>JALJEV010001436.1:10387500-10738304 GCA_026586105.1 Hylodesmum podocarpum | reverse complement strand
AAGGATATGGATCAAGTTTCCCCTTGTCTTTGAAAACCTTGATGAACTCTAAGTTTAGAGCATATGAAAGTGTAGGAGTGGATTCAAGAAGTTAGGTTTTCAGCCATCTCATATGCTTCATCAAGGATATACTTATAGAATCAATTTTGGAGGGAGGAAACGTGCAAATGAGCTATAACGGTCCATGTAATTGATCCAAAATGCATGTAATCGATTACTCTAGCCGTTAGAACCCTCCAATTTGATTTTTCAGGCATGTAATCGATTACCACGAGCATGTAATCGATTACATTGAAGAGGGAAACCCAAAATAGGTGATTTTCAAACCATGTAATCGATTACATAGGGGATGTAATCGATTACACCCAGAAGCTCTCAAGATGTAATCGATTACATCATCCATGTAATCGATTACACCTGCAGTAGAGCATGATCAATGTAATCGATTACACCAGGGTGTGTCGATTACATCGATGAAAAATGGATTTCCAATGTTTTTCAAACTGTTTTTCTCAAATGGAAATCAATCATTCTTCACATGTTCAATCATACACAAGTTATGCACATCTCTGGGGTTTTAAACAAAGAATTCAACACACAATACATAGTTATATCCTAGTTACATTCATCTATGGAAAACCGAAAATACATTCATCAAAACCAAAACACATAAGAGAGACACAAACTGCATTCTTCAAGCTTCAAGTCCAACAATTTATAATATATTTAATAATATTATTTATTGATATATTTAATAATGTATTTAATAATATATTTAATACATGATATAAATGATATTGAAAGCTCAAACGTTTCATTCAAGTATATATAACAAAGAAGTCACGTGAGTGGGCCCTTCTAGATTTAAAATATATACATTTTATTATTATATCTAAAATCTATTAAATACAATAAAGACATTAGTAAGCTCCAACTTAATTATATATATATATATATATATATATATATAACTTCTAAAACAAGAAATGTTATGTCAAATATTTCAATCAAAGAATAAACTTGTAGAAAAGCAAGGGAAAGAAAAAGGCTAAGATATGTACAATTAATGGTTATTTTTGTTGAGCTTATTTGTTGAAATTTTTACTTGAAGTAACCATTGAGACTCATATTCAAGTTTCTTCATTTTTTAGAAGCGTGAACTGAAAATATTTGTTTGAGCATTTAATTCTTCTATGTGGGATGCCTTAGAGACAAATGATAATGAAACTCTCTTATCTTTATTCCTATACATTTAGTGTATGAAAGGACAAACATAAAATATTTATGTTATTAAAATCCATTTTACATGTTTCACTTGTTCTTTTTGTTAATAAATGTGTGACTTTTGAGACTGAGATAAAGATTTGGTATCTTATAATACTTGCAAGCCTTGAAGTTTTATTTTTCTGAAACGGACAAAGTCAAATTGAAAGTATAATCAAAGTTTGCAAAGATTCAAAGACTTGGTACATATTTTAGACCAAACTTTGTTTCATGAATTTGTCACAATTTCTGAAGACATCAACTTCTCTCTAATGAAGTGACAATTAACCTATATATGCTTAGTTTTATCATGAAATACTGAATTGGAAGCAATGTGGAGAGTAACCTGGTTATCAAAGTAAATTCCATTGGATGATCTTCACAAAATTTTAACTCTTGAAGAAGTTGTTTAACCCATATAAGCTCGCAAGTAATCAACGCCATAACACGATATTCAACCTCAACACTAGATCGGGTAACAACATTTTGTTTCTTTTTCTTCCAAGAAATAAATTTCCAACAAGGAATACATAATATCCAGTAGTGGAATTTCGATCGACAGAACAACTTGCCCAATCAACATCACAATATCCCGAGATTTGGTTGTTTCCTTTGTTTTTGTACAACAATCCTTGTCTTGGAGCTATTTTGATATATTTAAGGATACGCAAAACAACATTCCAATGATCAACGTGAGGGGCCTGTGATAGTAAGATAAATAAGTTTCCCAACCAATCTCCTATACCTCTTTGGATTAGTAAATGGTTCACCTTGACCGGCCATTAACTTTTGGTTGGGGTTTATAGACTATCAATGGGTCTGCGATCAACCATGCATGTTTCCTCCAAGATATCTAAAGCATACCTCCTTTGAAAAATCACAATATCTTCCTTTGATGGAGCAACTTCAATACCAAGAAAATATTTCAAACATCCTAAGTCAATGGAATGAAAATGACTGAATAAATGTTTCTTCAATTGAGAAATTGTAGCTGCATCATTTTCAGTAATCACTATGTCATCCACATAAACAACTAGCACACTTCCCAGGAGAAGTATGACTATAAAAATTTGAGTGATCTATTTTACTTATTTTAAGCCCAAAGTCCTGTACAACATGACTAAATCTTCCAAACCATGTCTGAGGAGATTGTTTGAGACCATAAAGAGATTTTCGCAATTTACAAACTAATCCAGACTCCCCCCGAGCAACATGTAATACTTTCTAGTTTGTGGGGAGTAGCACTTGTACCCATTCTGAAGAAGTGAATAACCTAAGAAAACACATTTGATAGCTCTAGTAGACAACTTGTCCAGATCAGGAGAAACATCATGAACAAAACATGGAGTAAGGAATTTTATTTTCAAGAGGAGAGGATGGCATTCTATTGATTAAGAAACAAGAAGTGAAAATTGCATCACCCAAATAATGTATAGGAACATTTGAATTAAGTATTAGGGTGCATGCAGTCTCCACAAGGTGTTTGTATTTTCTTTCAGCGATCCCATTTTGTTGGGGTGTGTGTGGACATGTAGATTGATGCAATATCCCTTGTGAGGATAGTGTTAGATCAAGATGATTAACGTCTCAAGTTTTGATTAATTACAGAACAAACAGAATATATCAGACTGAAGCATTGCACGCCAAAGTTAGACTAAACAAACACAGACGGAAGATGACCCTTCAAAGTTCATCTATGTTCAAGTCATTCGTCTGTCCTAAGCCACGTCATTAGACAAAACCATAAGACGATATGCTCTAGACGAAGTCTTCAGATGAAGCTCTCGAAGTCAATACAAGATGAAGTATCAGACTGAAACTTGAAGATTGGATCGTCTATGAAGAATGAAGAAGTCCAAGTGTTTTCTTCTAAGTAACGCGCGCCAAAACTTAAATGTTTACGTAACTTAAGAAGCTTCTGAAGTCTGAATGGGGACTCGCGCTTAACCTCTGCAACACGAAAAGTAAATATACTTATTCAAATCTATGATTATACTCTGACACAGTTGAAGATTTCAAGGAAGGAAAGGACAACGGAAAAATTTATGGGTCTAAAGGATCTATCAAATCCTTGTCTATATTAAGGACTTCACTTACAACTTTTGAAGTTGGCGAACACGCTACAATTTATATTCACTTATGATTTCGCTCACTCTGTACTTAAACTTCTATACCCCTCTCTGCGAAGAGGACTTTGTTTCTTAGAAACTCTTCTTAAATCCACTTTTGTGGTACTTTAGCCTGAGGAGGCTGCGTTCCAAAGGATACCTTTTGTATTAGCCTGGAGAGGCTGGGTTCAAAGAATACTTAGTTGTTTAGCCTGGGAAGGCTATGGTCAAAGAATATCTTGTATTAGCCAGAAGTGGTTGGGTTCAAAGAATACTTGTAACCTTTTCATGGTTTTTAGTAAAAACTCAGTAGTTGCTGGGTAACTGGATGTAGTCTTGAATAGACGAATCAGTATGAAAATAACTGTGTTTATTTTTATTATACTTGTGACTAATGGGGGTAGTCAAAGAGTAACGTATGTTATTAAAATCAACTTTTAAAGAAGAACAACGTTTCGTCTAACCGATTTTAAACCAACAGACGAAAGAACAAAAATTATATTTAACACAATTCAACCCCCACTTCTTGTGTTTTGCCTTTTACAGTTTGGCATCAGAGCTCAGCCTCTAAGGGTTGAGCGCTTAACAACTGCTAGAGAAAAAAATCAAAGATTGAGTCTCAAGGGCTAACATTTCTCTCTAGCGGTTCCTCTATTAATAGGCTTCCAGCTTTTCCTGGAGATGATTATCCCTACTAGGCTGATCGGATGGAAATGTACATAAAGTCTACGTAGTATAGACTTTGGAGGATCATCACGCAAGGAGATATTCCTATCGTTAAACCCGAAGGAGAATGGGGAAACGAGGAGTATTCTGCAATGGAGCTAAACAGCAAAGCTAGATATTCTCTCACGTGCGCGCTCTCAAGGACAAAATACAAAAGATTTGTTGCCTACAAATCTAGTAAAGAGCTCTGGGATGCTCTTAAAATTTCCTACGAAGGGATAGAGGATGTCAGACTTCGTAAAACTGCTACCCTTCAGAGAGAATATGAAATGTTCTCTATGAAGAAAGGGGAATCTATTGATATGATGTTTGGAAGATTTCAAACTATATTAAATGGACTCACCTCCTTGTGAACCACGTTCACAAAGGCACAAAATAACATGAAAATTTTGGATGGCTTGCCTCCTCCATGAGAAGCTATGTCCACTGCCATCTCTGTGGGATGTGACATGAAGACATTAACTCTGGATGAGTTAATTGGTGCACTTAGAGTGCATGAAATGCATCTCTGCAAAAGGGACAAGATAAAAGTTCAAGAGCCTATAACTCTTCCATCTGTTGATGATGTTCCCAAAGAAGACTCTAGCAAAAGGGAGAAAAAGAAGAATAAGATTCTGAAAGCTGAGACTACAGAATCTGATTCGTCTGAAGATTTATCTGATGATGAAATATCACCCATGGCTAGAAGCTTCAAGAAGATGATGCTTAAGAAAGGAAGAGGTCAACACTTCTTCAAAAAGAAGGAGAAAAGGTTTTCTGAGAAACCTATAAACAAAGAAGGAGGAGATATTGTCTCTATGAATGCCAGAAAGCCTGGGCACATGAGATCAAAATGTCCCAAGCTTAAAAGAAGATGGAATCCCAGAAAAGATAAAGGGAAGAAGAGCTTGCTTACATGGGAAGATCTTGATAGTGAAAGCTCTGACGATTCTGGTGAAGAACAAACTGCCAACATATGTCTCATGGCTGGAGACAATGTTTCGTCTGAGGTAAATGAATCTTCTATCTCATCCTCTTCGTCTGAGTTTGACTCAGAATCAGAAGATATTTCAAAGACTTAACCAAGTTCACCAAAGGATCCTCTATGCTCGAAAATATTTTAAAATATGGGAGGTCTCCATCTGATAAGAGTGGACTAGGTTATGTTGAGAAAACAGACGAAAAGAAAGCTGAATTTATTTCATCTGCCCATAAGAAGAAGAACAAAAGCTATAATAAGGTTCCAAATGATTATAAGAAAAGATCTAGAACCTTAAACTAAAAGAAAACTTCTTCTACTGACAAGGTAGGACCTAAAAAGATTTGGGTACCAAAGTCACTCATTATTCCTGTTGTAGATATCCTTAATAAGAGAAGAAAGGACTTCAAACTGGTACCTGGACAGTGGGTGCTCACGACACATGATGGGAAACCTGTCTATGTTCCAAGATCTCAGACCAAGTAAAGGGTTTGTATCTTACGGTGCAGGAAAAAGTAAAATTCTCAGGATTGAGACTATTGGTAAGACACCCAACCCTTTCATCCACAATGTGTCTTACGTTAAAGATCTGAACTTCAATCTACTTAGCATAAGTCAATTTTGTGATAGTGGATATGAAGTTGCTTTTAACGCAGATGAGTGTATAGTAAAAAAAAAAAAGATAAATCCATTCTGTTTATAGGGAAAAGAAAGAATAATTTCTATGAGGTTTGTCTTTCTAACCTTAGTGATCAAAATGTAACATGTTTGATTTCAGCAGATGATGAACGAGATATCTAACACAAAAAGCTTGGACATTTAAGTCTAAAATATATTTCAAAAATTTCAAAAAAGGATCTTTTAAAAGGTCTGCCAAAGATATCTTGGAAATCAAATCGTCTGTGTTAATCTTGTCAGCATGGGAAACAACTCAAAGCTTATTTCAAATCGTAGAATGTTGTTTCCACGACAAGACCTTTAGAACTGTACATATTGATCTCTTCGGACCCACTCAAACTGAAAGTCTTGGAGGAAAGAGATATGGATTTGTAATTGTGGATGATTATACTGGATTTACACAGGTATACTTCCTAGCCCATAAACATAAGTCATTCAGTGTTTTTGAAATATTTTGCAAACGTGTTCAAAATGAAAAAAGAATATGTATTGTGTCTGTTAAGAGCGATCATGGAACTGAATTTGAAAACTCTGAGTTTCAAGCCTTTTGTTTTGAAAATGAAATATTTCACAATTTTTCGTCTCCAAGAACTCCTCAACAAAATGAGATTGTGGAAAGGAAAAATCGTACTTTGCAAGAAATGACTAGAACTCTTTTACATGAAAGAGTAGCGTGCCATATCCTACTTTGTTCACTCAAATCATTCTGAATCAAGGCTTTGATGCCTCTAGAGTTGTGTGGTACAACGAAGCCACGAAAATCAAAAGCAGCACCTTTGCCAAGATGCACTTGCCTCTTAACTCACGTCTTCTCAAAAGTGATGATGAAGAACCAACACCATTGTCACCCATTACCCAAGCTCCTCCACACAGAACTCGTATCAAACGACCAAAGACAAGAGCTTCTGTAACCTAAACACAAGCTCATACACAAGCACAAACACAAGCCTAAACAGAAACCCAAACAGCAACATATACACAAGCCCAAACTCAATCTCAAACACTTCATCCACCCATCATCCTTACTGAGGTTCCTTTCGAAGATGTTCTAGTGGAAACTCTCCACAAAAGAAAAGAACCTTCCAGAATAAAGCACATTGGCTCTAAGGTTCAAGCTACAGTTGCTACCCCAAGTGAAGATGAAGGGGTAAGGAAAGCATCTGAAGATGCAGCGTCTGCAAAGGCTCGGGCAGAAAAAGAAAAGTGTTAGATCAAGGATGATTAACGTCTCAAGATTTTGATTAATTACAAGACAGACGAAACCAAGCTACCCAAGACCTTCTAAGACGAAACAAGCACAGAAGGAACGTGACCCTTCAAAGATGAATTTTTGTGTCTGTCCAAAAGCCAAGTCATCAGACGATACATGCACAGACGGAAGAGGACTACTCAAGCTAAAGTCCTTCGTCTGTCCAAAGAGTGAAGTCTTAAGACGGTAGGATGAGACGAAACAACAACAACTGAAGACTGAAGAAACATATCGTCTATCCAAAAGCTGAAGTCAAGTTAAGTCATTCGCGCCAAGATTTCAAATCTAAAGAAGTATTCATGAGGAGCATCCAAGATCAGTATAGGGATTCGAGCTTACACACGAAAGTCAAAAAGGTTTTCACCTTTAGTCACATCTCTGTACAAGTCAGAAAAAGTACTGGGCACAACCTAGTCCGCTATATCCGCTGCAACTCTTATCAATCAATCAAGTACAACTGACAACCTTTTTGGAAAGCTCTCAAGAAGATTTCTCAACGACTCTCAACGGCATTCAAATGAGTCTAACGGCTATTTGAAGAAGATGCCTATAAAAGGACTTCACAGTTTCAAGAATCAGTTGGCGAATACGCTTATCTTATTCCATCTTCTGAGAATTCGCTCATTCTGATATTAAAACTTTATTGTAAAACCCTCTTTGCGAAGAGGAAAAACTTTGTTTTTCAAACATCTTTCCAAATCCACTTGTGTGGTACTTTAGCCTGAGGAGGCTGTGTTTCAAAGAATACCTTTTGTATTAGCCTGTGGAGGCTGGGTTCAAAGAATACCTTGGTTGTTTAGCCTGAGAAGGCTGGGAGCAAAGAATATCTTGTAATAGCCAGAAGTGGCTGGGTTCAAACAATACTTGTAAACCTTTTCACGGTTTATAGTGAAAACTCAGTAGTTGCTGGGTAACTGGACGTAGTCTGGAATAGACGAATCAGTATAAAAATTCTCGTGTTTATCTGTTTCGTCAGAGTAACTAACTGGGGATAATTGTAATCTAACATTTGCTTATTAAAATCAATCTTTCAATATAAACGTTGTTTCGTCTGAACCCATTTGAAATCCACAGACGAAAGGGGTAAAATTTTATAATTAACACAATTCAACCCCCCTTCTTATGTTTATCTTTTACAGTTTGGTATCAGAGCTCAGCCTCTAAGGGTTGAACGCTTAACAATTGCTAGAGGAAAAGATCCAACATGGACTCACAAGGACCATCTTTCTTATCCGGAGGAGCTTCTATGAATAAACCTCCAGCTTTCTCTGGAGATGATTATCCATACTTGGCTGACAGGATGGAGATGTACATCAAGTCAACCCAATATAGATTATGGAACATAATCACCACAGGAGATATCCCCATTGCAAAGCCTGAAGGAGAATGGGGAAACGAAGAATACTCTATGATGGAGCTGAACAACAAAGCAAGATATGCTCTTATGTGTGCTCTCTCCAGAACTGAGTACAACAGATTCTGTGCCTACAAAACTGCTAAAGAACTATGGGATGCTCTCAAAATCTCATATGAAGGCACTAAAGATGTCAGAATGAGGAAGGCCGCTACTCTTCAAAGAGAATATGAAATGTTCTTATGAAGAAAGAAGAGTCAATCGATATGATGTTTGGAAGATTCCAAACAATATTGAATGGACTCACTGCTCTGGGAATCACCTTCACAAAGGCCCAGAACAACATGAAGATCTTGGACAGTCTCCCACCTCTTTGGGAAGCCATGTCCACAACTATCTCTGTTGGAAGAGATATGAAGACATTAACTCAAGACGAGTTAATTGGAGCTCTAAGGGTACATGAGGTACTCTTATGTAAAAGGGAAAAGATCAAGGTTCAAGAACCTATAGCTCTTCCATCTGTCAATAACATCCCTAAAGAAGATTCTGTCAAGAAGGACAGTAAAAAGAAAATAAAGATTTTGAAAGCTGATTCAACTGAATCAGAATCGTCTTATGGTTCGTCTGAAGACGAAGTCTCCCTCATGGCAAGACGATTCAAAAGGATGATGATGAAGAAAGGCAGAGGCCAACACTTCTTCAAGAAAAAAGGAGAAGAAGCTTCTTGAGAAGTCATCAACCAAGGAAGAAAGCACAGAGGTTGTGTGCTATGAGTGCAGGAAACCGGGACATATGAGGTCAGAATGTCCCAGACTGAAAAAGAGGTGGAGCTCTAGAAAAGACAAAGGAAAGAAGAGCTTACTGACTTGGGAAGACCTTGACAGTGAAAGCTCAGAGGAATCCTCTGAAGGAGAAGAAACAACAAACATCTGTCTCATGGCTGGAGACCATGTCTCAACAGAGGTAAATTACAATGAAACTTCTTCATCCTCTTCTTCTGAGTCTGAGTCAGAATCAGAAGAAATGTCATATGATACACTTCTAGCTCACTCTCACTTTATTGCTCAGCAATACAAAACTTGCAAAACCAAGCTGAGACAAGCCTTGGAAGAAAATGCAGTTTTGAAATCTGAAATTGAGTTACTAGACAAGAAAGTATCAAATGATGTTTCGTCTGAGTCTGAAAAGGACATTTTCATTCTTGAAATCGAAAGATTAAAGAAAGAAAATGAGTCCTTACTCAATGACTTAACCAAGTTTACAAAGGGATCCTCCATTCTTGAAAATATTTTAAAATATAGGAGATCACCTAATGATAAAAGTGAACTTGGTTATGTTAAGGAAACAGACGAAAAGAAAAATAAACCTATTTCGTCTGCTCAAAAGAAGAGGAATCACAACAAGGTTTCAAATAACTACAAAAAGGCTAAAAACAAAAAGAAGCCTTTTGTAACTAACAAGAAAGGACCCAAAAAGATTTGGGTACCAAAGTCACTTATTGTTCTCATTTGCGAGATATCCTTAATGGGAAGAGACAAGACTTGGTGGTACCGACGGTGGTTGCTCACGACACATGACGGGAGACCTGTCTATGTTCCAAGACCTCAGACCAAGTAAAGGGTTTGTCTCCTACGGTTCTGGAAAAGGTAAAATTCTTGGCATTGGGACTGTTGGTAAGACACCCAATACACTTATCCAGAACGTATCATATGTTAAAGGTCTTAAATTCAATCTACTTAGCATAAGTCAATTTTGTGATAGTGGATATGAAGTAGCTTTTAACTCTGATGAGTGTATAGTCAGAAATAAAGATAAATCCATTCTTTTTATTGGGAAAAGAAAGAATAACCTTTATGAGGTTTGTCTTTCTGACCTAAGTGATCAGAATGTAATATGTTTGATTTCAGCAGACGATGAATGAGATATTTGGCACAAAAAGCTTGGACATTTAAGTCTCAAGTATATTTCAAAAATTTCTAAAAAGGATCTCGTAAAAGGTTTGCCAAAAATATCTTGGAAAACCAATCGTCTGTGTGAATCTTGTCAGCATGGGAAACAACTCAAAGCTTCTTTCAAATCAATAAATGTTGTTTCTACGACAAGACCGCTAGAACTGTTACACATTTATCTCTTTGGACCCACTCAGACTGAAAGTCTTGGAGGGAAGAGATATGGATTTGTCATTGTAGATGACTATACTAGATTTACATGGGTATACTTCCTAGCCCATAAACATGAGTCATTCAAGGTTTTTGAAATATTCTGCAAACGTGTTCAAAAAGAAAAAGGAATATGTATTAAGGCGTAGCGGAGTGATCATGGAACAAAATTTGAAAATTCTGAGTTCAAAGCCTTTTGTTTTGAAAATGGTATATTTCACAATTTTTCATCTCGAAGAACTCCTCAGCAAAATGGAGTTGTGGAAAGAAAAAATCGTACTTTACAAGAAATGGCTAGAACCATGCTGCATGAAAGCTCTCTCCCTAAATGTTATTGGGCAGAAGCAGTTAATACTTCCTGTTATATTCAAAACAGAATATTGATAAGACCAATATTGAATAAGACTCCATATGAACTATGGAAAGGAAGAAGACCCAACATTTCTTATTTCCACCCTTTTAGATGCGAATGCTTTATCTTAAACACAGATCAACTTGGCAAGTTTGATTCAAAGGTGGTAAAAGGAATCTTTCTTGGATATTCCAACACATCTAGGCCTATAGAGTTTTTAACTCTAAGACGCAAGTTGTAGAGGAATCAATTCATGTAAAATTCCAAGATAACTCAAAGGCTGATAAAGAAATATCAGACCTAGAAAACTTGTTTGATAACTTGCAGATTAACCCTTCTGGTCAAAATGATAAACAAGGGTCAGACGAAACAAGAGCAGACAATAGACGCACAGACGAACCCTCTTCGCCTGATACTCATCAACAAAGAGATCAAGCCCCTGCAAGATCATGGAAGTTTGCATCTAACCATACTGAAGATCTTATCATTGGAGATAGGAGTCAAGGGGTTTTAACTAGATCGAAGCTAAAGGAATCGTCTGAATATGCTCTTGTATCAAACATAGAGCCAAAGAATGTTGAAGATGCTCTTCAAGATAATGATTGGATCTTGGCTATGGAAGAAGAACTTAATCAGTTCACAAGGAATGATGTTTGGACCCTAGTTGAAAGACCAAAGAACAAAAGCATCATTGGAACCAGATGGGTGTTCAGAAACAAGCTTGATGAAGCTGGAAAAGTGGTAAGAAACAAAGCGAGGTTAGTAGCACAAGGGTATAATCAACAAGAAGGTATTGATTTTACAGAAACTTTTGCACCTGTAGCTAGATTAGAAGCAATCAGAATATTACTTGCTTTTGCTGCTCACAAGAATATCGTCTTATATCAAATGGATGTAAAAAGTGCTTTTCTAAATGGTTTCATTGAAGAAGAAGTGTATGTAAAACAACTTCCTGGTTTTGAAAGTTCATCTCAACCTGATCATGTTTTCAAACTTAAGAAAGCACTGTATGGTCTTAAACAAGCTCTGGTAGACTCAGTTCTTTTTTTCTTTAAAATGGTTTCTCAAGAGGAAAGGTTGATACAACTCACTTCAAGAAAAGCGTTTCAAAAGACTTTATTATAGTCCAGATTTATGTAGACGATATAGTCTTTGGAGCTACTAATGATTCTCTGTGCAAGGATTTTTCAAAGCTAATGCAGGATGAGTTTGAAATGAGCATGATGGGAGAATTGAAGTTCTTTCTAGGACTTCAAATCAAGCAGACGAAAGAAGACATCTACATCCATAAACAAAAATACACAAAGGAACTTATCAAGAAGTTCAAGATGGGGAATGCCAAACATATGAAGACCCTAATGCATTTGTCTGGAGCAAATCTCAACAAGGATGAGTCAGGTAAGTCTGTTGATCAGATGGTATACAAAGGTATGATTGGCTCACTCCTTTATTTAACTGCGAGCAGACCTGACATTATGTTTAGTGTCTGTCTATGTGCTAGATTTCAATCTGACCCTAAAGAATCTCACTTACAAGCTGTAAAGAGAATTCTTAGATATCTTGTTGGAACAACTGATCTCTCTTTGTTTTATAAGAAAAATAATGATTTTAGTTTGAAAGGCTTTTGTGATGCGGATTATGCTGGAGACAAAGTGGAGAGAAAAAGCACAAGTGGTGGATGTCAATTCCTTGGATCATCACTAATATCTTGGTCAAGCAAGAAACAGAACTCCATTGCACTCTCAACAACTGAAGCAGAGTATATTGCTGCGGCAGGGTGTTGCTCACAATTACTGTGGATAAAACATCAACTTGAAGATTACTCCAGGTTTGAAAATCATATACCAGTATTTTGTGATAATACAAGTGCAATTAATCTTAGCAAAAATCCTATTCAACATTCGAAAGCTAAACATATTGAAATCCGTTTTCATTTTATAAAAGACTATGTCCAAAAAGGTATTTTCAATATACAGTTTGTGAAAATAGATTTTTAATGGGCAGATATATTTATTAAAGCATTAGACGAAACTCGTTTCAATTTCATTAAGGAAAATCTTAGAATTATTTCTTTAAATGATTGAAAATTGTTACGTCTGAGCTATTTGTTAAAATTGTTCCGTCTGTACATTATTTCGTGTTAAGACGAAACATTGCATCTGATCAAGTTGAATAGTTACTGTGGTAAAATTCAACAGACGCAACTGTTACTGTTTAACAAGTTTATCTCAAGTGTGCAGGGACAAATTAAAAGAAGCAATAAATGTGTCATCATTTATTTATTGCACTATTCTAGGACATTGATAGGCATGCGCCGTGAATTGCAGAGGTCAAATCAATCATTGAAAAGGCAATGATGTGGACACGTCAAATCAGGGGCGGTTTCCGAAATCTCTTTCGTCTGATGAATCACAACCGTTTTTATCTTTGCCTATAAATACTTTTGAAAGTTCACTCTTTTACTCTTTACCGCAATTTGCAATCTTTTGAACTTTCCAAACCTAATTACTCACTAAGTCCTTATTCTCTTTTTCAAATATCATCAATGGCCGCCAAGAACACCAAAGCTGCTGAAGCCACTTTCTTTGCTCAAGACTTGTTCTTGCCAAGCAAGTGGATATCAAGGGAAACTGTTGAAGGCATCTCTGAAAGAGTAGCAAAGGTCTTAAACCACTCTGGATGGATGGGTTTTGCTGAGATGAGAGGCCCATGGCTGATGGAGGCTTATGCCGAATTCTGGAGCGACGCCAAAGAATTCGAAGATGGTATTGTTGGTACCATAGACAACAAGGAGTACATTATCACGGTGGATTCCATTGTTGAGGCCGGCAACTGCAAGGGCGAGGGGCGTTTCTACAGCCCTAACTGGATGAAAAATGAATCTAAGGAGCACGTAGACAAGATAATCTACGAGATGAAGAAACACAACACTGAAGACCCCAAGTTCTTCAGGTCTGGAAACCTCTTTCCATCTGCCAGAGTCATCCACAACTTGCTCTACAACATCTTCACTCCTCGTACAGGCTCTCGCGACAGTGTGAGTTCTCGAGACAGATTTTGTATCTTCTACTGTCTGAGGAAAGCAAGGATGAGTCTTCCGCATATTATCCTTGACCACTGGATAAGTGCGTTGAAGAACCACAACATCCGTAGGAAGAGCAGCATTCCCTACGCCACCCTCTTCACAAAGATCATCATCAACCAAGGGTTTGACACCACTGGTGTAGTTTATCATCCAGAAGGAAAGGAAGTGAAGGCCAGCACCTTTGCGAAGATGCATCTGACGCCAGGCTACCTCCTTCATTCACAACAAGAGGATGTACCTCTCTCACCCATCACCAAAGACCCTCCACACAGAGCTCGCATCAAGCGTGCTAAACCCCAAACACAAACCCAAACACCTTCCGAAACACAGACCAAAACTAAACCCCAAACACAAGCCGAAACACCATCCCAAACAGAACCCCAAACACTAAACCAACCTTAACCTCTTCCTCGAGTGATCATCTCTGAGGTTCCTTTTGAGGATGTTCTTGAAGAACCCCTCAAGAAGAAGAAAAGGACTATCAGAATCAAGCACATCGGTGCCAAACCAAAGGGACAGACAATATCCCTTAGTGAAGATGAAGGGGTCAATATATCGTCTGAACGTGTTCCGTCTATGAAGATACTCACAGACGAAGAAAAGCAGAGGATTGCAGCAGAGGAAAAGGAAAGAGCTAGAAAGCTTGCTCTTGAAAAGGCTGCTGAAGGCAAGGAAAAGATGAAGCAAAAACTTGCGTCTGTCGTAGTTGGTGAGACAGACGAAGAAAGAATGCTGAAAGAGGCCAAGAGAGTCTCCATTTTGCTTCAAGCTGAGAGAGAAAGAATCTTTCTCGATAGCGTTCGTGGCATTGGATCATCTAAGGCTGCATCTGCTCCAGCAACCTCAGAGGGCATGAACAGTGAAGAAACTGCCCAGATCCAGAAAGACAATGCCCAGCTTGCGGAAGAGTTGGAAACAATGCTGTTTGAGGAAGTCTCCACAATGGAGGTCTCTCCATCACTCCAAGACGAACATAGGACAACCCCTATTGTTGCGTCTCTGCTGAACGCATCCCTTGCACAGACACTACCTGTTGCGTCTGAAGAAGCATTCCACCACCAGACGAAGGAGATTCCGTCTGAAGACTATGTGCTGATTGAAGAAGTTGATTCTTCGACTGATGAAGAACAACTTGAGATTATAAAGGTAGATGCTACTTGGGGGAGATCACATGCCGAGGTGATTAATCCAGAAGACTTACCCCTAAAACACAAGGTGGACTATTCGTTTCTAAACGAATTAGTCATGAGGAACTTTGCTGAGAGCACCTGTGCTGAGAGACCAATCAAACCAGATTGGATTATTGGAGAGAAGAATGATGAATTCTCCACTGATGGTGAACCGTCTGAGTATGCTCAAAATGGTGACTTGGCAGACGATGAAGACTGTTATATCAAGGACACTCCCTATATTGAATTGAAGAACCCATACCAGTACAGAGGCAAGAAGGGATTTCAATTAGGGAGATTCGTCAATCTCATCATCTACAACAAACCTTTGAAGCCAGTGACTTCAATGAAGACTCTATCTACACCCCAGAAGAGCAACGCAATTGGCTGAAGCCTCTGCCCTGGGATACACTGGCCAACCTAGACATCAAGGGTTTAGAAAACATTCAAGCATACAAGGATCATATTGCTGCGTTGATGATTGAAGGACCAGCACTTGGCTATGAACTTCACATCCCACACAGAGAAAACACAAAGTGGAAGGTTCGGTATGAGGTTAATGCGCCTGTATTCCATCACTGTAGATATAGAGACGCAAACTCTACCATCTATGAGCCAAGAGAGTGCACACATTGGCATCTCGACGCCATAGATCGCCATGATCTAATGCCCTTCACAATTCCACTCAATAAAACAGAGTATGTCGGTCTAGGACACTCTCTAGGAATTGTGCTCCCATGGACGAGACCCCACTGCTCCGAGATCAACCCTCGCTACTCCATCCTCCTCAACGAATATGAAGACCCTGAGGAGTTTGCTTACGCCCTACCGTAAGACTACAACTTGACCTTCAAGTTGTTAGCTGGTGCCTATAGAAGGGAAGCCAAGGAAAGAGAGGTTTCCTTCTATCATATTGATCGTCAAGCTAAGAAAGATAAGAGATACTGCCCCTTCATGGTGGGTTCACAGTTCTCTTCGCTGGTGTCAGACGAAACGAAGTACACAATCATCTTAGACCGAAAACGACCATGCTTGGTCAAGTTTTTGGCTAAGGGCAAAGAGAAGAAAGTACCGTTTGTCCCCAGAACCTTCAAATATGCAAGGCGCATCTCCAAGCTTTTTCCGTCTGCTGCTTATGCGCACCTCAAGGCAATCCAAGCTCAAGCCTCAAGCCCTATCACCCATCCCAGGAGCATCCGGATCTTGAACTCTTTGTTCCCACAAAGTTGTATACATGGCAATGGGAAAGGGACTTCACGGCTTACCTCATTCTTCCACATTTCACATTACGTCTGAAGAAGACTCCAACAGTGCTCATCTTTGATGACACTACACCTATCGTGGAAGAACCTCAAACACCTATGGTACATTTTGATGATATGGTGGAGGTTGATGACAAAGTTGAGGTTGCTGAGGCTGATATTCAAGAATCTGAGGAGTATAAGACTCTGAAGCGCAAGTATGATGCCTTGGAAGAGGATTGCGGGCACTTGAAAGCAAAGAACAGAGAACTTGAAGAAAATCAAGCTTCTCTATCGTCTGAAGTGCAGCAGCTAAAGGACATTGTGATGACCCTGCTTAACAAGAAGCCAAAGCCTTCTCCGTGATCATGTTTTGATGATTCACAGCCCAAGGGGGAGACAAAGAGAAAAGAAGATAGCCCAAGGGAAAGAAGAAAGGTACAAGGGGAAAGCATTGTCTGAGGGAGAGTGAACAAGATAAAGCTTCGTCTGAGGGGGAGTAAGCAAGCAAGGAGCATCGTCTGAGGGGGAGTTAACAATAAAGGAGCCATGTACTATACTTGTTGTATCAATGTATTTTATTTATTCTTTTTTAGTATAGAAAATACATTGTAATTCTTTATTGGTTATTCTTTTTTTGGTTTTCTGTCTATACCAATGTAATAATGTACAAAGATTACATCGCATTGATGTAACAATCTTTTCTAAAGAGGTATTATTCAGAAAACATCGTCTTGTTGTCAATCTGGCTTTTTGAGACTGTTTGTTTCTGTCTAACCATGTCTTGTGCAGATTTTCATGGTATGGTCTGTAATCATCAAAAAGGGGGAGATTGTTAGATCAAGGATGATTAACGTCTCAAGATTTTGATTAATTACAAGACAGACGAAACCAAGCTACCCAAGACTTGCTAAGACGAAACAAGTACAGACGGAACGTGACCCTTCAAAGATGAATTTCTGTATCTGTCCAAAAGCCAAGTCATCAGACGATACATGCACAGACGGAAGAGGACTACTCAAGCTAAATTCCTTCGTCTGTCCAAAGAGTGAAGTCTTAAGACGATAGGATGAGACGAAACAACAACAACTGAAGACTGAAGAAACATATCGTCTATCCAAAAGCTGAAGTCAAGTTGAGTCATTCGCGCCAAGATTTCAAATCTAAAGAAGTACTCATGAGAAGCATCCAAGATCAGTATAGGGATTCGAGCTTACACACCAAAGTCAAAAAGGTTTTCACCTTTAGTCACATCTCTGTACGAGTCAGAAAAAGTACTACGCACAACCTAGTCCGCTATATCCGCTGCGACTCTTATCAATCAATCAAGTACAACTGACAACCTTTTTGGAAAGCTCTCAAGAAGATTTCTCAACGACATTCAAATGAGTCTAACGGCTATTTGAAGAAGATGCCTATAAAAGGACTTCACAGTTTCAAGAATCAGTTGGCGAATACGCTTATCTTATTCCATCTTCTGAGAATTCGCTCATTCTGATATTAGAACTTTATTGTAAAACCCTCTCTGCGAAGAGAAAAAACTTTGTTTTTCAAACATCTTTCCAAATCCACTTGTGTGGTACTTTAGCTTGAGGAGACTGTGTTTCAAAGAATACCTTGGTTGTTTAGCCTGAGAAGGCTGGGAGCAAAGAATATCTTATAATAGCCAGAAGTGGCTGGGTTCAAACAATACTTGTAAACCTTTTCACGGTTTGTAGTGAAAACTCAGTGGTTGCTGGGTAACTGGACGTAGTCTTAAATAGACGAACCAATATAAAAATTCTCGTGTTTATCTGTTTCGTCTGAGTAACTAACTGGGGATAATTGTAATCTAACATTTGCTTATTAAAATCAATCTTTCAATATAAACGTTGTTTCGTCGAACCCATTTGAAATCCACCAGACGAAAGGGATAAAATTTTATAATTAACACAATTCAACCCCCTTCTTGTGTTTATCTTTTACAAAAAGAGGAAGCAAGAAGAAGAAGAAAAAGCTAGAGCGAGAGAACTTGCTCTCAAGAAAGCTGCTTCTAAAGGGAAGCAAAAATTGGCATATGTGATTGTTGGTGAAATAGATGAAGCAAGACAACTAAAAGAGGCTAGAAGAATCTTTATCTTGCTTGAAATTGAAACGGAAAGTCTGTTCCAAGAAAGCATCAGAGGCATTGGATCGTCTGAAGCTGCACCTACTCCAGCAACTTCGAAGAGCATGAACAATGAAGAAACTGCCTAGATCTAGAATAATAATGACTCAATAATTAAGTGGTAAGTGGAACAAACAAATGGTGGTGATGAACTATGTGTGTATGGCAAAATAATTTAAAATACAACTAATGACAATAAGGATATAGATTCAAGTATATAAAAGGTATCACGAATCAAAGAAAATATTAATAAATTAATAATTAATAAAAAGAGAGTAAACTACTAATTTCACTAAATAAATAAATAAAATATTAGCCCAATCACACATTGCACACACTAAACAAATACAAGAAGAGATTCTGATTTGTGTCTTCTATTATTAGAAAAAAATAAAGTGTATAATTATTATCACAAAACTACTTTTCCTTGGGTAGCTTACTGATACACTTCTTGAAATTTGACAAGAAGGGCAACCCCATGTGAGTCCCATGTCTCAATTGGAACAACAACATTATTATTGTTACAGGTGTATCTCTTGCAGCTGTTATGCCTGGTGTGACATATAAATTCATGCAAGTCAAATTATCAAATAATTTTATATTTATTCTTTTTCAACTTTTGCAGAATATTCTAATTTGGATGTAATCGTGTTAAAAGTTTAGTGACGATCAAGGCTCATTACACCGTCTTGAAATTGTGTTTTTATAAGGATTGTGCTCCTAACTATTAAAAGGTTCATGATTTGTTGATAAATAAGTCGCACTCATCAAGTTCAAATAATTTCCCTGCACATGTAAATTTAATTGAATTATTTAAAATTATTAAATATAGTACCTAACATAATTTTAAGTAAATATTTACATTTAATTTATATTGAAAACTAAATTTTAAATTAAAACAATTTTAAGTAATTTTTACATTAAATTAAAAATTTTATAATAAAATTTCCTATTAACTTGTTTTTAAAATAAAAACATCTAAATATAAATCACTTCAATTTTATAAAATAAATTTCGTTCAAAATTAATTTTGCAAGTCTCACCCAAAAACAGTTTTATATAATATTTTCTAATAAAACACTTTTATATAATATTTTTTATTTAAAAATTAATTTTACAAATCCCAACAAATACGCATTTAAAACTAATAGACTATACGTTACTTTCAGTCCATTGTGTTTTAATTTAATTCATAATAATTTAAATTTTTCATTTTAATATTTTAAGCTTTAAAAGAGTTTCGTTTTAATATTTTTAAATAGAAAAAATTAAATTTCAGCACAGATATGTTACATGTCTATTAAAATTTAAAAAAAAATTATTTTGATACATTAAATTTTTAAATAATTCCATTTTGATATGTTAAGTTTACTAAAATGTATAAAATAGTACTATAAATTCTTAGGATTTACAATTATTTTATCACGTTAGAAAATCAATTTCTTATATCATGAAATGACATTCTTCCGAAACTCGAATTGATGTCATTACTTAACTCGAGTTAATAAGTTTAAACCCAAGTCTATTGAGTTCAACTACTTAAACATAAAACAAGTTTTGAAGTTTAAAAAAAACTTAACACGATTTGTCTGTCTAATTTGAATGAATTAACTTATTTTTCAAAACTCAAATTGATATCATTACTAAACTCGAGTTAATCAAGTTTCAACTCAAATCTATTGAACTCAACTACTTAAACATAAAGCAAGTTCCAAAGTTTAAGAACAACTTAACACGTTTTGTCTGTCTAAATTAACTTGTAAGTTTAACCATGGATTGTCTTGTGAGTTGCTAAAAATTTAAATAATAAATTCATAATTTTCCCTAATTTTTCTTGTTGAATGGAAAGGATCACAATGCGTCTATGTAAAGATAGCTTTGCCCTTAAACAAATTTCTTGCTTCAAAAATAATTTGTACCCAAATACAGAATTCCTGAATCTTTGGAATTCATTTTAATTTTAACATTGAGATTACATCGTCTATGAATAGCAATCATCACAAGAATATCGCAACAATTTCCTTCAACGCCGTCTCCCCATAAAAATAAATATAAGAACTATGTGTGTTCAATAATCAAACCAAGAATTCCTTAATGCATATACTACAAGAGATATTTCTAGAACCTATCAACTATACAGAAATTTAAGGCCAGTGGTAACACGAATCATTTCAGATTTCACCTGTCCCAAGAGGTTGCCTCGAGGTATCTCCAGAGGCCCAAGCTTGATAATCTTTCACAAGCTGATTAAAAATAACATACAACAAATAAATCAAATCCATAAAACTGTTCAGATCTAAAAGTACACAAAATTATATGTATCAAGCTGTTCATTTGGAGCATAAACTGTTGCTACCAGTATTCAGTCAAGAAGCCATGGTTAAAAAAGTAGACTTTAAAATGTTTCTATGTGGATATAAAGGTGTTTTTCTTAATGGTGTTATACGGTATTCAGTTCATTGTGTTTTTTAGAAGTTTATTAAGTTAAAACTTAAATTTTCTTAATGGATATAAAGGTTCATAATGGATACTCAGGTTTCAAATACCAAACCGATGGCTTGTTTGGCAAGGCTACATTGCCCACCTCACTACCAAGGGTAACTTTGTAATGTCTTGTCTCCAGTTATGGTCACTATGTGTAACCAACAACTACATTTTTCTGATTCAATACCATTGGATTACTAACCAATTCCCTATTTCTTATCATTTAAGTTTGGTAAATTAGCTAGCTCATGAGGTGAGGGTTTCCCCTCACTTATATGCTCTATACTGGCCATATCGCCTTGTCAATGTTGGATTTCCAACTCACCCTCACACCAGGTATGAAGACATCTTTGAATGGTCTAATAACGAGCTGATAGTAAGTGATCTAATAGGCCATCAGTAATAGTTAGGAATAGGATAGACACTTGGGCCTAACTACATGAGTTAGCTCATGAGGTGAGGATAGCTCCAATACTATTTATCAAATGTAATGATCAAACCAAAAATAGTAAGGTTGGCAAAAGGTGGAATAGCTAAAATAAAATACCTAAGCAGGAAGAGACAAAAACCATGCTGCAAAAGTGAACTTGTGAAAGGATTCTCAAGGAACTCATGCCACAATCAGAAAATAAACAATGCTATTGATGCTGCGTCAAGTTTAAATTGTAGATATAAGTTTTCCATTATCCATAAAAGAAGCATTTTTTTAATTTTCAGATTTCGTACTAAGGGATTTTCCATTTGTAGAATCACAATTATCATCTTATTTTGGTCACATTATTAAACTGACAAATGATATTATATCTCCTGAATTTGAAACATGATCAGCCAGTGAGTTGGGAAGAGGTGTGTTGTAGTTCAAAGAAGGGGATTACATTCTTGGTAATTTGGTGTTTAATAACATTGCAATGACAGGAATGGCTTTAGCATTTTCACTTGGGACCTTTAAAAGTTCTAGAGTTGAGAGAATTTAGAGATAGTTGAATAGAGAGAATTTGTATAATGAAATGCTGATTCTCCAAATGGAGAAGGCCAGTACTTATAGTACAAGACAAGTGCTTTAGACATATACTAACACGTAGCATATACTCCAATAGTACCTCATTCCTTAGGCATTAGGTTATTCAAAGAATAGCTTACATCAAAGTGGGATACCAACATGTGTTTTTCAATTCAGTTCATGGAATTTATCATGCATGGTTATTCTACAACTATTTGCTATCCATAAAGTTGGGTATAAGGCTAACGGATCTCAAGTCATCATTTAGTAACACTACTGCTCTTCAGATATGCTTCTCCAATCTCCATGCCCTTATTTTCAGTTCTCCTTGTACAATGTTCCTCCTATCTTCAACTTCCTTAGAATTTAATATTCTGAATTTTCACGTAATTTTTCTCAAGTAAAATTCTAGAGAATTTTTCAATTGGAATCCTTTTCTGGTGCCCTTGATTTGTAATCTGAGTAAGTCTTGTCAAACTCTCAAATCAACACATACACTCTTCCGAGTTTACAATTATAGATAGAGAAATTAAATTAACTAACTTTTTGTATAAACTAAAGTAGACCTAGTAAACTTGGGAAAACTCAGAAACTCTCAAAAAAAACTCGCAAGGCAAGAAGTGAGTCAGCAAGATTTTTACCTCCTATTGACCCACAACGGCAGTGTTTTATATGGCCCATGCACCTTTCTAAAGCAGACATAAATTCAATATTATGCTAGGGAAAACCAATTGTAGAAATTGATTAAACCTTTAACCATTGTCTGTTTCTGCAAACCAATCAAAGGCTAACCACAGCACAAAGTTTGGTTGCTATCAAATTTAGTGTTGTCAACTTATTGCCTTTCTTTTGTATTGCAAACCAAGCATTGTCAACCCATCATGAAAGGGCAAAGATCTGTCCAAAGTAGAGGACTTTACACAAAATATAAGGACTAAGCTATCATGCTTTTAAATGGAATACTTTCTAGACAAGCACCACTATATCCCTCCAAGATACCATGATGCAAAACCTAATGTAACTACAGTTTGCGACATTCTAACAGCTCTCAGACATAATTTTTACTTTAGTTTTGGAGCCATATTAAATGATAACTCATCATTTGTATGAGCATGCAAGTTCATGTTTGTCTCTCTCTCTGTTAATCTAAAAGAGAATTAGGTATAAATAATAAGAGATAGAGGTATTTCAATTTTTTTTATATTTTTGTTGGCTTCTTTATTTAGTGTTTCAAAATTTCTAGTTTAGACGTGTTTGTTTTACTATTGCTCCAAATAATTTTTATGCTTTTGAAGCAATGCATAGGAGTTTTGCCTTTTGTGTAAGAAGCAACATTTATGTGCCAATGCGCATTTGCGACCTGGTACACCTTGGCGAATTTCATTGGATTCTAACTCATTTTTTAGGAGGCTTCTGTGGCACATTTGATTTGGGATGAAGATTAAACATTTTATGTTTGGGGTCTAACTTGTTTATGTTCTTTACTAACATTTTAAGGAGGGCTCCCTATCCTCTTGTATCTTTGTAATTTCTTCTCTCTTCAAAGGAATTTTTATATAATATAATATACTAAGCTTTAACAAACCTGTGACATAAAACGAGGAAGCATAATCCTGAGTATCTGTTCAAGGACTTGAGTCCCAGCTGATTCAATTGCTTGCTTTGGTAATGCTTGGAAAGCAAAAGGAATTTCAATGCTTACCTGGATTCCACATAGCAATCAAAAGACACTTTAAACTTGAATCTAACAAATATACAATCACAAGAAAATAAAAGAAAAATAGAGTACTACCTCAATTATAGTGTCTGATGTGAGTTTCTGCACCAATGACTTGTCAGCATTACTATCACATGATATCCGGTTCACCATTAAAGCTGCATTACCATATTAAAGTATTGAAAAGGCATTCCTGAAAGTATCATAAACCAAACAGCATGACACCCTACAGGTTTTCATGTCGCTTTTCTCAAGAAAAGTACTACGAATTTGTCTCCACTTCTGCTAAAAGTAAGGGAATATACATATAGTTTCATAATAATCATATTTACTGCTTCCAGTGAATAGCCAATAAGCTACAATAAAAAGCAGTACTGAGCAGAATAGGCATCAATCCACTTTCATACCAGCTATTCACATCATAGTTCCCTGTTCGGCTTCTGTTTTGCAAATAATTTGACAAGAACAAAAGTTTCCAAGAAATCGCATATATCACTGCTCATATAAACAAGTTAAACCTGACCATTCTCAATGATTAATACTGTATCCTCCTATGATGTCCTTCTATTAGTGTCCTCCTAATATAGATTAATATTATAATTAAGTAGAGTCACTAGAATCATTAATATACTATTAGAATTGTCATTTATATCATTTATATACCACATGAATATAGTTAGTTTGTAAAGGAATTTTAGTATTGAATTTTATTGAATACAGTGTAATATACCAGATGAAACTTAAATGTAGAATTGTCATTTATCCTGCAAGCTTAAATATATTGTAATATACCAGAATCATTAATGTTTGAATTTTGTTGCTACAAAGGTCTTATTATATCCCTTCCACATGATTAATATACTTTATAAAGAAAACATTAAGTAGAATCATTTATATTTACTACTTTGAAAATATTGTAAGTATGAAGATGCTGTGTAAGGATTCAGATCAGAATCACTTATTCTTAACACACTCAGGCAAATAAAAATAAAAAAATCACTTTCTGTCAGATATCCATTGTTGCATCTTTAAATTGCACTCCACAATCACAAATGAGGCAGCAATATTGCTATTAAGGTCTTCACAACCCATGTGCAATTGCAATTACAGCAGCTTCTACTGCAATATCTTGCAATTTAGTTAATTAAAAGGTAACAACGACCACAACCATGACCACAAGTTAAAACTACGCACATTCTGGTATGCATCATACAAAACTCACCATCAAACTTGTCATTCTGTGCAGCAACTATCGGTGACCCCTCAAGCTGTCACCAAAAATCAAACAAAAAACAAAATCATAACAAATGACTAACACTTAAAAAAAAATGGGTAATCAATTATTTTGGTCCCAAAAAATGTAAAGTGCTATCATTTTAGTCTCTTAAAGTAGCAAACCTCAAAAAAAGTTCCTTGAAAATGCAATTATTTTGGGAGGAGGGAGTATCATTTTAGTCACTCAAAGCAACAATTTACTATCATCGTAATCCTAAACTAATTACACATTCAGGACTAAAATGATAATAAGTAAGTACTTTCAAGATTAAAACAACACTAAGTAATCATTTTCAAGGACCAAAATAAGACCCTTTCACAAATTAAAACAAAAAACTAATTGCACTTTGAGAACTTTTTTGAATTTTGTTACTTTCAATGACTAAAATAACAGTAATTTGTGACTTTCAATAACACTAGAAAAGTAAATTGAGCAACACAAGAATTTGATATGTTTAACACCTTGCAAGACAAGAGCTTGATGCAACACCCATCAGGTTGCTCTTCCACCTTAACCAACAACACAGGACAAACCTCGAAAGCAAAGAACTTTATCGTATAAACGTAACACCTAAACGTGTCGTCATTCACCCGCTCTATCCTCTCCGCATCCAACACAGAATACTGACTCGCCGGTAACCGCATATACTCAACTGCACACGCACACACACACGTCACAAATCAAATTGAATTACGAATCGTTTATTCTTTCAAAATCGATTGAAACTGTTGAAACTAAGAAAAAGAAAGTAACGATTAATTAATGTCACACTCTAACATTACTTAGGGGACGTTGGAGTTGGCGAACCGAAACGGAGTCCTTACGGCGAGCGACGAAGCGAGCCTTGTGGCTGGGAGTGGCGGAAGCACGAAGCGAGAGGCGCGTGGAGTTAAGAGCGCATTGGGCGCGTGGAAAGGAAATGGGAATGGAACGAAGCAGAGAAGAAGAAGAAGAAGCCATCCACCACAATGGTGAGTGTAAATGGATGGATAAGTAGCTCTGGTTCTGGAACAAGGAATTAAGACGTGGTCACAAAACGTGAGCCAAGAAGTCCTGCATGCACGTGATGTGTCACGTGACAATTCCTTGGTCACTTTTAGTAATTTTTACGGAAAATAATGTTACACGAGTCAATTTTATGTATTTTAAGAGCCCAGAGCAGCCATTTTACATTTTTTAAGAGACAATTTGTTAATTGTGTTAATTCAAAATAAAAAATGGTTTAAGAAAAAGTAATAATTATCTTTTTAATAATGTATTTACACTTTTATTTATCAAGATTATAATTTTATATTAAGGGAATAACTTTTATGGTAATCTTTTTTTAAATAAGAAAACTCTAATTGCAATCCTATCATAAAAATAATATATTTTTAAATTATTTAATCATTTTTTCTATGTCCAAAATAAATCATTATGTTTATTATCTATATTTTTTAATTATTATAGTTTCTTATTTTATTTTTTAAATTATACACTTTATTTTTCATGGTAAATGTACTTAACCTTTTAAGAAATTAATTATAAAGAAGAAGCGATAATGAGCTGTATTATGAAATAAAATATAATGATAAATATAATAATTAGAGTTCAATAATTAATTAAAAGATACTCATATTTTTATAGATTTTTTTTTAATTAGATTACAATTATTGAACTAGTAATACTCCACTAATAGTTAACCACTAACAATAAAATTAGAATTAATAAATAATTAATTAACAAATACAAGCAACATTCTAGACAAGTTTTTTTTAATATGATGAACGCATTAAATTTTTATTGGTTTAGTGAGAATATTTGATAAATCTTTGGACCTGCAATATTTCAATGTAATCATGTTGGTTCCAATTTGGTTTCTCAAGGAGTGATACCAAATATCAATGTGTTTACTTTTTTCATGATACTTTACAAGATTAATTGTAGAAACATTATCAACATAAATCTTAATTGGATCATCAAGATTAAAAGCTAATTTGACTCATGATATCTCTAAGTCAAACTGATTGACAAGCACTTAATGCTACTACGTACTCATCTTCGCAAGTGGATAATGCAATAATTGACTGTTTCTTTGATGTCCATGAGCAAAAAGTCTTTATAAACATAAAACAATTGTCACTTGTGCTCTTCCTCTCATCTGAATCTCCATCCCAATCACTTTTTAAGTATCCAACGATCGCAATCTCCTTGGATGAAAATTAAAATAGACTAAAAGCTATAGTACCTTTAATGTAGCACATAATCCTCTTTACCGCTTATAAATGAATATAAAGGTGACTCCATGTATCGACTAACCAATCCCACAACATAACAGATATCAGGTCTTGTGCATGTGAAATATCTTAGGCTTCCAATAATTTTCTTAAAGTATGTAGCATCTACAATTCGTTCATCACCATCCTATGTAAGCTTAAGTCTTATTTCGACTGGAGTCTTAACTGAGTTTGAATCTTCCATCTTAAACTTCTTCAGAAATTCAATGGTGTATTCCTTTTGATGAATGAAGATTTCATCATCTCGCTGGATGACTTCAATGCCCAAAAAGTAAGACATAAGACATAAGACCAAGATCACTCATCTCAAATTCTTTCATCATAATATGCTTGAAATCATTAATCATCTTGAGATTATTTCCTGTAAAAATCACATCATCAACATAAAGACATAAGATTAGTGAGTCTCCATAATCATTAGTCTTCACATATAGACCATGATCTGATGATGGACATTTTTTAAATCCAGTGTCATGAAGGAATGAATCAATCCTCTTGTTCTAAGCTCGTAGTGTCTGCTTAAGACCATGTAAAGCCTTATTAAATCTGTATACCAACTCCTCTTTCTCAGATTATATGAAACCCGATGGTTACTTTACGTAAACCTCTTCATCTAGTGGGTCATTAAGAAACGCTGACTTGACGTCCATTTGACAAATTTTCCATTGCTTTTGTGCAGCCAAAGCAATAATCAATCTCCAGTTTCCATTAGAACTATAGGAGAAAATTTTTCTTTTTAATCATAGTCTTCTCTTTGCTCGAATCCCTTCACCACCAACCTCGCTTTGTATTTGTCAATTTCACCATTTGCTTTCACTTTAATCTTATACACCCACTTCACATCAATTGCTTTGTGTCCTTTTGGAAGATTAGTAAGCTTCCATGTGTTGTTTTTCTCGGTTGCCATCAATTCTTCGTTCATAGCCTCTTGCCATTTGGGATTTTGAATGGCATCTACAAGTCCCACAGGTTCCGAATCTGCATGAAATGCAAAGTGGAATAATTCTCCATTGTCATCAACCTCATTATCGAGATTTACCTTTAATCTTGAAAATGTACAAGTTGTCATTTTTTCCTTATTGGTTGTTCCATAATATTTGCAATGGGGGTTGCAACTTCAAGTTGAACTGTAAGTGTTTCAAGAGTGACTATATCTTTTGTATCCTCGCTTTAAATGTAAAAGTAACTTTTTTTAGAATCCATGTCACCTTCTGTATTGTATTGCCATCCGTCGTCTTCTGCAAATGTAACATCATTGTTAACAATGTCCTTCTTTGTCACTGGATTGTACAGTTTGTACCCTTTGCTTATATCCAATTAAAATGGTATTCACCGCCTTATCATCCAAATTGGATCTGGTTGCCATAGGAACATGTGCATAAGCAATTGATCCAAATATCTTCAAGTGTTGCACATTGGGTTTGAATCCACTTCATGCCTCAATAGGAGTTGTGTCAGGGACACTCCTAGCGGTGATTTGTTCAACAAATATACCGCACATATACGGCTTCAGCCCAAAAATAATTTGGCATACCTTTCACTTTAAGCATGCTCCTTGCCATATCCATGATTGTTCTATTTTTTCTCTCGGCCACTCCGTTGTGTTGAGGAGTGTAAGGAAAAATAACATTATGCTGCACCCCGAATTCTTCATAATGACTCTTGAAATCGTTAGACTTGTATTCACCTCCTCCAATACTATGCATCATCTTGATTAATTTTCCACTTTGTCTTTCAACAAATGCTTTAAATATTTTAAAGTACTGGAATACCTCATCCTTGCTTTTTAGTAGATAAATCCAAGTTTTCCTTGAAAATTCGTCAATAAAGGTTAGAAAATACTTATTACCTCCAATTGATAATATGTTCATCGAGCCACAAACATCTTTATGAACAAGCTCCAAAGGAAATTTCGCACACCAAGACTCCTCCTTATCAAAAGGTATCCCATGATTCTTTCCAAAAATGCAAGCCTCACACTATTGATCAGAATGATGAATACGGGGTAAACCATTCACCAAATTATGTTTGTCAAGATTTTCTAAACTCTAAAAATCTTAATTCCCAAAACATAATTGTCATAACCATAGTTCATCATTCATTGTCGCACTCAAGCACTTGAAATCACCCATATTAAAATCAACTGGAAACATGCGATTTTTTGATAAAAAGGTTTTAAGAATCATATTACATTTTTTTATCAAAAATTGAGAATTGATTTCTAGATATGTGCATCACATAATCCATTTCAACCAACTGTCCCATACTCAACAAGTTAGTTTTCATATTAGGTACATAGATGTAAAAGATAAAACACAAGAAGGGGGGGTGAATTGTGTTATAAAAAAATTTGGCTCTTCAAGGCTCAGACGAAGCAGTTCTTATCTTTAAAAGATTGGTTTTAATGAACAGACATTATAAGTTGATTATCCCCGTTAGTTGCAAACTTAAAGAAGATAAACACAAGTATTTTTATACTGGTTCGTCTATTCAAGACTACGTCCAATTACCCAACAACAACTGAGTTTTCACTACAAACCGTGAAATGGTTACAAGTATTGTTTGAACCCAGCCACTTCTGGCTAAGACAGGATATTCTTTGAACACAGCCTTTTCAGGCTAAACAACTTTGAACACATAGCCTCCTCAGGCTAAAGCACCACACAAGTGGATTTACAAAGTTTTTCTAAGAAAGAAAAGTTCCTCTTCGTAGAGAGGGGTATACAATGAAGTTCAATAGTAGCAGTGAGCGAAAGCACAAAGCCTTAGCAATATAAGCGTGTTCGCCAACTGAAACTTGGAAGAGTGAGGTCCTTTTATAGGCAGAGTCTTCAGATAACCGTTAGAGACAGAAGAATGTCATTGAGCTTTCTTCAAGTGCAGTTCAAAAAGGTGTCAGAGTGCAATTAAGTGATAGATAGCGTGCGCAGCGGATTTGATGGCATACTCAGTCCTTTTTCTGACTTGTACAAAGATTTTCTTGGAAAAGGAGAAACCTTTTCGTGTTGCATATGTAAGCTCGAATCCCCATACTGATCTTGGAAGCTCTAATGAGTACTTTAGCAGATTTGAAATTGGCGTGAGTTACTCAGACTGTACTTCACTCTTATGACAGACGATACAAATCTTCAGTCTTAAGATTGACTTGTAAGCTCCGTCTGAAGAGTTTCGTCTATCCTTTCGTCTGAAGACTTGGCTTTGAGACAGACGAATGACTTCAATTTTGAGGGGTCATCTTCCGTCTGTGCTTGTTTCGTCAGATTTTGCTTGTAATGCTTTGTCTGAGATGTTCCGTCTCTCTTGTAATTAATTAAAAATTAGAGACGTTAATCTCCTTGATCTAACAATAGAAAACATTTGAGATGTACCTGTGATCACCATTCTTCAATGTGATGAGAATTCGTCCTTTCCCAGTCACTAAAACAAACCTTCTGTCACCGAATTTCACTCTTGTGCGAAACGAATTATCCAAATATGTAAACAGCTCTTTATGACCACACATGTGATTTGTGCATCCTATATCAAAATACCAAGTCTGGTAGTATGGAGTTTCATTTTATGTGGCTACCATTAATAATGCATGATCTCCTTTGTCCTGTTCATGATTACGGTCTTCTTGAGCACAATTGACAGCTTGATTATAACCTTTTGATTTGCACTCATTTGCATAATGGCCGCATTTTGTGGCAATTATAGTATTCCACATTTAATCTATTATTCATGGACCCACGCCCTTTTTGTTGCCAAGAGGAATTTGAACTTGAATTGTGATAGGAACCTGTGTTATTTTACTCTACATCTTCATGGTTCTGGCCACCACGACCTTTGTTAAAATAGCTTCCACCACGTCCCCGTCCTTTGTCTTGGGAGCTACCACGCTTATGATAGGAGCTACCAGTTGAGGCTTGAGCTTGTAAAACCTGTTAAATTAGTTTTTTGAATCCTATTGGCATTCATCCATTGTTAATGTGCTCGCAGGGAACCAGACAATAACCTTACTGTCATGGTTGACAGGTCATTGGCCTTTTCAATTGCAGCAACAACATGTTAAAATCTAGGATTCAGAGAACTCAAAATCTTCTCCACCTTTGCCTGATCTAAGTGTTTTTCACCATTGCGAAAACAAATCTGGTTGTAATCTCTTCGGTTAATAACAAATTAATTACAAATAAATTCGGGATTCTCGATTGAGATCCTTTTAGGATATTGTTTTCTGAATCTGGTCCATTTAACTCCCACGTTCAATTTCCCTTAAGCAATCCACTTTATTCTGAATATCTTTTGGTTGAGATTCTGTGATGGACAGAATCTATAAATAGAATGAAGTGCTCTCAGCTTTGTATCACCACACCTACTCTCTATTCAGAAATACACTATCTAAATTAGTGAGTGAAGGTTTGGAAAGACAGAGCTAGTTACGGTGCTCCACGTGCAAACAATGGCAGCAGGTACGGTTCTTTATTTTAGCTTCCGTTGTTTGGCCTAAATATGTTGTTTAATCTAGTTAACATGTTTGGACCATTATGATTTTTGTGTCTTACATTTGGTATATGTTTAAATCATTATGTTTTAATATCTCTAACTTTTGGTATTAGAGCCATCTATGTCTGTGCCTTGCTTAAGATGTGTTTTTGATCTGTTTGATTTCCTTGGGTATTCCTGTTTCTACGTTATTAATTCAAAATCAAGATGGAAATTTAATTTATTTTTGTTTTCTACCTTTTCCATGATTAAAAACGTGTTATTTTGACGTGAAAAAACATTGTAAACAAACCGGATTTTAATTTGGGTCTCGTGGGTTCTTCAAGTAGGTCAAATTGACCCGTGTGAAGGTTAAAGACGAGTGAAACACATAACTGTTATAAATGTTATATTATTTCGCATTAAATATAAGAAATCGTGCGTTGTGGTTTAGCGGTTATTGTTTAATTGTTAGTTAATGACCATGAGATCAAATCTCACTTGTTACAAAAAGGTGATCAAAACTTGAACCCATGTTCTGGGGTGTGATGTATACTCTTTAGTTATTATATATTTTTGATAAATTAGAGACTATCCACTGATAGGCTCATCATAAAGTTATATATTGTGAATTTATATTGAGTGAAACTTTAACCCATGGATAAGTTTTATGTCTTTGAATTCATGAATGAAACATGTTTTATAAACATAATTTGATAGACTCATCATAAAGTTATATATTGTGAATTTATATTGAGTAAAACTTTAGCCCACAAGTAAGTTTTATATCTCTAAATTCATGAATGAGACATGTTTTATATTGATAAAACATGACATTTATTTTAGCCTCAAATTAGAAAATGAGTGTGTATAATTATTCTCTGCAGGTAGTATCTCTGATATTATTAAGTGTGACATTGCCGAATTAAAAGGCGATAATTATAAGGTTTGGAAGGAGAGAATTCTCCTTCATTTAGGCTGGATATTGACTATGCTATAAGGAAAGACGAACCATCAGATATTACTGAAACTAGCACTCTAGATGTCATTGATCTTTTTGAACAATAGGGGAGATCTAATCGTCTCTCTGTAATGTTCGTAAAGACTAGAATATCTGCTAGTATTCGCAGTTCTGTGGATCAACACGACAAAGTCAAGGATCTTCTTAAGGCCATTGATGATTAGTTCGTCACTTCAGATAAGGCCTTTGCCAGCACCCTTATAATGTAGCTCTCATCCTTAAGGCTCAATGAAGTAAAGGGTGTGCGTGATCATATCATACGCATGAGGGATATAGTGGCTCATCTAAAAACCTTAGAGGTTACCATGTCTGACTCTTTTCTGGTACACTATATTTTGTATACTCTACCTATATAGTATGCCCCCTTCAAAATCTCCTACAACACACATAAGGAAAAATGGTCAATTAATGAACTTATGACCATGTGTGTTAAAAAAGAAGAGAGATTACTTACGGAAGAGGGTGAATGGGTGAACTTGACAGTTCATGATAGGAAGAAAAGAGACCAAATTAAGAATAAGGGCAAGATACCTATTTAGCCAGTCATAAAGAAGGAGACTAAGTGTTTCTTTTGCAAGAAGAAAGGACATATGAAGAAAGACTGCTCAAAATTTAAGAACTGGCTGGAAAAGAAAGATACTTCAAATGTTTTTGTTTGTTATGAATTTAATATGATTAATGTTACTCATAATACATGGTGGATTAATTCTGACTCTACAATCCATGTTTCTAATACCTTATAGGGTATGGAAAACCTGCAGAAACCAGTGGGAAATGAGAAGTACATCTATTTAGGAAGCAAGATGAGCTCACATGTGGAAGCTATTAGGACATGCAGTTTAATTTTAAACAATGTTTTCATTTTACGTTTAAGAGAAGGCCTTTTATGTTCCAAGTTTTTTCAATATCAAGACTTGCACAGTTGGATTTTTTCTTTTAACTTTTTGGATTCTAGTTTTACCTTATTTAATAAATTTTGAATTTATCGGTTATGGTTCATTACTCGATGATATTTACTTTATTGAGTTACAAAATGACACCACTCATAATTCTATGCATGTTACTGGTGGTATTAAGTGATGTATTGTGAATGAAGAATCTTCTATGTTGTGGCACCGTAGACCAGTATACATCTCTATTGAGAGAATTAAGATATTGGTAAATGAAGAAGTACTTAGTACGTTGGACTTTGCTGATTTTGAGACTTGTATAAATTGCATTAAGGGTAAGCAAATCAATAAGTCCAAGAAAGGTGCAAAGAAGAGTTCAAACTTATTAGAGATCATACATACAGATATTTGTTGTCTAGACATGGATGCATACAGTCCAAATACTTTATCACCTTTATAAATGACTTTTCATGGTACATGTATCTCTACCTACTTCGTTCCAAGGACGAAGCTTTAGATGCCTTTAAAGTTTTAAGGCTGAAGTAGAGAAACAATGTGAAAAGCAGATTAGGATCGTGAGATCTGACAGAGGTGCAGAGTACTAGGGTAGATACATAATAGGTGAACAAGCACCTGGTCCATTTGTAAGGTTTCTCCAAGAACATGAGATTGTTGCCCAATATACCATACTTAATTCTCCAAATCAAAATGGTGTGGCAGAAAGGAGAAACTGAACCTTGATGGACATGATGAGAAGTATGGGGAGTGGTACAAAGCTTTTTCAATTCTTGTGGATTGAAGCCTTAAAAACGGTTGTGTATATATTAAACCGAGTTCTAACCAAGGTTGTTTCAAAGACGCCTTTTGAGTTGTTCAAAGGTTGGAAACCAAGTTTGCGACATATACACGTTTTGGGATGCCCGTTTGAAGTAAGAGTTTACAACCCACAAGAAAATAAACTAGACCCAGGGACTATTAGTGGGTATTTCATTGGATATGCTGAAAGATCCAAGGGTTATAGATTCTATTATCCATCACACAACACTAGGATTGTGGAATCAAGAAATGCAAAATTCCTTGAGAATGGCTTGGTCAGTGGGAGTAATCAGTTTCAGGACATTGCTTCTAAAAAAAGATCACTATAAAGCCCAACCTTCTGACTCAAGCAATAGATTAATTGTTATTCAAACCCTCTAGTACAAACGAGTGTTAGATAATTAATAATTGAAGATCCACAAACTGTTGAAAATGACCTTATAGATCAGACTGTTGTGGAACAATGTTGAACAACATATAGAACAACTGGTTGAACAACAAGTTCCTCAAGATGTTGAACCAACATTTAGGAGATCTACTAGAGTTAAAAAGTTAGCAATTCCTAGTGATTATGTCGTGTACCTACAAGAATCGGACTACAACATAGGGGTTGCAAATGATCCCGAAACGTTTTCACAAGCCATGAGTTCCAAAGAATCGAACTCGTGGTACAATGCCATGAAAGACAAAATGGATTCTATGGCATCCAACCAAGTTTGAGATCTCGTTAACTTGCCCAATGGTGTAAGAACCATTGGATGCACAAGGAAACATTGAGATACATAAAGCAAGACTTTTTGTCAAAGGATTCACTCAAAGGGAAGGGATTGATTATACAGAGACATTTTCTCATGTATCTAAGAAAGACTCCTTCCGTGCAATTATGGCATTGGTAGCTCATTTTGACCTCGAGTTACATTAAATGGATGTGAAAACAACATTCCTTAACGACGATCTAGGAGAAGAGGTGTACATGAAACAACCTGAAGGATTCTTCTCTAGTGAAAATGAGCACATAGTTTGCAAGCTTAATAAGTCCATCTATGGACTAAAACAAGCCTCCCGCCAATGGTATCTGAAATTTCATGATGTTATCACTTCATTCGGATTCGAAGAGGACATCATGGATCAATGCATATACCAAAAGGTCAGTGGGAGTAAGATATGTTTCCTTGTATTATACGTGGATGACATTTTGCTTGCAACAAATGATAAGGGTTTGCTATATGAGGTGAAACAATTTCTCTCAAGGAACTTTGATATGTAGGATATGGGAAATGCGTCCTATGTCATTGGCATTAAGATTCAAATGGACAAATCTTGAGGTATTTTTGGTTTGTCTCAAGAAGCCTATATTAACAAAGTTTTAGAGAGATTTAACGTGAAAGATTGTTCACCAAGTGTAGCTCCCATTGAAAGAGGGATAAACTAAATTTAAGCTAATGCCCGAATAATGATTTTGAGCGAGAACATATGAAGAATATCCCATATTCTTCAACACTTGGAAGTCTTATGTATGCTCAGGTTTGTACCAGACCTGACATTGCATATGTTGTTGGAATTTTGGGAAGATATCAGAGTAATCCAGGTATTGACCACTAGAAAGCTATAAAGAAAGTTATGAGATATCTTCAAGGGACAAAAGATTACATGCTCATGTACAAACAGACTGACAATCTAGAAGTAATTGGCTACTTCTGTTGGTCCCTATGTGTGAATCTAAAGGGGGGGTGAATAGATTCTAGTTCCACTATAGCCCAATTTTTGCGAGTTTCTAATTCCTTTTAATTCAAACAAAACTATTCTTGATTACCTATCAATAGATGAGACAGATAAACGAGAACTATCAAAGATACACAGCGGAAATATCAAAAGGAAAAATTAGAAACACGTTAGTAATCAATATACAGCGTAATCAATATCAGTATCTAACTGTTCCAGTTTTAGTTGATTACCGAGTCAATTACCGAGTTAATTACCAAGTCAATTACTGAACAAATTGCAGAAGATAAACCAAGATAACAGCAATTAATGGTAAACGGTAAAGAGAAGAAGGAAGAAGAAGAGTGCACAGTGATTTATACTAGTTCGGCCCACTGCCTACATCCAGTCCCAACCCAACAACTGTTGCGATCGGTTTTCCACTATCAAATGATCCCTTTTGTATTCTTTTACATTCACTCTGCAACAAGCAACACAAAAACGAAATCAAAACACCCAAAAACCTGTTCTTTAACCAAAAGAACAGTTCTTCCCTGACCTTGGAACACCCAAGATCAAACCTTTGAGAACACCCTTCTCAAAGTCCTTTACTCTATCCAGAGAGACCTCTCTCCTAGAGTAACAACCCAGAAATCAAAAGGTAAACAAAAGATCAGTTTAGAAAACACCTGGAGTGTAGATCTGATCACAAAAGAAAACACAATTAATACCACCCAGTCAGAGAAAAGATCAAGTTTTGCCCTTTCTTTACGAAAACTTGATAAACTCTTGAAGTTCTTTATGGGTTTCTTGGAAAAGATGATAAACTCAGTTTAGAGAGAATTTGAAAGTGTATGAACTTGTCTAAAACTTATGTTCCAAGATCTTATATTAATTTTTTACAAAAGAGAATTTATATATTCAATTAAAAACTCAATTTGGGCAACTTAATGTTTTTCTGATAGGGGTAATCGACTGCCAGGGGTTGGTAATCGATTAAACCAGTGAACAAAGGTTTCCAGGGTGATTTTTAGCCATGGTAATCGATTAACCCGAGGGGGTAATCGATTACTCCAGTAACAAATGAATTTCCACACTCTGTTACCTACTGTTGGTAGTTGATTACCTGCTGTTGGTAGTTAACTACCTACTGTTGGTAATCTATTACCTCAATTGGTTACCAAAGACATTTTCAAAACAAGTTTGAGTGGGAAATCAAACATTTGATACATGAGAAATCACACTAGATTCCCAAACTCTCCAGTGTATTCACACAAAGAACAACCACATACATGCCTAAACTAAACAATCAATACATAGGAAACTCCTAATTACATTTTATCTAAGAAAACCAAAATTACATAAACATCAAAAGTAAAACATCAAGAGAGACTCCAAAACATCTTCAAGCTTTAAGTCCAACAACTTCCACTATGGAGGTTGAGTTTGTTTCTTGTTTTGAGGCTACCTCACATGGTGTATGGTTGAAGAGTTTTATATATGGGCTTAGAGTTGTACACTCTATTTATAAGCCATTAAAGTTATATTGTGACAACTCTGTTGCGGTACTTATGGCTAAGAATAAAGTGGAAGTTGAAGTAAGCACATCGCATTAAATATTTAGCCATAAAAGAAAGTGTTAAAGAAAATAAAGTGGTCAATGAACACGTTAGCACAAAATTGATGATTGTTGATAAGGCATGCTATTAAAGAATTTTAAGGATCATGTAGTGCAAATGGGACTTGGTTCCATGATGTAATTTCATTGTACATACAATTTTATTTTTGATAAAACTCTTATTCAGTTGGATGTTTTCTCATACGGATTTATGTACATATTTATTTCGAGAAATACCATTTGGTTTAGACCTAGAATGAACATATGGTTTATTCATTGAGTTGAAAGCTGATGTTTAAAGAGACTCGATACATTGTGGTACATGAAAGATATTACTCACCATCAGAGGACCTATCGCCATGACTCATATATTGTGTCCCTTGATACGGTTAATGATTGATTTAAATGGACCAAGTGGGAGAATGAAAACAAATCTCTTTGGTTAATAACAAATCAATTACAAATAAATTCGGAATTCTCGATTGAGATCCTTTTAGGATATTGTTTTCTAAATCTGGTCCTTTTAACTCTCATGTTCAATCTCCCTTAAGCAATCCACTTTATTCTGAATATCTTTTGGTTGAGATTTTGTAATGGACAAACTCTATAAATAGAATGAAGTGCTCTCAGCTTTACATCACCACACCTACTCTCTATTTAGAAATACACCATCTAAATTAGTGAGTGAGGGTTTGGAATGATGGTTACGGTGTTCCACGTGCAAAGGTACGATTCTTTATTTTAACTTTTGTTGTTTGACCTAAATATATTGTTTAATTTAGTTAACATGTTTAGACCATTATGATTTTTGTGTATTACATTTAGTATATATTTAAACCATTATGTTTTAATATCTCCAGCACATTGGTCTTCATTTAGTTTGTTGGGGCAAGAATCTTATTAATGTAGTCATCTCAAATTTTATTCAATGGAGCATATTAATAGGTTAGATTTGATATTTTTGTATGGATGGTTTGCCGAAGAAGAAGGAGAGATAAATTTATAAATGGGAAGATTATTTGTAGTTTTGAATTTTAGTTTAAAGTAATAAACATTAAATATTTTTTATAAAGATCTATAATAAATTTTTAATTCAATGTGATGATATAGTAATTATTTATATATTTAATATAATTAATTTTTAAAGAAGAAAAAAAATATAGTGACATTTTATCATAAAATTTATTTAATTAAATATAAGAGAATAAATATTTTAAAAAAATAATAAAATAGAAAAAATAAGAGTACTTAATAATGATGAGATGGGAAATTACATAATTTAGTTGGAATGAATTAATATAAGTTTTCTATATTTTTTTTTCTTTCTATCACATTTTAATACTTCGATGAATAACATTCATTATGATTTTGCATAGCTTTTCTAAACAAATTATTTTTTTTTACAAACATTTTATTAATATATCATCCATCTTAAAAGTTTAGTAAATACATAATTTAACACCTCTCTTTGTGACTTTCAATGTAAATTAAATTTTATATAAAAAAAAAATATATAAATAGTCATATGATGTATGTTATCTCGAGTAGGTGAGTTAGTTTTCTTTAAAACATCATTATTTAATGAAAAATGTTGTGCTACAGATTTCTATACTTACCAGGAGGAAATGTCGGTAGGTAACTTGTTACTAATTGCAAAATTTGTAAGAAACCACTCACCTAAAACGATATTACTTGACAATTAACCTCCTTAGGAAAATGAATGATTTTTGATAAATAGTTTTCGACAAAAGCTACAGGAAAGTTCTCATGTAATAATAATAATAATAATAATAATAATAATAATAATAATAATAATAATAATAATTTGATACTTTCTTTATGTAGCTAGCTAACTTAAATCAACAAATAGATTAAGAAGTTTGAATTGAAGAATGGAGTACGAAGATGATGAAAGAGACATCTAGATTGATTAATTATGAGAGAGATTTCCTTTGACAAAGCAAGAATGTTATTCTCAAGCTGTGGTTTTGATAGATTATTCCGTTTCCTTTTGCAGAGCATTAATTTGTAGTGGGTTTTTAATATCTTTGTCGTACAAAAAAAAGAATAGCTGAGAACTTTGTCTCTGTTAGGTGCTTGTGTTGTGCTTCAGATCGTGCAACAATCAAATCGTCTTTAGCTCATAAACACATATTTATATTCTATATTGTTACAAAATATTTGATTGAGAATGTAAGAATATAAGCGTAAGAATATATTTATTTTTATATGTATTTGCTTTAAATAACTATTCCTATCGGTTAGTACATTAGTTATTGATACTATTCTATTAAAAAAAAAATATTCGTTCTGAATAACAATTTTGGGTTCTCAACGAGGGAGAAAAGAAAAATGATAAAATTTAAGTAAAATTTCTTCTATTACTTTTCTCTTTTTCAATACAAAATAAATTTTTATTTTGATAATATGTATAATTAATTAAATAATTTTAATTATATAAATTATTGAGATAAAACTTCTTCATTTTGACGAGAGAATAAATAAAATAATAGTTGTAGTTAAATTTTCTTCCCGTGAAAGTAAAGTTGTGATCCAACTCGCTGTGTCATGTTAAATCTTATAAAAAAAATTAAGACAAATTGTTGATTAGGTTTAAAATAAGCATTCAAAGTATAAGTTGTTAAAACAAATATCATGCTTAATTTATAACTACGTCCGAGTAAACAAGATTTTTTTTCATGTAAAAACAGGAAAATTCTTTGTTCAATACATATAATTGTGTAATTTCACTAAATTATAACATGAACCATAGACATACAATTTATCTTCCTAAATAATAATTTAGGGGTCTAAGGACAACACCAATACAACTCAAGATTCTTAGCTTTACAACGTGATCCTTATCAAAATAAACTAGCACCTCTGGTAGAAGTTCTAGTTCTTATATATACCTTTTATTAAGAGTTTGTTGAGAATAAAATGACTTTATTCATGCTCAAGAGAAAAGAAATTATTTATTTTATAATATATCCTCTTGATCAAAATATTTAATAGACAATTATAATTGTATAAATTATTAAATAATTAGTTATAACTTGTGAACAAAAATTTTACATATACAAAAGTTTAGTTGGTTGTTTGCTTAGTAAAGTTAATCTAAAAATTATCCTGGTTTAAAAACATATAAACAAAATCAATTATTGTCTACACGTGGAATTAAATTCTTTTGCATAACCTCTTAGTTTTTCCTTCATGAACTTTCTCTATCACTGGATTCTTGGTTTTTCCTACTTTGATGTACAACCTGAATTGTTGATCTTTCTCAATGGGATAAAAATCGCTCGGGAAATACATTTTTGTTGCATAAGTCTTTCTGGAGTAAAGCCCAACAGTTACACATGTTACTTTAATTCATTACAAACTATCACTTTAGTCTTAGATTTTGTAAATTTACCCAGTGTAGTCAATGTCAATTTAGCCAGCCTGAAAATGAAACTTTCACAATGACAGAATAGATTGACAGACAAATGTGAGAATTTATTCTGAATAGTCGATGAAATGGACTTTCCCGGTTCAAAATTTTCCGGAATAAAACATTTGGAAAATTATAACTTTAATATCTTTGGTATATATTCTCAATCATTGTTCCATCCACCAGAAAAACAGTACTCACTTATATTAGCTCATCAACAAAGTGATCTTAGGTCATTAGCTAACTGTTGGAAACTAAGGGTGAGGAATATGGCATCTTCAAAACAGCATGGTGGAGAAAATGTTGGAAGTTGTTGGGAAAACACCAAAGGCTTCACCTTGCAAGTCCTTAGAGGACGTTGGTTCATGGTTTTCTCCTCATTCATGATCATGTCTTTATCAGGAGCAAGCTACATGTTTGGTTTATACTCAAGAGAAATCAAGTCAATTCTGGGTTATGATCAATCCACCCTCAATCTCTTGAGCTTCTTCAAGGACTTGGGGTCTCATATAGGCATCATTTCAGGTCTAATCAATGAGGTAACACCCCCTTGGGTGGTCCTAACACTTGGTGGGGTTCTCAATTTTTCTGGGTATTTCATCATTTGGCTTGCAGTGACCAGAAAAATTGCCAAGCCCCAAGTGTGGAACATGTGCTTGTACATCTTCATTGGAGCCAATTCTCATTGTTCCACCAACACTGGAACCACTGTCACAAGTGTAAAGAACTTCCCTGGCAGCCGTGGAATTGTTATTGGCCTTTTGAATGGATATCTTGGTCTTAGTGCAGCTATCATCACTCAGATATACTATGCATTCTACGGAAATGAATCCAAGTCTTTAATTTTGCTTATGGCATGGCTACCAACTGCTGTAAGTTTTGTCTTTTTACCAGTTATTAGGCACCACAGGGGAGTTGAACAGCCAAATGATTCCAAGGTTTTCTATAATTTCATCTATGCCACTTTAGTGCTTGCAGGGTTCCTCATGGTAGTGATCATAATGCAGAAAAGTTTGACCTTTACGAAGAGTGAGCATTATGTCACTACTAATCTGATGCTTCTCTTGCTCATCCTTCCCCTTGTTGTTGTTATTGCTGAAGAACAAAAGATATGGAAGAAGAAACAAGAACACGCCAATGGTGAAAACCCTCCTAAGACTTTCAAGATAACAACAGAGATGCCAAATCAAGAGAACTCAGCACAGGCTCCACAAAAGCAAGTTTCCTGTTGGAAAAACATGTTCAGCCCCCCAAGTAGAGGTGAAGATTATACAATACTTCAAGCCCTTTTTAGCCTTGATATGGTGATTCTTTTCTTAGCCACAATTTGTGGACTTGGTGGTACCCTTACTGTGGTAAATAATTTGAGTCAGATTGGTACATCTTTAGGATATTCATCACATAGTATAACAACATTTGTGTCCCTTATGGCCATTTGGATGTATATGGGTAAAATTGCACAGGGAGTCGTCTCAGAAATTATCGTAACCAAATACAAAGTCCCTAGGCCTCTCTTGCTCACATTAATCCTTGTATTACCTTGTGTTGGTTACCTTGTAATTGCATTCAATGTCCCATATGGTCTATATGCAGCCTCAGTTATAATTGGCTTTTGCTTTGGGGCCAACTGGCCATTACTGTTTTCCATAATATCTGAACTTTTTGGTCTCAAATATTACTCAACGTTGTATAATGTTGGGTCTATGGCAAGTCCAATTGGGTCATATTTTTTCAGTGTAAGGGTTGCAGGGAATTTGTATGACAAAGAAGCCAAAAGGCAAATGGAAGCATTAGGAATAAAGAGGAAACCTGGGGAGGAGTTGAATTGCAATGGAAGTGAGTGTTACAAAATGGCTTTCATTATAATCACTGCAGTTAGCCTGTTTGGGGCACTTGTGTCACTCATCTTGGTGTTGAGGAGTAGGGAGTATTATAAAGGTGACATATACAAGAAGTTCAGAGTAGAAGCTACGACTGCTGAAGCTGAAAATGGTGTGACTCAAAACAAGATTGGTCAATTTACTATAAATGAAGGCTAATATCTCTGGCAAGGTATCGGTAAATACTTTCTGATTGGCATAGGCTGCAAATATAAATTTGAAGCATGGAGCTTAAGTTATAACAACTCAAATAAATACGCATTGATTTGTAACTTGTATTCCAAGTTTCTTGCGATGTTATATTTTTTTTCTTTTCAATAAATTACTAAATGTATTAGTGTATAACTACGTGGTTTATATCAAAATCATGTTTGGAGGAGGATATGGTGGGAAGTTAGACACTTCCATATAAATGTTAAATGGGTTTATATGTCTAGAAATGTTGATTGATATGTGAACATGTACGAGTGTGCAAGTTTGTAGATAGATGACTGGTTTTTATGCCAGTTTGGATAGAACATATGTGGGGATGAGAAGGTGGTGATGAGTGTAAATGAGGAACTATCGATTTGCTACATTATAAACTGAAATTGATATGAATAGGATGTGTAAAATGTGATTTAGAGTGGCAATGTGACTGATCTTTGTGTTGAACATGCATTCTTTGTTTTGGCAAGTGGTAATAGTGTCATTATGTGATTGAAATAGTCCTAAATGAAACTTGGGAGTCTACGTAAACTTAAGGATGTAATCCCATGAAATTTATAATTGAATGATATAGCCATGATATCTGTTGTGGAAGTCATAGGTTAAGTGTAAACAGAGTTTCAATTATGTTCTTTATCTATTTTGGTGTAGTCATTACACTTGCAAATAAGAAACATGAGTTAAGAGAAACCTAGAGTAGGACAATTTTTATTTGTAATCCCTACTTTCTGTCATGAAGGGAATTGGAAAGAGTGATCTTTGATGTTTGAATGAGATATGTTAGGCGTTAGTGAGTGCGACCGTTTCTAGACTAGAGTGTGTGTGTCCTGTTTTATGAGTAGCAAGGATATTATCATGTGGTTGAAATGGTCTAAAATGGAAGTTAGAAGCATATTGGATTTTGAGGATTTGAGTCCATGAAATTTGGTGATAAGATTGTGAAGTTATGACAACTAGTGTGTAAATCCCGTGCTGTAAGCGAGCTAGGCTTTGTTTTGTGGATAGAATTCATCTTGTTTGATTATCACATGAGCTTTTTAAAAGCATGTATCAAGATCATTAGGAAGTGTGAATGTTAAGGATGGAATCTTAGTAAGGGAGATTCAAATTAATGTGGTATTGCCTTATAATTTGCTAACTATCCATGTGAAATGGAATTGGTTTGTGAAAGTGAAACTTGAAACCTAGTTTCCCTTCGTTCAATGGTCATATGAACTTGTCATGTTCTAGTATGTCCATAGTACTTAAATGAATTGCTCAATTTGGCATCCTTGAACGATTCGTGCAATAATTGTAATTATAAGCATCATCATGTTGTTGGTGTTTTTATTTGAATTTGCCAATTATATTAACATGTCGTTAAGCCAAGAAAATTCTTGTAAAACACCTAAGATTAATGTGGTAACAAGTAAGAAGAGTAATAGTGCAAGTAGACAAGTCATTGGAGAAGCAAAGCTCAGTTTTAGGTGTTCTGCAGCTAACTCGCGCGAACTAGCAATGCAACTCGCGCGAGCCAGAGTGATAGCCTAGAGCAACAATTTTTAAATGCCTTCTCCGAACTCGTTAACAGTTAAATGATTGAGAAAGTTTGACATCAGCTTGCTAACACATGGATCTTAACATCCAACGGTGAATTTTGTGAAATAACATCTTTAACTATAGATATAAAATGATAGAATAGTGAGGTGAGTGTAGCTCGCGCGAGACAAAACTGAACATCAAGGTTGCAGATTTGTTCACCAAGACATTGACAGTTAGCAAGTTTGAGTTTCTAAGAAAAAAGATAGAACTTTGCATATTCGAAAGCAAGGAGGAGTGTTAAGAAAATTGTTTTTGGATTGCACATGTCATCTTTATATTTGTTTTACGGCTGTCAAATTTTTTTTATTATTTCAATTATTGAACTAGTTCTTCCTAGTCAATGTAGTGGTTCCTAGACTCTAGGAGAAAGTATTTTCATTTCAAGTAGTGATGTAATGGTTCAGACTTTAGGAACAAGTATCAGTTAGTGGTGTTAGTGGTGTTAGTGGTGTAGTGGTTCCTTGACTTTAGGAGCAAGTATTTATTTTTCTCTCAGTACAACCATTATAAATACTGTAATTGACAGCTGAATAAAATCAAGCATTCAACACAAATTATCTCTTCCAAATTCATATATTCTCACCTTCAATATTTCATTACTTTGTTTCTTTTTTATTCCCTAAAACCAACAGAAACTCTACCAAGTTCTTGGCCTGCACTCATTCTTAATGCCATTCACATGTTCTTGAAGTTATATTGAAGAATCAAACACCAATTCCAACTCATTTAATCGAAGAAATCGAGTTTTCTACGTTGTCAATCTTTCACATTAAAGTTTTTGAAGTTCTAAGTTTAACACAGTTCTAATCGGTGAAAGCAATTTCGTTCAAGTATACAAGTACGCCAAGGAGAGAATCTTCAAGAGTAAGTTCTTACATTTTCCTTATTTTAGCTTTGATTAGTTAAAATGAGTCGAAATGTGTATATACAAGTTGTAGTAGAAGTTGTCTTTTTGTGATCCTAGTTTGATTAGATTTTGAAAATGATACTATTTTTGTAATATTTCTTGTAAGGATAATTATGTTTGACTTATATATGGACCATTTTGGCTCCAAATACAAAATTGGAACAATTTAAGTTAGTCCATGTGTTAAAACATAAACTGTGTTGGGATCGGATTCACGAGTTAGGGGAAATTTGTTCTTCATGGACTCGTGAGTGATTATTCAATGAATACGATTGCGGCTGAATGTGATTTTTTGTATGAAAGAAAAGAATTCAGATATACATATATATATATATATATATATATATTTGATTGATGGGATACAGTTCCTATAAAACTTTTGTGGTGAATGTGCTTTTCTAAACTTAAAAGACTATTTTGATGGAAGGTCATGCTGGAGAAGATTGACGGTTGAGCATTAGGGAACACAACAACATATTCCTCCTAGTAAGCGGGGATAAAGACAAATACTCCTGAAAACATTTTGATTCATATGTTACTAAAGAGTCGTGATGGCTATGGCACTGGTCCTCTATCGTTGTCTTAGTGTGGGATTCCATAATGCTTAGAGAGAAATTTTGTGAGAAATTGTTTGGAGTCAATCTCTAGAGTTATGATGACTATAGAGTGGAATGTTAAATCAAAATTTCTTAAAGGTAAAGCATATTCTTGGATTTTGATAATTACATTATTCAGATAAAAATTTCAAACTATGAATAAGCTCATTAAACCTATCAAATGCAAGTTAAGTATGATCAGATGATGTCTTTGTTTTAAAGATGATAACCAAGGATAGACTTGGAATCAACAAATGAAGTTAAGGGCAGAATAATGATCATCAGACGCATGTCAAAATAAAGGCTAAGTATCAATTCTATTAGTTGAATTTTTACTCTCATACTTTGATTATGTCACTCTTTTATGTGCAGACTAAGTCCTTACAAGAGCCCACGCTCAAGTTAATAAGAATTCAACCTAATACTTATGAGAGAGAAGTGCGAAAAGAAAATAAGATGTTTCTGACACAAAGATTTGAAACAGAAAGAAGATTAACTTTTCAAAACTTTTGAATCTCATATCAGAACTTTTTCAGCATTGATGTTGACATGCTTATGCTCGTATTTAATACAAATGAATATTGTGTACCTAAGATATGCAAATATTGTGTACCTAAGATATGCGTTGAATGAAGATTTGTGTTTCACTCTTACTAACGACTACTTCAAATTCTCGTCTATAAAAGGACTTAAGCTTAAAAATTACAAGTTGGGAACCCACTATATTTAAGAAGAACTTCTAGTTCTTAGAAAAATAAATCTTCTAATAATTTATTTTTGTAAGCTTAATTTGTAAATTCATCTATTTGTAGAGGTTGAACTTTGAGTGATTTTAATTTGTGAATTTTTCTCTATGTAGAGGTTATCTAAAAAAGAGTTAAATGCTCTTTTATCATTATACACCATTGAACGTGTCTAGTCTGAAGAAATTGTTGTCAAAGAATATTTGACTCTACAGAAGAGTCTAGCTTGAAGAGGTTATTGTCAAATAATATTTGGCTCAGTTGGGAGGTATTTAACCTTGAAGAGGTTATTGTTAAAGAATACTTGATTCACCTGGAGAGGTATCTAGCCTAAAGAGATTTTTGTCAAAGAATACTTGGTGTTTAGCCTAAAGAGGCTATTGTCAAATAATATTTGGTATGTTAACTACGAGAGACTAAATTTAAAGAATACTCGATTGTATTTTTGTTCACTAAGTCATTGTAAAATTGTAGCAAGTTACTAAAAAATTGAACTTAATTTCGCTATGATGAACTGATATAAAGATAAGCTATGTTATCTCTCTTTCTTTCTCTTCTCTTCTTATTATTGTTAATTTATTTTCTTACATGTCTACCATTTCAACCGCAACTAACCAAGATTTAATTGAACTAAGTTTCAAAATTTTTTTTACTTCATTGTTGAATTATTTTCTGCATTGTCTGAGTTTTTAAAATCAATTAAAAAACCTTGCAAAAACTTTTAATAATACAACTCAGCATCATTTCTTATATTTTTATCTTTACATGGCACTTGTGAGATATGTACGTTGGCATAACTGCCTAGATGGTTATGTGCAATAAGAAAGAGTCAAACACCACTAACCAACCCCTATAAGCGAACATCGTCAGTTGGTGAGAGTCAAACATCAGTTGTACTCTCAAACTATCATCAAAAACTTAAATGTAGTAAATTCACTAACTGGAAAACTTGAGATTGAAACCACCCAATATGATTGATAAATTAACTAGAATGTACAGAAGTGATTCATCGAGTGTAACCAATAGGTAGTCTCGTGTATAGGCCTGTAGGATTTTTAGATGTTAATATTGGTTTGCGTGAGTCTGTGACAACGCGGAAAAGAATTTAGCCTTATGCTTGGTGTCAGATGAGAACAGTAATGGGTTTGGAGATAATCTTTCTCTAGACTGAATGCATGGAGGGAACATGGACCTTAAGAGTGGAAGGACCACAACATAGGTCAGATACATTTTGTGTTGACGTCTCTCGAACACTAGTTTTATAAACCAGATGTAAACATACATACAGCTGGCACAACAGGCACCACCACACTAGATGATGGTGGACATAGTCATACTTTCTTCCAACTCATTCTAATTTGGTAGCTGGAAATATGGACCATCTCTTACACCCTTACTTAAGCTGACCCTCTCTCCTCTTCTTCCCATGAAGTTGTTCCTATCCCACCTAAGGGTCAGGATGTGGAGATGAAAAACTCCGAGGAAAAGGTTGGTGAGACACTTGACCCTACTAAGGGAGTAACCTTACGTAAGACTGTGATGATAGATTCTTCTAACGAGGAGGAGGACCATTTTGAAGACAAGGATTTGTTCATAACGTGCCACCTAGGCCAGGGCCAGATGGAGGTGATGAGAATTTTCAGATACATCTTCATCGGAGGAATCTCATTAGACCCTCTTCTTGTTATGTTTTTTAAGTTCTCGTGATAACACATTTTTTTTCGGTGTCTGTTTGCTTTGATCCTAAGTTAGCTAGATGTACTAAGTAGTAGTGATCTAGTTTCAGTTTTAGGCTTCATATATCTAACACTCTCCTTAGATTTTTTATAGGTATTGTTCCGAGGGCATATTTCAACATCTGATTTCCTTTTCTTTTCACACCGTGTAGTTTTAGTTTTCAAGTGAAAAGAAGGTTTCATTTAACCATTAATTGAATGTTTTTAGTTAATTAAAGAACTGTCCCATAATATTTTTCAAGATTAATAAATATTTAAAAGAGGTTTTAATTTATTCATAAAATTGAGTAAGTTATAAATCTATTTTCTGGAATAATTAATAAAATTAATTTGGATAAGTTAAAAAATGTAGATGTTACATAGTTCACCTTGTAGAAATTTATATCTCCAGTTACTGTTACATCACTACTTTAGTGATCATAATTAATGGTGTAGATTAATTTTTTGATAAAACAAAAAATATACTTTGATAAAACAAAAAATATACTTTTAAAAATATGAGACAAAAATATAATTCAATTATAATATATATATATATATATATATATATAATAAAAGTATATTTGAACATTGAATCCAATTCTTATACCTGAAACTTTAGTTCAATAGATAACTTAATGATGGTCTGATTAACTCAAATACCCCTCATGCTTTCCAAAAAAAAAAAAAAAAAAAAAAAAGTTCTACAAAAACAATATATGCGTAAACCACTTTATCCAAACGTTTACTTCATTGAAATATTTCATACCATAATTAAATCCTCGTTTTCCTTCTATTAATTTTTAAAGGATGTTTAATGATCTGTCACAAAAGGAAACAGAAGGGAAGGTAGCTTTTTTTTTTTCATATGAAGGTAGCTTGATCATACATATCTATTTATATGGATTTATTACAAAATATTACATATTTTACTCTTAAAAGTTTTATTTAAAGGAAAACATAACATCACAGGAAGGTGCAGTTTATGAACTACATAATAACAGAAATTTATTGTAGTTTTGTTACATCTCAAGATCTCTGTTTCTAATCTCTTTCTACCAATACAAAGTATTTACCAGTTATTGAGAAAGATATCTATGCTTCATTTGTGGCAAGTTGTGCAATGTTGTTCTGAGTAAGACCAATTTCAGCTTCAGCAGTTCTAGATTCCTCCCTGAACTTCTTGTATATGTCACCTTCATAGAACTTTCTTGTCCTTAACACCAAGATGAGAGAGACAAGTGCCCCAAATAGGCTAACTGCAGTGATAATAATGAAAGCCATTTTGTAGCACTCACTTCCATTGCAATTTAACTCCTCCCCAGGTTTCCTCTCTAGTCCTAAAGCTGCCATTTGCTTTGTGGCTTCCTTGTCATAAAAATACCCTGCAACTCTTACACTAAACAAGTATGACCCAACTGGACTTGCCACTGAGCCAACATTATACAAAGTTGAGTAAAACTTGAGGCCAAAAAGTTCGGATATGATGGAAAATAGTAATGGCCAGTTTGCCCCAAAGCAAAACCCAATTATAATTGAGGCTGCGTAGAGACCATTTGGGACATTGAAAGCAATTACAAGGTAACCAACACAAGGTAATACAAGGATGAATGTGAGCAAGAGAGGCCTAGGGATTTTAAATCTGGTTATGATCATTTCTGAGACCACTCCTTGCGCAATTTTACCCATATAGATCCAAATAGCCATAAGGGACACAAATGTTGTTACACTATGTGATGAATATCCTAAAGATGTACCAATCTGACTCAAATTATTAACCACAGTAAGGGTACCACCAAGTCCACAAATTGTGGCTAAGAAAAGAATCACCATATCAAGGCTAAAAAGGGCTTGAAGTATTGTGTAATCTTCACCTCTACTTGGGGGGCTGAACATGTTTTTCCAACAGGAAACTTGATTTTGTGGAGCCTGTGCTGACTTCTCTTGATTTGGCATCTCTGTTGTTATATTCAAAGGCTTAGGAGGGTTTTCACCATTGACGTGTTCTTGTTTCTTCTTCCATATCTTTTGTTCTTCAGCAAAAACAACAGCAAGGGGCAGGATGAGCAGAAGAAACATCAGGCTAGTAGTGACATGATACTCACTCTTCGTAAAGGTCAAACTTTTTTGCACTATGATCACTACCATGAGGAATCCTGCAAGGACTAAAGTGGTGTAGAGAAAATTATAGAAAGCCTTGGAATCATTTGGTTGTTGAACTCCCTTGTGGTGCCTGATAACCGGTAAAAAAACAAAACTTACAGCAGTTGGTAGCCATGCCATGAGCAAAATTAAAGACTTGGAGTCATTTGCATAGAATGCATAGTATATCTGAGTGATGATAGCGGCACTCAGACCAAGATAACCACTCAAAAGGCCAATAACAATGCCCCTGCTGCCAGGAAAGTTCTTTACACTTGTTACAATGACTCCAGTGTTGGTGGAACAATGAGAATTGGCTCCAATGAAGATGTACAAGCACATGTTCCACACTTGGGGCTTGGCAATTTTTCTAGTCACTGCAAGCCAAATGATGAAATACCCAAAAAAATTGAGAACTCCACCAAGTATTATGACCACCCAAGGAGGTGTGACCTCATTGATTAGGCCTGAAATGATGCCTATGTTAGACCCCAAATCCTTGAAGAAGCTTAAGAGATTAAGGGTGGATTGGTCATACCCCAAAACTGACTTGATTTCCCTTGAGTAAAGACTAAACATATAGCTTGCTCCTGATACTGACATGATCATGAATGAGGAAAACGCCATGAACCAACGCCCTGAGAGAACTTGGAGCGTGAAGCCTTTGGTGTTTCTCCAACAACTTCCAACATTTTCTCTACCATACTCGTTGGAAGATGCCATCTTCCTGTTTGGTGAGTTTTTCTCTAGTGGATGGAGCAAAAAAGAAAAGGGATAGCTTGATTTTGCAATAATTGTGAGTGAGAATAGACACACACACACAAGAGTTTGAACTTTTTGAAGTTAGAATTTTCCAAGCTTCACATAACAAAATTTTGAGGCTGAAAAGTCCATAATCACAAAAATTATTGAATGAACTCTCACATTTATACTTAACATCATTAATGTCGGTATCACTACAAAATGGTGCTACCAAAATGTGTTTACTTCCCCAGTCATACAGTGGGGTCAAGCTGAAAATTTTGTGGTGTTAGAATGGTTTCTTCAATATCCGGTATTTTATCAACGGTAACAATATTGGAATGACATAATAATTTTGGTACAAAAGACAAAATAAACAAAAGCACACTTCTTGCCTATGACCTGCCCAATCCTAGTGTCTGGGTGTTTTTAGATTGGTTTACTATCAGTCGAGATCAAAACAAATTGATTTAATCTGACTCATCTTTTCCCTGCTTGCTACATTTTCTCATCACATTGAAAAGGACACTTTTGATTTTGAGGGAATTGCTACATTTTCTCGTCACTTTGAAAGGACACTTTTACTTTTGAGGGAATCTTACTCGAGCTGCAAGTGTAAAACTCTTCTAAATATTTGATATAACTACATCTTTATTATTTTAGCTTAAAATTATTGGTAAGTTAAAATGAGTTTTCATCGATTTATCCATTAAATAATATTAAAAACATGTCAAACTTATTTAAATTCTTTCACTTCAAATAACTAAAATGAATAAATTAAAAAAGTTAATTAGGTTTTTCTTCCCTCTAATTTTTAAGGTTCTAACTTTTAATCTTATAAATTTTTTTATGATAAATTACTTTTTACTCAATTTTCTATCAGCAAAAAATAGTCTCTGCCATCAAATTAATAGTTAAATATTAATGTGTAAGTATCACATGACACCTTCTTGCATAATTACAAATGCACTTAATTGTTTTAATTTAATAACAAGAACTAAAAATGCTGAAAAAAAAAAACAACTGACTAAAAGTCAACAAAAGTATTCAGAACCTTAGAGATTAATGGGGCCAAAAATTTAATTAATCTAAAAAGGAAAAACAAAAAGTTAAAATGTTAAAAAATATATATATATTGATATAGTTTGTCGTTGTCACAATAAATAATTTGAATTTAGCTCATTCAAAGTTAATGAAATGTATTTTAAAAAGTAAAGTACACTTTCATATATATAAAATCTAAAATTAATCATAACATGTATCATTCTTTGTTAACCAACAAGCTACTCACAATGAACTTTATAAGACTTTTTTATGATAAAAAGTATTTTGATATTCGATCAAAACTTTTAAATGATAAAAAAAAAATTAATGTGGTATTAATTAAAAAAATTATGATTTTTTTTTAAAGCCATTAAAGTAGTGTGATATTTAACTGTATAATTACAATTTTGTGAAAAAAAGTTATTAAAATATTGTAGTATTTAATTCAGACTTTTTATAAATTAAATTTTTTTTATAATATTTGAAAATATATAAATTTCATTTTATTATTTAAAATATCACACATATTATCATTATTTGTCACCATCATATATTATCATTATTATAACTTTTATCTTCACCAGTTATTATTTTCATGGCTATTATATATTATTATCGTTATTATTTTTATGTGTGACAATAATGACAGAGACAAACATTAATAAAGTTAGTAATATAACAGCGATAGATGTAACAAAAGTAATTAAGAAAGTAACAACAATGATATAAATTTTAATAATTTAATTTTAAATTTTAATCATAAACTTTTATTAATTATAATTTAAGAATTATCATTAAATAATTTTACAAATTCATAAAATTTCTTAAAATTTTATAAAATCCATAAATATTTTTCAAATTTTATAATTATTATAATATTATAATATAAATCTAATAAAATTTTCATATTATAAAATCTTATAAATTATTATATTCCTACAAAATAATAAAAATATTTTAAAAAACATGTTATTAATCATTATATTCCTATGAAATCTTTTAAATAAGCTATAAAATTATATATAATGAATTGAATTTTTTTCTAAACTAAAATCAAATTATGCACTCAATTTTTTTTAAAAAAAGTTTCATTTAATTTTTTCAGAATAAGGTATATAAATTAATTTTCGCTTTAATTAGAAAGTTTCAGTATATTTGAATTTCTCTTTTTTTTCCCTACAAGTGTCAAGTTCAAAATAAGGTACATGAATTATTTTTGGTAAGTTTAACCGCTTAATAGCATCTATATAACTACCGTTTATGGAAGGATTAATTGCATTTGGTGTGAGAGGATTGGTTATAGCCATAGGCATAGGCTATACAAAAACCATTAATCCACTATTTTTACACCACAATTTACGTTCAAAGATTTTTCTATTCCAGAGAAACTAACTTATCTCATTCCACTGCAAATGAAAGTAGTACAAAATATTGGCACTATAATACATTAAACCATCTTAGCCCCATGGTGAGTAATTTCATTAGTGTTTTTTTTTCAAGATTAAGCGTGCTTCAGACTTTATTAATGTACCGTGTTAGAAACTAATATGATTTATGGTGTAATGTATTACCACCGGTGAAAGAAAATTTTACATACAGAAAAAATTGAACATAGATTCTATTTTTCCACATATAAATATACTGAGGTGTTATAATTGAAATCGATTTTACTTAATTCAATTATAAGATTCTATTGTATCCACATTCAACATTATCTGTATATAATTTTTTTTTATTAATAATAATTATATACTAAATGTTAGAATACAAATAATATCCTATCTTAAAAGAAAATGAAATATTACATGTACCTCCATTAGTAGGAGATCTTGTAAATTAGACTCAAAGCGGTTGATATTAACTAGACAAATTATATAATAATTATCATTATTATAAATGAATTTCGCGTCTTCTCGCGTCTTCTCCTCCTGTCATACTAGATTAGTAAATTTGGAAATATCTAAAATGTCTAAAAGTATAAAAACTAATCTCTAATACATTGTTTTTTTTATAAAAAATAATACATTGCTATGACTTATGAGAAAAATCTAACATAAATTATGTCTTATTATTCTTTCACATATGTGAGTAATGTCGTTTCATGACGTAGTAAACTGAATAATAAAGTTATGGATTAAAGAAAATGGTAGTGGATGCAAAGTGTTATAGGTGCCACACAAAAGTAAGCTTATTGAAGCGCCTATATCACGTAAGCATGGCACATATAGGCGGCACGTATAGGCGGCAGGGATCCAGCCAAGAAGCCCTGTTTAGCTAAACCAAACAAACCCTATGCACACGACACGGATGCATCCACGTTGCACTTAAGCAACCTTATAATTATTTTGTTATTTCGCTTTTTAGAACTAACTCTTTTATTTTATGATCATATGCATAACATTTTTATTGTAAGTATAAATATATTCTCATTTTATGACAATAATAATCCCTTACAAATATTGGAGGAATGACTTATAACAATAAACTTTTACGGAACAATATAGAGAAGAAATTAAATGAGAAATACTATACTTTTATCAAGAAATGAATTTAATTACAATATATTTTAACTCTATTATACTTTCATCAATAACTTGATTTTACATGTCCATCTTTCAAGAGAATAAATATAACGAAACAAAATTGAAATAATACATACTTTGAGCTACAATTTTATAAATAAAGCATAGAAAACTAAATTAAAAAAATATAGGTTATTTTCTTAAAAAAATTTAAATGAGTAAACAATATTTATTTTAGAGAGGTGTTTAATATTGGTGCGGTCAAATAAAATTTATCTTATTTTATTGTTCATAGAATAGTTAATTTCTGAAAATACCCTTTCATCTATAGTTTTTTTTTTTTTTCCTTTTTAAGACTTTTGTATGTTACATTGTTGAAGCCAATGAAACTTTGAGTTATCAAAGTGAAAATTGAAATTATTTTCTTTGTCAGGTTAGGTGTTTTGTCTCTATGTCTCTCATTGTTAACGATGCATAATACTCAATGTGATACGTGCGATAACTTTTTAATATAAACATCAAAATGAAAAGTACTATTTGATATCATTAATGTTAACATAATTTTCATGAAAACTTTATGTTTTTAATTAACGTTTTTGTTATAATCACTCTTAAACATATTAGGATAGCCTAAGTAGGTTAGGTTTAGCTGGCTTTTTAGCATATTTTTTATTAACTGAAAAGCTTGTTTCAAACAAGTTTTGTTTTAGTAGTCCAGGACATATTTTAAGTAATTTAAAAAAATATGATGGCCTCTAAATTATGATTATCAATTGTTCTTATTAAAGAATTTTAACTTTTTAAACTAATGAAATTATTTATTATAATTTTTTATTCTAATTTATTACTTTTCATCTCTAAACTATTCTTAATAAATTTAAAATTTACTTTAATTTTAGTTATATTTTATAAGGTATTTTATTACTTACAACTTATTCATATATTAGTTTATTATTATTTTAATTTATTTAAAAAATTAAAATTATTAAATATATTTTTTATTAGTTCTATTTTGTATTAAGCACTTTCCTATTTTATTAGATAACTTTACTCTTACAAAACTTATCTATAATCAATAACTATTAACAAAGGAGATTCCCCTTCTTAGTATCTGTTTTTGGCAAATTTTGTATTAGACAATTTTACCATTTTAAACATATAAAACTATTTATTACATTTTCATATTTTAATATTATTTTTTCTACACATTCCTCTTAATAAAATTCAAAAATTTATTTGGTTTCATATCTATTTTTATAAAATATTTTATTCTTTACAATCCACCTATTAGTTACTATTTATAATTTATTTAAAAAATTAAAATTACTAATTTTATTTATTATAAATTAAACGCTTATTCACTTCCTAGTTTCTTGGTTGTATTTTTCTTCTCTCGTTAATTTTTTAATAATTTTTTCATTTATTTTCTATTATTTTTTAAATGAAATTTAATGATGTGAAAATGAAAACATTATGGCACCTGTGAACAACAAAGGAAAAGACTGTGAGTGAGTAATTCAATCTTAAAAAATGTTCGATAAATAAATATAATATGTAAATAATTAAATAACTAGTTATAAAATATAATATATATATATATATATATATAAAATATGAAAAATATGTATATTTTATATTTTATAAATGAGTTAATTAATTAATTATTAACTCTTCATTAACTCCAAAGTAAAGTACTTCATATAACAAGTTGAGAGGACTTCAAGTTTTGTCATTTTACATCTCACAAGATTGCTTAATCCCTAGAATAATCTTTTCTTTTTCTTTTCAATAAACTAATAAAGTCTTTTATGCTTGTTCCGCCCAAAAATAAAATGTTACTTTTCATGCACAAAACCCTGGTGGGACCCATTTTAATAAATGCACCATTGAAATACGAACATAAATATGCATAAAACAAGGAATCCATAACACTTGGTGTTATAGTAGCCACGTTCGTGCATTTCAATTACTTTAAAATATGTTTTTAGTTTACGTAAAAGAGGTAGTTTTATTTCTGAAAAAAATTATTATTTATTAATTTTGATGATAAAATTTTAAGAATCTCATAAAATTTTATTTTTGATTAATTCATGGTAGAAAACTGTTTATATTCTCAATGTTAATGTATAGTATTCAAATATTTTTACTTTTAATTCCTTCTAAATTTCTATTTATATTTTATTTTGTGAAATGTTAATTTTTATTTTAATATCTCCTATTACGTAACATTTATTAGTTGTCTATGTATTCGTGCACTATCGCTTAAAATATTTTATAATCAATTAATCGGCAATATTTGTTGTGAAATTATTGATTTTGATAATAAATAGTTTAAAAATTTATAAAATATATTTTATAATTAATTGTTGTATAAAACTATTTTGTGAAGTAAATGTTAATGTAAAATATTTAAATATTTTTATTTAATTCCTACAAAATTTGTATTTATTTTTTATTTTGTGAAATTTGAAACTATTGTTTCAATCTCTCCTATTATGTGACATTTATCAACTATTCAATGAAACGTAAAGTGATCATCTTTAGTGACAGCCACTATTGCTACATTGTGCGAATATATGATATCTTTAATTTTTTTCCTTATAAATGTATAATTTAAATGTTATTTATTTACTCTAAAATAAATATTAAGAACTAAAAATAATGATTTTCTGTTTTAGAGATATAAAAATAAAAAAATATTATACAATGACTAAATATAAAATTTACTAATATCAGAAACTAAAAAAGTAATTTCAAATTTTATAATGATACGAATAAAAAATTACAGAAACTAAAATATAAAACTCATTCATTTATAAATATTAAAAATATATTATGTTATTGGAATTTTCATAATTCTTTTAATAAGACCAACCCAGCATAAAAGAATATTATAATTTGTATTTAATTTCATATTATAAAACATATGGAATTTAAACAAGCAAGGAAAAATAGAAAATTGTGGGAGTAAAATACTGATAAACTAGGATGATAATGGATATTATCAGATACAGCAATAAAAATTTCTATATTTGTATTTGAAAAAGGTAATTTATTTAATCACATGCTAACTTTGAAAATAACTTATAATAATTTTTTTATAATTATTTTTAATCTCTATTTTATTGAAAAATTTTACTTTAAACTTATAAAATTATTTATTATTTTCTACATTTTAATTATTCTTTTTTCATCCTTGTATTACCTTTAATAAAATTTAAAAATTAATTCAATCTCATTTCAATTTTTATAAAATATTTTATTTTTTGTAACTCATATCTCATATCTTTATTACTTTTTAATTTATTTTAAAAACTAAAATTAGTAAATCTATTATACTAATTTTATTTTGAATTAAATATACACTAATTACTCATTTTTTTTCATATTATTTCTCTTATATTTTTAATCATTATGAAAATATAAATGAATATAAAATTTAGTAAAAAAAAAACACTTGTGTCCAACACATGTTTTAAAATAATAATAATAATAATAATCATAATCCTTTCTTTACAATATGAATTTTTAATTTTTAATTTTAAAATTTTGACGTTGAATTTCAAAGCTCAACGTTAGTGTTAATGAGAAGGGACGTTTATATGACAAATAAACATATTGGGACATGTAATTCCACGGTTCAATAAATGTGAGGTGCTAACTAAGAATTCAACGGCACGTTTTCTGACTAATTTACAACTAATCCATGTGTATGGGATGAGCAAAATACGATCGAGGGGAACAAAATTTTAATTATTTTTCTAGTTTAGGACTCACATCTTCTACACTTATTTTAATTCAAATATATTTTTATATCCTTTCACCAAATCAGATAAATCCATGGGTTATTTACATGTTCAAAATTTCATATTTCAATCTAAAATGAATTGAAAATGTGAAATAAATCTGTGTAAACAACTTAGAAGTTGAACCATTTAGATATTATAAAGTGACATTTGAATCTTTTACGAAACTGTATATAAGAGGCAATTCAATTCAATTATGTTTGGTCAAGTTGAAGCAGTTGAGACCTAATTTGATTCAATGTTTATATCAATACATAAATTGATTTTATTTATGTTTGTCCTTAACTTAGATATTTTAAACTCTAAATTAAGATTAGAAGAGAAAATCTAAGAAATAGTCCATCAAAGAAATTTTTTAATGATAGAGATTATCTCATCTTCTTATGTTTTCCAATTTTTTTATTATTCAATTATTTTAGATATAAATGGGGTGGGCGTAAGCATTTGATATTTTAAAGAATTAAATATATTTTATTTCTCGTATTTTATTTTAATTTTTAATTTTTGGTCTTTCCCTTTAATTGTTCAGTTTTTAGTACCTAGAGTTTGAAATTCTTTATATTTTTAGTCTTTATTATTAAGTAATTCCATTAAATAATAATAAGACATATTTTATAATGATTAAAAATTGCTAAATTATGTGACTTTAAGGTAAAATATGTTTTTAGTTGCTCATAATTTTTAAATTTTAGCTTTTATTTTCTCTCCTTTAACTTATTAATTTTGATTCTTAAAATTTGAAATTCCATTTGTTTTTAGTTCTTATTAGGGGTATTAGATACATTCTATTTTCTCTAAGTTTGGCTTCATACTTCAACCTAACGGGAACACATACATATATGTATGAAGTCAAACTTAAGCGAGCATTTTACAACAAGACTGTTTTAGGTAACATTCAAAATTAATCTGAGATTTAATTTTGAAAATACTTGATTGGTGAATCATGCTCCCCTAATTTTACGCGGTATGCGTTGTTAATAGTTATCTTGTCTTCTATCTCTATTAAGGTTAAGAAATGAAAATGAAGGATTTATGTCAAAGGTGAAACTAATGAATAACATTTTCAAAGAATAAAAATTTAAATAAATTTTTAATGGTTATAGTTACACTTTTTGAATGTGTCTAGCCGCTATAGAACATGTTTTTGTCATTATTTAATGAAATTTCTTGATTACAAGAACTAAAATTAGAATGAATTTAAAATTATAGGGATTGAAATCAATTAATTAAAACGAGAGATATTAAAATCTAAAATTTAAAAAGTATAAGCATAAAAATATATTTTATCTTTAAAAAGTTGTAATAGGAAAAAATTTCAATTTAGGTGTAATATTTTGAAGTACCTAGACCTTCTTCTAGAGCCTAATCATGTTCACGAAATTAAGTTCCAACTATCTTCACGTTTTTAAAACAACTTTATTTATACAATTCTTACATGAGCAACATCAATGTAAAGACTCTTCAATTACTCCAATTTACTTATCAACTATCCGCCTAAGGCAAAAATACACCTAAGGAGGAGTCTCATACCCATGTACATTATACAAAAGAGGTCTCCAACAATCAAGTCATCCATCTTAAATCGAAATATTACACTTATTCACTTTTAACTTACAAATAAGGAAATAGTAAAATTTAACTCATCACTCTACTTATGACTTAAAGGAAATTTAAAGTGATATTTATTAATAGATATTATTTCAATCTTACTAAAGTACAACAACTATCAAGGGAACCGAATTGAGTGAGATACTTCTCACGCACTTATCAAAAGTTCATAGAGAGTGTGGCATAGTCTTTAGGAAGCAACATTAAGTATCATGAATGTACCACACTCAGTGTGGACTCTTATGGTGACAAAGACCATCTCAAAGATAAGAAGAGAAGGAACCAAGGAGAGCTATCACTAGGTCCATGGCTAAAAGAATCTAATATGAGGTTTAAACTGAACTCCAAACTCATGGAGTTAAATTTTCAAGAACCAAGCAAGCAAGAACATGGATTTTGTAATTTGACTTTAGTAAAAGACACTAAGTAAACTTTGAAGTAGAGAACTCTTATATTTTGTTTCCTTTATTAGCTTATAATAGTTGTAGAAGCATACCTTTTAATGGTTTAGTCTTTTCTTTTAAAATGCCTCTAAGTTTATGGTTGGATCCACATGGAATTTGTTGAACTTAAAACTTGAAGATGCTTGAAGTTTTATCTTCTGTAATTTTTGATTTTGATATTATATAATTTTGGATTTTCTTAGATGAATTGTATTTAGAGTTTTCATGTATTGAATGTTTTAGTTTAGGCTTATCTATGTGTTTGCTTTAGTTTGTTATGTCATAGTGAGCTAAACTCAATCTTAGTATTAGCTTGAAGATTCAAATTGTTTGAGATTCCCTTTTGAAAAATAAAAATTGAAGTAATCAATTACCAATTAAGGTAATAGATTAAATCAGGTTTTTGGTAACTAACTGAGGTAATAAATTACCTAGGAATGGTAATCGATTACCAAAAGTAGGTAACCAAGTGGGAATTGAAATTTGCTTCTAGAGTAATCGATTACAAGCTCGGGATAATCTATTACGATGAGCTTGAATCACCAAGAAAGAGCTTTGATCACTGAAATAATCGATTACCCCTTAACAGTAAATTGATTACCCTATCAGAAACTCAATTTGATTACTAAAATCTGCTTTGCTTTAATCTTTAAATAAATCTCTTTTTGAAAATTCAAATAGAACATCTTGGAAGAACGAAAAGAATAGTTTTTACACTTTCAAATCCTTTGAAAAATAGAGTTTACATTTTATCCAAGAAAAGCTTCAAAGATCTTCTGAAAAGTTTTGGCAAATGGCAATCTTGATTGAAGTATGATGATTAACAAAGTTTATGGTTATCTTATCAGAATCTACACATTCAGGTATATTCTATCTGATTTTCTATTTTCATTTTTTTATTGATTACTCATAGAGAAAGGTTTCTCTAAGGAAGAGTAAGGTTCTTTGAGAAAATGTCTCAAAGGTTTGATTGTTGAAGTGTCAAGAACAAAGGAGAACGATTCTTTAGGTTAAAGAACTGGATTGTATTGATTGGTTTGACTTCATTTTGTGTTGTTTGTGCAGTGTGTATGTAAGAACACAAATGGATCATAGTGGAACACCAATTGCAACAGTTATTGAATTGAGACTGAATATAGGTTGTATGTTGAACCAGTATAAATCATTGTGCAATCTCCTATTCCTTAATCTTTTACATTCTTGTCAAATGATTGTTGATAACATTGTTATAAAGTTTAATATTCATTTGAAGATTAACTTTAAAATTTGGAAAGATTGATTTGAACATATGAATGTGAACAAGTCTATATTGTTACTAAGTTTCTTATATCTTCTTAATATTCCACTAACTATCTCTGAATTCTATTTTGTTTTAAGTGTTATCTTATATATCATTCTATCTGTGATTAGCTTAAACAAGATAAGGATATATTTCATTCTAAAAAAATAGAAACAAATTGAAAGAAAGTGTTAAAAGGAACCAAAATTTATTCACCCCCTCTAGATTCGCATAGGGATCAACAATTGGTATCAAGAGCTTAATCTAGTAGGTTATCCTAGAACTTATCCTTAGGTTCCTGATATGACTAGCAATCTTTTACCTTTTGCTGAAGGTACATCTATCAATAGACCTCCATTGTTTTGCGGAGATAACTATCCATTTTGAAAAGTTCGAATGAAAATTTTTATGGAATCTATACATAGAAGCATCTGACAGGCAATGGTGATAGATTTCAAGGTCCCAACATACATGGTTAATGAGAGTGAGGTTGAAAAACCCTTTGAGAGCTGAGATCTAGATGAAGTTAGAAGGGCTGAAAATGATGCTAAAGTAATGAATGTCATTCATTCTGCATTGAATTTTGACGAATTTTTCTGAATATCGGCTTGAACCACAACTAAGGAAGCTTAAAAGCTTATCAAAGTTACTCATGAGGGTACAACTGAGGTTAGAAGAGCTAGAAAAAATACCCTGATTCAAGAATATGAACATTCTGAATGTCACAGGGAGAATCCATTATTGACATGCAAAAGAGGTTCACACACATTATCAATCACTTGAAAGGTCTTGTTAAAGTCTTTGTAGAAGAGGAAGTCAATGTCAAGATTCTGAAGTCTCTAAGCAGAAAATGGTAAGCAACTGTCATAGCCATAACTGAATAAAATAATCTTGCCTTGATGTCAAGTGCAGAGTTACTTGGAAAGTTAAGAGAGTATGAGATGGACATGTCCCGCATGGCTGATAGAGAACAAAAAGATAAGAAAGCTAAAGGTCTAGCATTGCAAATGGAAGAAATAGCAATCAAGACTGACTCAACTAGCAGTGGAAGTGAATCTGAAGAAGATCATGTGAATCTTATGGTGAGAAAATTCAAAAAGTTCATGAAGAAAAACAACACCAAGAAAAGATTCAATTAAATGAAGAAAGGATTCATAAAGCATGACAGTTCATCCTCTAAGGTTACATGTTATGAGTGTGGTAAGATTGGTCATTATAAATCTGAATGCCTAAGTTTGAAGAAAGTGAGCAATGTTGAACAAAGAAAACATGAGGTTGATAAAAAGTCAAGGAAAGATAAATACAGAAAGAAGAGAGCATATATAGCATGGGAAGAGAATGATTCTTCCAAGTGAAACTAAGGAAGCCAACATATGTGTCATGGTCAAATCATCTCCAGTTGATGAGGTAAGTGATTCTGACTCATCAAATTTTGATTATCAAGAACTATATAATGCCTTTTTTGAATTGTATAAAGAAACTGGAAAATTAGAGAAGCAAAACAAAGTTATGAAAAAGAATACATCTGCTTTAGAAGAAAAAATTTGTGATTTGAAATATGAAAATGAAAAGTTAAAAGAAGAACACAATGTAACACCCTGGTGTTTTGAAAATAAGATAAAATAAAATAAAACAAATAAAAATAAAAAATAAATAAAATGATGTAAAATCAAAATATCTTAAAGGAGTGGTTAGGTTTCACGTGAGTGGATAGATAAATAAAATAAAAGAAATCAGAATATCTCAAGGGAGTGAGTGGGTGGGCTGTTGCAAATTCTCATCAGAAAATCTATTCAAATCAAATCTCTTTTATATCTTTTCCCCATTCTCAGAATATCTCTTTTCGTTCCTGTGTTTCAAACCTACCTTCCAAAACAAAAAACAAGGTGATCAAATTTCTGATTGTGAACATAGATCAATACCTAGTTTTTCCATTGCACTTGATTGACTTACTTTCAGGTCAGAGTGTTCTCTATTTTAATAATAATATTAATTTTTTTTTGCTACTAAGGTTAATTTTGCGTCTTTTTCTATTACGGTGCTCCTTTTATTTTGATGCTCAGTTTTTCTTGTTGCTTTGAATCAACGTTCTTGTTGTCCGGTTAATTTAAATATTAGTGGCCTTGTTTATTTATTGAATTAAGTATTACCCGTCTTGTTTTATGGATTGAATTGAGTGTCAGTAGCTAGATCCTTTTCTTATTTTATTTTCTTCTCGATAGCTTAAACCTAGTGTCTCTACTACATTACCTTTGTGTCTGTGTCTGGTTTGTTCACAATGATTTCCTTTTTCTTCTTTTTTGTGGTTGATTTTGTTGATGTTGTTACTCGAGAATGGTGTGGTTGTGGTTGTAAGGAGAGGTGAGAGAGACACTCGGCGAAGAAAGGGCGAGAAAAGGATAAGGAAGACGATAGTGAAAGAGTAAAAATAGGAAACTCATCTTCTCCCTATAAGTGATTTCAAATAATAATGGAATTTTGTAGTACAAGTAGTCACACCAATGAAATTAAATGTTACTGTTGGCAATCAAATTTTAATTAGATCATTGAAGAAAACCAATTTCCCTCACTTTGATGTTCTAGACATTTATATGTTGTTTTGATTTCATTTTAGCCTTATCTTTTTATTTCTTTTATTTAAAATGTAAAGTTCAAAGTTGTGGAACAGTGCATTCGTTGACTATTTAAGTTATGATTTATTTTATCCAGAACGATTAGATGTTGATTGGAATTACTTTGCAAATGAAGAAATACATTACTACACAAGAGTAATTGTTCCCTTTTTATATTATATAAAAGTCAAATTATTTTATTTTAACATTTATTTTAATCTCAGCAAGTCATTTTAGTAACAATTCTTTTCGTCATTTTAGTCGTTTAGATTAACTTTATTAGTTAATTAAATTCTTGTGTGTATTATTATTGTAATTATTGTATTGTGACTATTTTGATTTAATTTAATTGGCGATTGGAATTGTACGGAGTTTAATTTAATTCTTTCTCTTTCTTTTTATCATAAAGTGTATGCTATATCTCTTAACTGTTTTCATTTTCTTATTTACATTGATTGTACATATAATTACTTGTGCATGATGATCTTATTGGATTTTGTGGTATTAAATATTTTGTTATGTGAGCTGAGTTATATGGAGTGAGAGATTAATTTTTTGGGTCATATTGCATGGATGAGTCGTTTAGGTTCATAATAATCTATTGTTAATGTTTTTTGTATGAGAGGGATGGATGCCTACTGCTAGCAGTGAGGTTGCCCCTTGTTATTTTAAGAATGAGAAAGATTATTATGAATTCTAAGCGCATGAAAATGTTTTCGAAAAGTGAGGATGAATGGAACTAGAACCGTTGGTCCCTAATGGGTCGATGTAATGACCTAAGACTTTGAGGGTATTCGCGGTGGGAAAAGCTTCCACTATGGCTGATCATCATGAGTAGGAAGTGACTCTTGTTGCAACACTGGTTACCCTGACTGTAACTGTCTAGTATTTCTAGTGAGAATGCCAGAGGTGATATGTACTCCTAGACATCGCTCAATTGTTTTAATGGTACCACATGGCATGGGAGTGAGTTGTGAGTAACATGCATCATATTGGGTTGCACGACATGATTGACTGTGATTATTTGTGAATGAGATGCTCTGTAAATTCTGGTGTAAATTTTGGTATGCATTGTGTTGAACTGCTAGTGTTAAGCTCATTGTTATTATTAAAATGTGAACTAACCCTGTGTTGTGTCTGTGGTTGACACCTGTGATGACCCCGCAAATGGGCAAACAGATGAGCAGTTTGTGGGAGGCAAAAATAACTTAGGCTAGGAAAGGAATCCAATTACATGAAGACTTGACATGTTGTGACACTTGTTTATCCATTCTTGATTTTGAGTGGTTGTTTTAATTTATAAATGTTAAAACATCTTTATATATTTTTATTTGAGTTTTTTTGAATTGTGGAGACATATGTAGTTATGAGATTTCACTCTAATAATTACTTTATGAAATAAAGTTAATTCCTTTCATTTAGTGACGTATTTATTTTTCGCGAACCATGGAGATTTTATGATTTTATGTCATGACGTTTAGAGTAACTAGGGGTTTTACACACAACATGCTAAAACAAACTTGTAATAAATGTGTTGATGTAAGTGTTCATATGAAAAGGAAGTATGTAAAGTTTTATACTAATAATTAAGTAAATAGGAATACAACCTTCTCTTGTAACTATTGCATGAAATATGGTCATAATGCATATAAGTATGATAAGAAAAGAAGGTGTTTCTAGAGGCTTGTACAAGTGGATAAAGAAAGAAAAATGTGCTACTAACATCCCTGGACGCAACAAGACTTGGGTACCAATTTCAAAATAAAATTCTTTTCTTTTTTAATTTTCCTTTTAATACTTGAACAATTAAATAAGTGTAATTGGCCATTGCTTGGAGCTTAAAGCTCACGACCTAGATTAGATAGGTTGGACCGAAAATCCAAGAGTAAGTGAGGGAGAGTGAACTACACTTGCTTAAGAGAGAGTTGCTCATGTACATGTGCAAATTAGTGGAAATTCCATTAACCAAGTTTAAACTTGAGCCCTAGGATGGGATCTTGATCTCAAGGGCTAGAATTTAAACTTGCTTCCCACTAATCAATTTGAATTTTAACCATTAGATTAGATCTAATCACATGGCTGAAATTTAAATCAATTAGTCACATTTGTGGCACTACTTTGGATTCAAACTTAACCCGTAGATTAATGTGGGAATCTTATGGTTCACGTTGAGCTTTGAGTGGTGATATTTGGCATCCTCTTGGATCACTATCTACACCCTTAATTCAACGTTAATCCTAGGACTCATAATTAGTCTTAGTTTGCCTCCAAATCCATCACATGTGCCACCCACACCTTAAGCAAGTTGGCGCCAATTTCACTTAGTAGTTTAAATAGGAAAACTTTTGAATTCTAAACACTTTTGTCAAAAAATTTTGAATATTGAATATAACAAGAGCTATTTGTAAAAGATAAAACTCAAAAAAGATGTAATCCATTTACAAGCTTACAAGTTTCAGAAGAACAATTAAAAGAATTATACAAAAAAAAAATTAGAGTAACAATAAAGTAATAAACTTATCCTTCATCATTTGTCTCCCCCTCAGACGAATGTCGAATGCTCTTCTATTACCATGCTCCCCTTTGGCTTAACCTTTTCCTCAAATATTCTGCCTCTTGGGTTGAGAATCATCAAAATCAGGATGGAGGAGGCTGTGGTTGGTGTTATACAAGATTCATGACATTATTTCGTAGTTGCTGCATCTCAGTAGATATAGAAATTTGATTGTCTTTAAGCTCCTTATTCTTTTTCTTTAAGTGCTCACAGTTCTCTTCAAGAGCATCATATTTGCGCTTCAAGGCATTATACTTGTCAGCAGGATCTTCAGGTGATTCAGGCTCCTCAGCAATTTCAGGTGATTGCGGTTCCTCATCAGTGACAGGTTCCTCAACAATTGGTACTGAGTCATCTTCAATGACTACCACTGGAGTTCCCTTCAGACACAAAGAGAATAAAGGAAGTTATATTCCCATTGCCAAGAATATGATTTGTTGAAGGTAGTAAGTTGAAGGTACTGAGGTTCATGAGGAGGAAGAGTGTAGGCGAAAGCTCCTCCTGGATAGACTTTGCCATAAGTAACAGACTCTTCATCAAATGAAGTTCCTGAGCAGAATGCTGAGGTAGCTTTATGATCCTTTATCATCCTCTGAATCTTGGGATTGATAGGCTTTGAGGCATGAGCTTGAATAGCCTTGAGGTGATCATAGGCAACAGACGGAAGTTGTTTGGGAATGTGTCTTGCAAACTTGAATTGCTTGGGGGCAGACAGTGTCTTCTTTTCTTTTCCTTTGGCCAAAAACTTAACCAAGCATGGTCTTGAGCGATCCATGACAATGAAATACTTGGTTTCGTTTGTGACTAAGGATGAGAACTGAGATCCCATCATGAAGGGATAGGGCCTAAGTTCCTTCCTTGCTCTCCTCTGAATTTGAGAAAAGGAGGCTAACCTTCCTTGTTTTTGTCTCCTATAAACATTAGTCATCATTCTGAAGGCAATGTTATAGTATTCCAGTAGAGAGTGAGCGAAGTTTTCAGGATCTTCACATTCATTGATGAGGAGGGAGTAATGTGGATGAATTCCTGAACAATGTGGTCTTGTCCAAGGAAGAACAATCTCTAGAGTATGGTTTAGTCCCACATACTCTATTTGGTTCATAGGGATTGTGAAGGTGAACGGATCATGACTATCAATAGCATCCAAGTGCCAATAATCGCAGTCTCTTGGCTCATATACTGTGGAGGTAGCGTCTCCATATCTGCAGTGGTGAAAAGCAGGTGCATTAAGCTCATGTTGAACCTTCCATCTGATGTTTTCTCTGTATGGAATGTGTGGTTCATAGCCAAGTGCTGGTCCTTCAATCAACAGCCCAGCAAGATGATCCTTGTATTCAGCAATATTCTCCAAACCTTTGATGTTAAGTTGTATCAGCTCGTCCCAAGGTAGACGCTTCAGCTAATCGCGTTGCTCGTCAAGGGAATACTTGATACCATCTTTGAAGTCCTTTGGCTTCAAGTATTGGTGAAAGAGGATAGGATTGAAAAATCTCCCAAGTTGAAATCCTTTCTTTCCTCTGTAGCGATAGGGATTATTCAACTCGATGTAGGGAGTGTCCTTAATAAAGTAGTCTTCATTATCCGCATAATAGCCATCAATTGCAGATTCAGACGGTTCTCCATCACTAAGATCAGAGACGTCTTCAATCTGATCTTTTATTAACCAATCTGGCTTGATTGGTCTTTCTGCACAAGAGCTCTCAGCGAATCTCTTCATGAGTAATTCGTTGAGAAACGAATAGTCTGTCTTGTGCTCCAATGGAAGATCTTCTGGATTCAGAAACTCAACATGAGATCTTACCAAAGGCTGAACTAGCCTTTTTATTTCCACATGTCCCTCATCAGACGAAGAACATGTGTCATCTTCAATGATGACTACAGACGGAATCTCCATCGTTTGTAAGCAGGAAGTTTCTTCAGATGTTGCTTCTATCATCACATGACAGGGTACTTCTTCAGAAGCAGCAGGTATCGTTTGATTAAAGGCGACATTGAGAGGAGACGCAACAATAGGATCAGTGCTAGTATTCCTCTGTTCGTCTTGAAGTAAGGATTCTGAAACATCCATGGTTGGAGCCTCTTCATTTAACATGGTCTCCAATTCCTCTCCTAGTTAAGCATTGTCCTTTTGGATCTGGGCGGTTTCTTCACTATTCATGCCCTCTGAAGTTGCTGGAGTAGGAACAGCTCTAGACGATCCAATGCCTCTGATGCTTCTTGGAACAAACGTTCCCTTTCAGCTTCAAGCATGATAGAGACTCTTCTGTCCTCTTTTAATTGCTTGGCTTTGTCTAACTCGCCAACTACGACAGACACAAGCCTCTACTTCTGCTTCAACTTCTCTTTGCCTTTAGCAGCCTTTTGTAGAGCAATTTCCCTTGCTCTAGCTTTCTCTTCAGCTGTCTTCCTTTGATTTTCCTCGTTTGTCAGGATTGAAGCATCCTCAGATGCTTTAGTTACCCTTTCATCTTCACTCGGGGAAACTTCTTTTTCTTGCGTCTTAGACGCATCATGTTTGATTCTTATGTTCCTTTTTCTTCTGAGAGGTTCAACAACAACATCCTCAAAAGGAACTTTTGTTATGGTGACAGGTGGTTGAAACGATGGGATTGGTGTTTGGGTTTGTGTTTGGGCTTCAGAGCTGCTTGGTCTGGCACGCTTGATGCGAGCTTTGTGAGGGTGTTCTTTGGTCATAGGAGAGAGAGGTTCTTCTTCTCCACTTTTAAAATGAAGAAAACCAGGAGCCAGATACATCTTTGCAAAGGTGCTTCCTTTAACTTCTTTCCCTTCACTGTGCCACACTACTCCAGTGGCATCAAAACCTTGATTGATGATGATTTGGGAGAAGAGAGTAGCGTAAGGAATGCTGCTCTTCCTTCGAATATTTCTATTCTTCAGAGCGCTCATCCAATGATCTAGGATAATGTGAGGTAGGCTCATCTTCACCTTCTTGAGAAAATAGTACATGCAGAAACGATCTCGAAGGCTCACATTGTCTCTTGAACCTGTTCGAGGTGTGAAGACATTGTAAAGAAGATTGTGGATGACTCTGCACGTTGGGTATAGGTTTCCAGATCTCAAAAACTTAGGATCTTCAGGGTCGCGAATCTTTCCATAAAGCATTTTATCAACATGCTCCTCAGATTCGGTCTTCATCCAGTCTGCACTGTAGAAGCGACCTTCAGCTTTGCACTTCCCGACCTCAACAATGGTTTCAGCAGTGATGATGTACTCCTTGCTATCAATGGTGCCAACGATACCATCATCAAATTCTTTGGCATCGCTCCAAAATTCAGCATAAGCCTCCATCAACCATGGACCCTTCCATTCGGCGAAGTCCATCCATCCATGGAAGGATAACATTCTTGACACGCGGTTTGAAACACCTTCGAGTGTGGATTTTGCGACCCACTTGCTTGGTAAGAAAAGATCTTTCGTGAAGAAAATCTCTTCCGAAGTCTTAGTTTTCTTGGTAGCCATTTTCTAGGTTTGAAAGAGAAAAAATTTTGTGAGTTTTAGATTTTTAAAGAGAAGGTAAAGTTTCAGAGAGAATAGAGTACTGTAAAAAGTTAAAAGAGTAAGCTTTGCATTATTTATAGTCAAGGATTAAAACGGTTATAATCTATCAGACGAAAGAAGTTAAAACTACCCCTGATTTGACGTGCCCTCGTGATTGCCTTTTTAATGATTGATTTGACCTCTGTATTTCACTGCGCGTGCTTCTCAACGTCCTAGAATAGTGCAATAAATGACAGACATATTTAATGCTGTATTTATTTTGTCCCTGCACACTAAACTTTAAATTAATTAAATAATAACCTTGCGTCTGTTGAATTTCCTCAGACTGATTCAACTTGATCAGACGCAATGTTTCATCTTAACACGAATAAACTGGATAAACGAAATAGACAGTTAAAAGATACAGACGAAATAACTTATTCAATTAAAGAAACAATTCCCAAATTTTCTTTAATGAAGTTAAAACGAGTTTCGTCTAAGGCTTTTGTGAAAATATCTGCCCATTGAAAATCAGTTTGAGCAAACTGTATATCAAAAATACCTTTTTGAACATAATCTCTTATGAAATGAAATTTGATTTCAATATGTTTGGCTTTTGAATGTTGAATAGGGTTTTTGCTGATATTAATTGCACTTGTATTATCACAAAATACTGGTATTTGGGTCTCAAACCTGGAGTAGTCCTCAAGTTGATGTTTTACCCAAAGTAATTGTGAACAACATCCAGCTGCAACAATATACTCTGCTTCAGTTGTTGAAAGTGCAATGGAATTTTGCTTTTTGCTTGACCAAGAGATGAGTGATGTGCCAAGAAAATGACATCCACCACTTGTGCTTTCCCTTTCCACATTATCTCCAGCATAATCAGCATCGCAATAGCCACTAAGATTGAAATCACTGTTTTTCTTATAAAACAAGGAGAGATTAGTAGTTCCAATAAGATATCTTAAGATACGTTTCACAGCTTGCAAATGAGATTCTCTAGGATCAGATTGGAAACGTGCACATAGACAGACACTAAACATTATGTCAGGTCTACTAGTAGTGAGATAGAGTAGAGAGCCAATCATACCTCTGTATACCGTCTGATCCACGGTCTTACCTGATTCATCCTTGTTGAGGCTTGCACCAGACGAATGCATTGGTGTTTTCATAGGCTTAGCATTCTCCATTTTGAACTTCTTTAGAAGCTCCTTGGTGTACTTCTGTTGATGAATGTAGATGTCTTGTTTCGTTTGCTTGATTTGAAGTCCTAGAAAGAACTTTAATTCTCCCATCATACTCATTTCAAACTCATCCTACATTATCTTAGGGAAATCCTTGCACAAGAACTCATCAGTTGCTCCAAAGACTATATCGTCTACATAAATTTGAACAATGATAAAGTCCTTAGAAACATTTTTCTTGAAGAGAGTTGTATCAACATTTCCTCTTGAAAAATCATTTTTGATAAGAAAAGAACTTTGTCTTTCATACCAAGCTCTAGGAGCTTGTTTAAGACCATAAAGTATTTTCTTTAATTTGAAAACATGATCTGGTTGAAATTGACTCTAAAAACTAGGAGGTTGTTTAACATACACTTCTTCTTCAATAAAACCGTTTAAAAAGGCACTTTTCACATCCATTTGATATAGAACGATATTCTTATGAGCAGCAAAAGCTAGTAAAATTCAAATTGCCTCTAATCTAGCTACAAGTGCAAATGTTTCAGTAAAATCAATACCTTCTTGTTGGTTATAGCCTTGAGCTACTAACCTTGCCTTGTTTCTTACAACTTTTCCAGCTTCATCAAGCTTATTTCTGAATACCCATCTTGTTCCAATGATGTTTTTATTCCTTGGTCTTTCTACAAGAGTCCATACATCATTCCTTGTGAACTGGTTCAGCTCTTCTTCCATAGCTAAGATCCAGTTATTATCTTGTAGAGCTTTTTCAATATCTTTGGGCTCTATATTAGACACAAGATCATATCCAGAAACATCTCTCAGTCTGGCTCTAGTTTGAACTCCTTGATGTCTATCTCCAATGATCAGATCTTCGGTGTGGTTTGAGGCAAACTTCTAAGTTCTGACCGAGACATGATCATCTTGATGTTGAGCAGACGATGAGGGTTCGTCTGTGCTGGGAGATGTCCTTTCGTCTGTGGTTGTGTCTGAGCAGGGTTGGACAGACGGATCGACATTTTGACCAGAGGGAGTTATCTACAAATTATCGAATAAATTTTCCAGGTCTGATATTTTTTTATCAACCTTTGAGTTATCTTGGAATTTTACATGAATAGATTCCTCCACAACTTGTGTTTTAGAGTTGAAAACTCTATAGACTTTAGAAGTATTAGAGTATCCAAATAAAAATCCTTTCACAACTTTTGAATCAAATTTCCCAAGTTGATCTTTAGTATTTAAAATAAAACATTCACATCCAAAAGGATGGAAATATGAAATGTTGGGTCTTCTTCCTTTCCATAGTTCATATGGAGTCTTATTCAATATTGGTCTTATTAATATTCTGTTTTGAATATAACAGGAAATATTGATTGCTTCTACCCAATAATATTTTGGAAGAGAGCTTTCATGCAACAAAGTTCTAGCCATTTCCTTTAAGGTACGATTTTTCCTTTCCACAACCCCATTTTGTTAAGGAGTTCTTGGAGACGAAAATTGTGAAAGATACTATTTTCAAAACAGAAGGCATTGAACTCAGAATTTTCAAATTCTATTCCATGATCACTCCTAACAGACGCAATGCAAATTCCTTTTTCTTTTTGAACATGTTTGCAGAATATTTTAAAGACACTGAATGACTCATGTTTATGGGCTAGGAAGTATACCCATGTGAATCTAGTATAATTATCCACAATTACAAATCCATATCTCTTTCCACCAAGACTTTCTGTTTGAGTGGGTCCGAAGAGATCTATATGTAACAGTTCTAAGGGTCTTGTCGTGGAAATAACATTTTTAGATTTAAAAGAAGCTTTAAGTTGTTTCCCATGCTGACAAGATTCACACAGACGATTGGATTTCCAAGATATTTTTGGCAAACCTTTCACAAGATCCTTTTTAAAAATTTTTGAAATGTACTTGAGACTAAGATGTCCAAGCTTTTTGTGCCAAATATCTTGTTCATCGTCTGCTAAAATTAAACATGTTACATTCTGATCACTAAGATCAGAAAGACAAACCTCATAGAGATTATTCTTTCTTTTCCCAACAAACAGAATGGATTTGTCTTTGTTCCTGACTATACACTCATCAGAGTTAAAAGCTACTTCATATCCACTGTCACAAAATTAACTTATGCTAAATAGATTGAAGTTAAGACCTTTAACATAAGACACATTTTGGATAAGAGGATTGGGTGTCTTACCAACAGTCCCAATACCAAGAATTTTACATTTCCCTGAACCATATGATACAGACCCTTTACTTAGTCTGAGATCTTGGAACATAGACAGGTCTCTCGTCATGTGTCGTGAGCACCCACTGCCCAGGTACCAGCTTGAAGTCTTCTCTTTTCCTATTAAGGATATCTGCAACAGGAATAATAAGTGATTTTGGTACCCTAATCTTTTTGGGTCATTCTTTGTTAGTTGAAGAAGGTTTCTTTTTGTTTAAGGTTCTTGTGTTCTTTCTGTAATCATTTGGAACCTTACTATAGCTTTTGTTCTTCTTCTTATGAACAGACAGAACAAATTTGTTTTTCTTTTCGTCTGACTCTTCAACATAACCCAGTCCACTTTTGTTAGATGGAGACTTCCCATATTTTAAAATATTTACAAGCACGGAGGATCCTTTAGTGAACTTTGTTAAATCTTTGAGTAAAGATTCATTTTCTTTCTTTAATCTTTTGATTTCAAGAACGAAAATGTTCTTCTCAGATTCAAATGATACTTCATCTGATACTTTGTTTTGAAGCAACTCTTTTTCAGATCTCAAAGTAGTATTTTCTTCCAAAGTTTAGTTTAACTTTGCTTTGCATACTTTGTATTTCTCAACAATAAAATGTGAGTTTGCTAAAAATGTATCATATGATATCTCTTCTGCTTTCGACTCAGACTTAGACGAAGAAGATGAGGAAGTTTGAGACTCAATTAGCTCAGATGAAACAGCATCTCCGACCATGAGACATATATTTGCTTTTTCTTCTTCTTCTGTGGATTCCTTTGAACTTTTGACACACGCGCCGAATGTGCGTCAAATAATACCAAAGTCTAGCTACTACTTTGCAGTAATAGTGGACTCGGATCGTTTCCCTACGGATTACTTTGTTACTTCTCTGTAGCCGAAATTTTAAATGCAATTTTTGGGGTTTTTGTCTAGAGGAAAAATTAAAGGCAAATAAATAGTAAAAATTAACCAATGACAATAATTAAACAATAATTAAAAAATAATTAATAGATTATTAAGAGGCACCAATCCGATCTCTATCAGATCCCAATTTCTCTCATTGGTTCAACAAAATAAAGGCACTCATCTATGCAATGCATTGAAATCGAAATCTCTGCATGTCAACACTGAACTAACGCTCTAAGATCTTAGAGAATTATCATCGAACACTTGGTGGCCTTTAAACTCACACAATCGCATGAGAGCACACAACTTGGTTTCAAATCATATAATTAGTTCTCTGCATTCATTATCAATCAACAATGACAGAATCAACAATCTCAATCCAAAATATTAATCAACATAATGGAATTAAAATTATAGAATCCAAAACGAGTACTCATGCAATTGAAAACGGAGAACCTAAGGAAATTAGGGATCCTATTGAGATCGAATTGGTTGAAGAAATTCGTTACGCATAATTGAAATTAGACTAAGCATAGATTGATATTGCATATTAGAAGAATTAAATTGCAAGAAGGGAGAGAGAACGAGAATTGGAATGGCAAACCTGAAAACCCTAGTAGAGCGACTTGAAAGGAAAAGAGTAATGCTGAAAATTGAAATTGATTGAAAGGTAAAAAGTGTGCTACAATTTTCTGAAGTGGGGTATTTATAATAAGTGAGTCATGTGCTAGTCACATGACTTTAAGTGACTTAGGGTGCAGGGTTCAAAGCCCACTCAATGCAAACATTTAAATGGTCCAATTACACGATTTGAAATGGACCTACAATAATTCTTCATGCTGGAATTCCTGCATCAATTTCATGCGTCACTTTCAAGGAAATTTTCACCCAGATGTTGTCCGAATTGGCTCTTCATGTCTCATAGCTTTTGTAGCTCTTTAATTCCTCTTTAATTTGACATAAAACGTAGCTCAAACAGAGTTCTGTAGTGGGAGTTATGCCTTTTTTAGTGAACCTTGTCAAAACTTGAAATTTTAGCGAATTAGAACAAAAATAAGCACTTAAGGCCCAAATGAGCCCAAACTCATAAATACACTAAATCATGCTAATTGACCATTAATAATGTTGTAATATGATGTATTAAATGCAGAGAAATTGATCAAAATAATGATTCATCAACTTTCACTGTCAAGATCTTCCCAAGTCAGTAAGCTCTTCTTACCCTTGTCTTTGAGAGGATTCCATTTCTTCTTCAACCTTGGACATTTAGATCTCATGTGTCCAGGTTTTCTGCATTTATAGCAGATAATCTCTGAGCTTTCCTCCTTGCTTGAGGGCTTCTCAGGGAAATTCTTTTCCTTCTTTTTGAAGAAGCGTTGACTTCTTCCCTTCTTCATCATCATCTTCTTGAAGCGTCTAGCCATGAGAGAAATCTCATCGTCAGATGATCCATCAAACGAATCAGACTCGGTGGTGTCAGCTTTCAAAATTTTATGTTTCTTCTTTCTTTCTTTCTTGATAGACTCCTCCTTTGGAGCTATGTTGACAGACAGAAGAGCTATGAGCTCTTGAACCTTGATTTTGTCTCTTTTGCAGAGAAGTATCTCATGAACTCTTAAGGCATCGATTAACTCATCAAGAGTTAATGTCTTCATATCACGTCCAACTGAAATGGCAGTGGACATAGCTTCCCATGGGGGAGGAAGACTGTCCAGAATCTTCATATTGTTCTAGGCTTTGGTAAACGTGATTCCTAACGAAGTAAATCCATTTAATATGGTTTGGAATCTTCCAAACATCATATCAATAGATTCTCCTTTCTTCATAGAGAACATCTCATATTCTTTTTGAAGAGTGGCAGTTTTCCTCATTCTGACATCTTCAGTTCCTTCATAGGAAATCTTGAGGGCGTCCCAGAGCTCTTTTGCAGTTTTGTAGGCACAGAATTTGTTGTATTCTGTCCTTGAAAGAGCGCACATAAGAGCATATCTGGTTTTGTTATTGAGCTCCATGAGCAAATATTCTTCACTTCCCCATTCAACTTCAGGTTTGACAATATGGATATCTCCTTGGGTAATGATGTTCCACAGTCTGTACTGGGTAGACTTGATGTACATCTCCATTCTGTCAGCCTAATAAGGATAGTCATCACCAGAGAAAGCTGGCGGCTTGTTCATGGATGACCCACCAGACAAGAACGAGGGTCCTTGCGACTCCATCTCGGATCTTTTCCTCTAGCAGCTGTTAAGCGCTCAACCCTTAGAGGCTGAGCTCTGATACCAAATTGTAAAAGATAAAACACAAGAAGGGGGGGTTGAATTATGTTATTAAAAAATAGTCTTTTCGTCTGTTGGTTTAAAAATAGGTTTAGACGAAACAATGCCTTATCTTCAAAGATTAGTTTTAATGAATAAACGTTATAAGTTGATTACCCCTGTTAGTTACAAACTCAAAGCAGATAAATGCAAGTATTTTTATACTAGTTTGTCTATTCAAGACTATGTCCAGTTATTCAGCAACTACTGAGTTTTCACTACAAACCGTAAAATGGTTACAAGTATTATTTGAACCCAACCACTTCTAGTTATTACAGGAAATTTAAGCATGTTCGCCAACTGAAACTTGAGAGAGTGAGGTCCTTATACAGGCAGATGCTTCAGATATCCGTTAGAGACAAAAGAATGTCGTTGAGCTTTCTCCAAGTGCAGTCCAAAAAGGTGTCAGAGTGCAATCAAGTGATAGATAACGTGTGCATCGGATTAGATGGCAGCTCAGTCCTTTTTCTGACTTGTACAGAGATTTTCTTGGAAAAACAGAACTCTTTTCGTGTAGCATAGGTAAGCTCGAATCCCCATACTGATCTTGGAAACTTTGATGAGTACTTTAGCATATTTGAAAATTTGGCACGAGTTACTCAACTGTACTTCACTCTTATGACAGACGATGCAGTTCTTCAGTCTTAAGATTGGTTTGAAAGTTCCGTCTGAAGAATTTTGTCTATCCTTCTGTTTGAAGACTTGGCTTTGTGACAGACAAATGACCTTACTTTTGAGGGGTCATCTTCCTTCTGACCCTGCTTGTAACACTTTGTCTGAGATGTTCTGTCTGTCTTGTAATAAATTAAAACTTAGAGTCGTTAATCTCTCTTGATCTAACACTATTTCATTGAGAGTGTTCTCTCTTAGGGTTTCTCTTTGAACCTTAGAATCTAATCAATGAAGATCACTCCTTGTGACGATTCCTCACTTAGCTTATTGCTTATGCATGATGCCTTCCTCTTCTATTCTTCATCCATTTTCTAAATTTCTTCTTGTTGTTAAATTTTGAATCTCTATTCCACATATTACACTTCAATCTGTGGAGCATCTAATTGAAGAATGAAGATTGGGACAATTTCAAGCATTCCTTCAAGCTTGCTTGTAACACAAAGTTATATAAAAGTATTGGAAAGAAAGAAAGTTTTAAGTTTACATAGTTAATGTAACACCTTGAGTTTTAGTTGCTTAGAGAGTAGTGGGAACATGGAGGCAAAGTGAAGGCTTCATAAAGAAACAATTAAGGTTTTGTTTTTTAAGAAACAAATTTATATTGATACAAATATTTTCTAGTTTTGGAAGAAAAGAGTATTGATGCGCGGAAACAGTGAGTACACCGCTCGCTGGCTATGGCAAGTATACCACAATCGTCAAGTAATAAGAATTTATAACCGAGGTTATTGATCCCACGAGGACAAGCAACTCGGAAGCTATACTTTTATTTATTTTATTAATTTCTCAAAAGAGCATGAAACAAGAGTAGAAATAATGGTGGGAAGGAAGTGCAATTGAATTAGGGAAAATAAAGCAAAAGTAATTATTGAGAAAAGAATAAGAATGAGAAATGATTGGGATCCCGATTTCACCACTAATCCCCCCTTATATTTTCCTCTTTTGTTATTCATGTATCATCATGGTCGGGTTGGATTCCTACCCTCGTGACTGTCCCTCTCAAGATCACCTATGCCGCCTAATTAATTAGATCGTGTCCAATGTCCCAAATCATTACTAGATTAATTAGGGAATTAAATCTATGAATCCAAGGGAAAACTTATGTGCAATCCACACTACTACCTACTCCTATCATTAGGACTATAGTAATACTGGTTTAATTCTTTAGTACTACTTAGGCATACTTTGTCAAAGTTATCCTAGATTTAGCTATCAATTTACTAGTCGTCAATTAGTAAATAGTATTAAGCACAAGAACAAACACTCAAGGCGTCGTATGAATGAAAACTAGGTTTAGAAAATTAAGCCTCATTTGCTGACTGTAAAAAAGTTATATTTATAACCTTCAGAACTTGGACTCGGGCCTGCTACAAGCCCAACTCACGCGGGATATTAAGTAACTCGCGCTAGTTCATGTTCTAGAGAACAAATGTGTGCTGCAATCCAAGTCACTTCGCCCGAGATGGGATAGTTGGACGCGAAATGAAGTTCTAGAGAGTTAACTTATTCTTGAAGTTACACTAACTCGCGCGAGATGTGGAGAGATGAACGCGAGATGAGGTTTCAGAGAGTTTTTCTTCTTCACTAGAGTTCTACTTCGCGCGAGTTGGAACACAATTCGCGAGAGATGCATTTCTAGACATGTTTTTCACCTGTTTTTGACTATTTTTCACCCTAAAACACTTAACACACCATCAACAAGCTCTAGCACGAATTATTATGAATTAAGAATAATTAGAATCATATTAGGTGGCTTAAGAGTATAAAAAGGATAATTTATGATATAAAAAGAATATAAAAATAACTCACTTTTTGTGAGTTATCAAGTAAAATTATATATATGCATATTTTGAGAGTTGTTTGAAAAAGAGTAAAGATGAGGTTTTCAAAGTGAAAAAAGTTTTGGTAAAGGCAGTTTTCATGTAAGGTATGTTTTCAGGCAACTAGTTTGTAGTCTATTTGGCTTTGAGTTTTGTTTTGGATAGATATAATTATGAGGTTTTTAGGTTGGTAAGTTAGTTTTGGCATTAAAATAATCTAAGTAAGGGGTTTTTCTCTCAATAATTAATGCCAATGAGATATTTTAGGAAATAATAATAACAATAAATAATAATTAGTGATTTTTATATTCTTCTTCAATAGAATCTCTTGATTTCCTAATAAGACCTTATCTTTTCTTTAGGTGAGGAGAAGAATTTAGTATGTTGGGAACCCTAACCTCTTTATAACATATCATTCTAATAATATTCTCATCGGAACAACCCAAAAAGTTAAAAATCTTTCTCTCCTTTTTTGAATTCTTTTTTAAACAATAAAAAAAAGGTTAAGTTAAAAAAAAAAAGAATTCTATATTGTTTCGGATTATTAGATTAGATCCTTATCTCATTGAACAGAACAAATACCCTAATATTTATTTGTTTAAGTTCATATCATCTTATTTAGTAGTTTAATGAACTTCTTTGATTTGTCCATATAAAATAAAATTCTTGATGAATAGTTGATATAATTATTTTATAACCTATATTTATTATTAAAATATAACTTTTCAACAATTTGACAAATAAAACTACACAAATATTAATTTTATGTATTTGTTACTTTAACATGTTACATGTATAATTATTAAATTTTCGTGCTAATGCTTATTTACATAATGTAAATAATATATGAGTTTAATAATTATGTATTAACAATGGGAAATATATTTACATAATTAATTAATTATAAATAGAGATGGGAGAGTTTGCTAGACTAACATTTTAAGCTCATAATTTATTTCGAGCCTACCTCGCATCAACTCGCTAAAATATAAATCAACTTAGCAAGATGGTAGATTGACATGTGACTCACAGATATTAATTAAATAATATATTATTATTTATTAATACATCGTATTATTATAAATTTATTTATTTATTCCAAGAAGATATTTAATATTTTTCCCACAATGAAAGATGATGGTTGGTTTCATGTATGTTATTTTAATCTCTTAAATTTTTAGTTTAACTACTCTTAATTTAAGTTGTTGAATATTTTGTGTGTTTTTTTTTTAATATATATTCATGTTAAAAACTAACTTGCCAACTTAAACTGGACATGCCATTCTTTTAAATCTGTTAATCCTAGATGGGCTAATATATTCTAGCCCGTTTTCCTTAACTTGTGGACTAATTCACCCCATTTCATTGTCCCTATTATAAATAAGATTTTAATTGATTTTTATAAATTTCATTGTAATTTATATATCATATAAAATACCTTTTTTCTTATCATATCCATATAAACCAAACTTTTATGTTTACTAACATTAACGAGGTTTTTAAAATAAAAATTGTTTCTACTTAATAAAGGAATTATAAACTTAATTTTTTATAATTTAAAAAATTAAATAAGATAAAATTTAATATTATAAATTAAGGATAATTTTTTTTTCAATTTCACACCTTTCCATTATTGTTTTCCTTTCAAATTAGAATATTTTTGTTGTTTGTATTTCAATTTTACATGGCACATTCAAAAGCCGCAACACTTGTTTGTATTTATAGTGGTTGGAAATCCTTTTCTATCAAGAAAAATCACACTACCAATTTCATGTTTTAGGTATAAACTCGCCAGAAATATTTAATATTTATTTGACGTGGTTAGTAATTAAATACACGACACTTCTCTTTTAATTTTATATATTTATCTCTTTTCATAACAATGCGAATTCTGTAACGTGTATTAAATACATTTTACATTCATCTTAAGATTTTTTTTATAAATAAATTTTTTAGCCTAAAATAACAAATTGATTAGTCCATAATTTTATTTTCTTTTCACGGATTAACTTGAAATGAGGAACACATCTTAAATCAATCTGATCCTAATTTGATCTATATATTATCACCTTGAATTTATTTAAGTTAAAGGTAGATTATGATGTATTAAAAAAACTTGATTAAAATTTAGGATTGGATTATAGACAAGTATAATTTATCTTAACATAATTGGATGATTTTAAAATTTAGATTTAACTGTCTTGAAATAAGGGAGAGACACCTTGAGAAAGAAAATACGTTTTTGTGGAAAACTAATATAAAATTAATTTAAATAAATAAATAAATAATATATAAAAATAGAATTTATTCTCTATAATATATAAATTTTTGAATACTTTTTTTCACTTTGGAGTAGCCACGTCCTAAAAACTTACGTAAAACCTGCTTTTATTGGATCATGCAGTATACATGTTCATAGCGAAACCACCTCTTTATATATCAGCGTTACACGTGTCAGTGAACGTTATCAACGGTGGATATGCGTAATCCAAAAGTTCCTCGATCTGGATTTTGTAAGCTGTATATTGATCAATACTTCAGTACGGACGCTCGCTACACCCGAACCTCCTCTTCAGCTACGGTTTGTTTCCGAGCCTCAGCTTCGGTCATTTAATGTTTTATCCAGGGCCTCAGCCTCGGTTAGTTCACGAGCCTCAGCTTCGGAACTCAATTCATTCAAACTCTTTCAACTTTCACCATAACTCACACTGTTGAAAAGCTCGTTGGAACCAGTTCATAGTTCGAATTCAACTGGTCCTCACTGTCACTGCGTCACGAAACCCTAATTCCCTTTCTGTTTTCGTCGTTTTCGATCTTTCTCTTCGCGATTCAGTGGCTGTGGCCACAGAATTCGCGTGATTTCTACTACCAGTGGCTCCGTTTAATTGAATCAGACGTCACTGTTCAAGGTTTTCGGTTTTCGAAATTGAGAGCGATTCTTCCTCGTCGGTGGTTATCGTTGGTGCATGCAGCGTCAGATTGGTAATGTGCGACTTTGATCCATCTATTTGCTGTGTTTTGAGGTCGGTTTCTCGCGATTCATGTGCATTCTATTGTTACTCTTCGTTTTTTGTGAATTTTGTCTTTCCTTGGTTTGAGACTTTGGTGAATTTTGTGTTTTGATGTATTGTCGAATTTTGCAGATAATTTTGCTTCCGACCGGGAAATCATGGCGCAGAGTAATTGGGAAGCGGATAAGATGTGAGTGAATGTTTTATGTTTGATTGTGCCAATGGAGTTAATTGATCCGTGTAATGGATTGCATTTAATGGTTATTGTTGTTTATTTTGGATTCTTGATATTTATGTAGTGATTTTATTTTATTTAATTTTTTCCTGTTTTTCTGCTAGGCTTGATGTTTATATATATGATTATTTGGTGAAGAAAAAGTTGCATAACACTGCTAAGGCATTCATGACAGAAGGGAAGGTTTCTCCCGATCCAGTAGGTGAGAAATAATTAATATGGTAGTTTAATGCTCTGAATTACTTGATATTTTTGGAATACTCTGATTCCAATGGCTGCCTACAATGTTTTTGAACATCTACTGGGTGGATATTTTTAGTGTAGTTATGCAGCAATTGATTATAGCTGTCACTCTGCAATTGCAGCGATTGATGCCCCTGGAGGTTTTCTTTTTGAGTGGTGGTCTGTTTTCTGGGATATTTTTATTGCCAGAACAAATGAAAAACATTCTGAGACTGCTGCAGCATATTTAGAGGTACCTCCCTTTTCTTCCTTCGGATTTGGTGTCAGATATAAAATCAGTCACGAGTCTTCACCTAATAGCTTAAACTTTCACCTAATTGATAGTTTATTGATAATATTTATTGTGGCTAGAGTAATTGTTGTCCCTTTTTTTGATGACTTGAAGGCACAACAGATAAAAGCAAAAGAACAACAGCAACTACAAATGCAGCAGTTGCAATTAATTCGTCAAGCTCAAATGCAAAGAAGGGATTCTAATCATCCTCCCCTTGGAAGTCCTGTAAATGCTATCACTACGGAAGGAGTGCTTGGCCAATCTACTGCCAGTGCTTTGGCGGCAAAAATGTATGAGGAGCGGATGAAGCACTCTAACCCGATGGATACAGAGACATCCCAACCACTTTTAGATGCTAGAATGGCTCTCTTGAAATCAACAAATCATGCTGGGTAATATCATTTGTAACTTTAATTTAACTTGAAATATACTAGTCTTCTACATATTTACAAATTTTGTGCTAAACAGTCAGATGGTTCAAGGAAATTCAGGAAGTGTGACAGCAGCTTTGCAGCAAATCCAGGCTCGAACTCAGCAAACCCCTGTATGTGCTTGTATTGCTCAGTCTTCATCTGCATTCACTTCTTTCCTTCCTTCTCTACAGATTATGATGCTGTTTTCTATTTTTTTTCCCTCTGCAGGATATCAAAGCTGAAGTCAACATGGGTACCATGCAGAGATCCTTGCCTATGGATCCTTCATCAATTTATGGGCAGGGAGGGATGCAGTCAAAGCCTGGAATTGCAAATGCAGGTATGAAATCAGTACAGGAGAAAAGCAATTTAAAGATAAAATGAATTTAAAATAAATTTGAATTCCACCTTTTTATATCATGTAAAACAGACAACAAAATACATCAACATTGTTGTCAAATTCTTAATTTAAATCTTAGACTCTTAAAAGTTTATGATTCTAAGTAGACAAAATGAGTTGACTTACTGTCAAACTCTCTTTTGGATACACTCATGTAAACTCTTCAAACTTGCATAAACTCGAGTAAAGAAGCATGTCAATGCATTTGAAATCAAATGTAATTTTTGCCCTGGTTGACCCCATCAGTAATAGTGTTTTATGTTGCTCATACGTTGTTTTAGAATCCAACTTTAACATAACTTTTTACCAGGGTTCAAATGATTTTGAATAAACTCTTTTATGACATGTTTTTACCTTAGGAATTTATGTTATTAGGAATTTATGTATAAATTGCCCATTTATGTAGTTTAATCAATCTTGTTAAGTACTCTTGTACTATCACATTTTTATATTTTCGTTCCGCTACTTTGCTCTATTATGGGGTTGAAAAGTTGAATTATTGTTGTTGTGTTAATATTTTTTTGATATTATTGATTGTTTATGAGTTAAACTTGTTTAAACGAGTTTACTAGTCATGTTAACAGAAGCTCCGTGAATTTAATTAGGCTTTTGAGTGTTAGAACCTTGCATGGTAGTTTAGTTTATTATTCTTTTCACAGTCTGTGGTTTTACTGGTTCATTTTACATATTCAAGATCATTTTCTTGTATCACCTTTTATGAGATTCATGTAATTAATACACATTTTCTCTTGCTAATAATATTGCTTGGGTTTAATATTCTCCGTTGTCTACCTTTTCAGGAATAAATCCAGGAGTTGGTAGTCTCACATTGAAAGGATGGCCTTTAACTGTAAGTTCTGTTATGAGCCTTGAAGTCACTTTTTGTTTAGTTATTTAGTAATATATCTGATCTAATTTAAATCAATTGTAATATGATCTAGGGAATTGATCAAATTCGTCCTGCTTTTGGAGCACAAGTTCAGAAGCCTCTCCTTCAAAGTGCAAATCAGTTTCAGATTTTGCCGCAACAACAACAACAGCAGCTCCTTGCACAGGTACAGGCACAAGGAAATATTGGCAATTCCTCAGTTTATGGAGATATGGATCCACAACGATTAAGGGGATTAGCTAGGGGAAGTTTGAATGCTAAAGATGGTCAGTCAATTGCGAATGATGGATCAATAGGCTCTCCGATGCAGTCTACTTCTTCTAAGGTATTTATTTATATTCATGACTTCATATTACATGAATGTGATAATAGAGTGATTAACATGATATTGATGCATGAGTTTACTTTATGCTAATGCTGTCTTGAGCATTAAAAGGTCTTGATGTGTTTATGTATGAGCTGTAGGTTATGTCTTCATATGAAGTATTCCCAATTTATTAGATTGTAGTACTTTTGCATTCCCAGTTTATTAGATTGTAGTACTTTTGCATGAGACTGTGTTTTCTACTCCCTCTAAGAATGAAACTTGTCACTATTTATGCTAAAAAATGTCTAAGCACAAGCATTAGAGAACCAAGATGTTTGGTGGAGAATGTCATTAGAAATTAATTGCACTAACTACTGGATTGACACTTGTAGAACAAAGCAGAAAAGTTAAAGAATTTTCTATTGAAGGAACCCACAATTGTTACAGTATTTTAGTCCGTTACTCCCCTAATAGAAAAATTTTTACTGATAAAATTTGAAATAATAATCCATTTTGGGTTTATAACAGACAATTCATTTATTTTCTTTGTTAATATGATTATTTTGTGTTATTTTTTTTGCAGATCAACATGCCACAGATCCAACAATCCACCTCCCAGCAACAACAAGATCCTTTGCATCCACAACAACTGATGCAGGTTGTGCTTTTATGTTTATTTAAGATGATATCAGTCTTAGATACTTATACTTTTTGTTTTTGCCGAAGTTATACAAGCTAGCTGTTTTTCGTTAAATGCTTCTCTTGCGTGTTATGACCATTTGCCTACTATGTTTTAGAATAACCGGAAAAGGAAGGGGCCTACATCTTCAGGACCTGCCAACAGTACTGGTACAGGAAATACACTTGGCCCTTCTAATTCTCAACCATCAACTCCATCGACACATACTCCTGGTGATGGAGTTGCTATGGCGGGTAACTTGCAGAATGTGGCTGGTGTATCCAAAGGTTTGATAATGTATGGTACTGATGGAGCGGGTGGTCTTGCATCTTCCACAAATCAACTGGTAAATCAAATAGATAATTTTACAGGTTTAAATTTTTTTAGTCTGTATAATTTAATGCTGTCATTTTTAGTCAATATAATTTAACACTTTGTCATTTTTAGTCCTTGTAAGTTTTTTTCCCTCCATTTTTAGTCCTTGTAAGTTTTTTTCCCTCCATTTTTAGTCCTTGTAATTTAGCGTCTTTTTATTTTTCATCCTTGTAAAATTTTTGTTTCATTTTTTGTCCTTGTAAAATTCATTTTTTGTCCCTGTAATGATTATTTGTTCCATTTTTTGTCCCTGCAATTATTATTTTTTCTTTCATTTTTAGTCCTTGTAAATTAGTTTTTTGAGGACTAAAATAAGAAAGTGCTAAATTATAAGGACTGAAGTGAAAAAGCGCTAAATTGTAGGGACCAAAAATATATTTAAACCCAATTTTGTAACTTGTTTTACTTGAGTGACAACCATGCAATCTACTTGCATATGTTGCTTCCAAATAAAATATTTGGTGTAGAAAAATAGTATAGTATTGATTTTTATATCACAGTACCTTTTGGAGTCTACATCTGTTGTTCCGCTTTTGGCTAATGGTTTGCTACTGAGAATATTTCTTGTAATAATTATGTTAGAACAACTTGAGAATGCTTGACAGTTGATGGTAAAGATACTTGAATTATATAATAGTAAGGTTATTTAATTACCCTTATGATTCCCATTTTGAACTACATATTTATTGGCTTTTGATTTTTATATTAATTGAAGTACCCTTATGAGGCTGCATCTGTTGTTCCATTTTTGGTTAATGATTTGTTACTGAGAATATTTCTCATAGTAATTATGTTAGAACAGCTCGAGAATGTATCATAGGTGATGGTAAAGATACTTGAATTATATAATATTAATGCTATCTAATTGCTGTTATGATTCCCATATGGTGGATTTTGAACTGTATATTTAGTGTATGATCAGTTGTAATCATTCTTTCTCACGACATGGATTATAATAAATATATTGCTAATTTTGGTTACATGTATGTAATATTCTTGATTTGTCAAGGAGAATAAGACTTAAAACTTCTGCACTGTATCATTAGATTTTTTTTTCAGGTTACCCTATATTGTCTGTTCAATCTTCATAAGTTACACATGATAATTAGTTCTTGAATCTTAATAATTTATATCTTGTAGTTGCAGGATGACATGGAACATTTTGGAGATGTTGGCTCCTTAGAGGATAATGTGGAATCATTTCTCTCTCAGGATGATGGTGATGGACGGGACTTGTTTGGCACGTTGAAGCGAAACCCTTCTGAGCATGCTACAGATGCTTCAAAAGGTAATCTGGTGTTCTTACACTTCCATAAACTTTTACCATTCATATTGACTTGTTTGCCAACTATATTGCTTCCATTTCAGGCTTTTCCTTCAGTGAAGTTAGTTCTATACGCAAAAGCAACAGCAAAGTTGTTTGCTGTCATTTCTCTTCAGATGGGAAATTATTAGCTAGTGCTGGACATGACAAGAAGGTAGAATGGATTTCATTCTTTAACTTAACTGCTTTAAGGGAGATACAGAACTTCAAAATAGTTACATAAACACTAGCAGAACGAATATCTGCTGGTGAAATTAGAATGAAAGTTCTTCTTTTTCCTTATTAAAACATAACTAGGTCCAGTACCCGTGCTGATGCACATTGAGCTAAAAATTAAAGAGAAGAGAATATGAAAGAGGGATAACAAATAAAAGTGAAAAGGTTGAAGAAAAGAAGCAGTGGGCCCAGGTTGTATATGAAAGTGCAACACATGTATTACAAAATGGTTGCTGGACAGATTTAATATGGTTATAGACAAGATTAATTTCTTATTTTAAATTAGTTGATGCATTTCAATATGCATGAATTAGCTGCTGTTTGTGATTCTGTATTGATGTGATAACTGCCTGCTCCTCTTAGGCATCCATCTTTTTATTTTTCCGCTTCATGTTTTGTCTTGATACAGGGCTTATTTGTTTACTTTGATTAGGCTGTGCCTGATGACCAAACTTACATAATTCGTATACCATGTCATCTTAACAGGCCTGGTGTCCCTTCCCTTTAGGAAAAAAACAAAATTTTTACTCTTAGTTAGCATATAACTCATGGGACAAGAATCAACATTAATCAGTTAAAACTATCTAACACTCTTCCATTAAGTTGTAAGCTAAAGATGAAAAGCCCAAACATCTCTTGGTCTTTATTTTGTGTCTTGTCTCATATACTGAATGTCAAGAATCAATTCTCACAGCATAAGCTAATGTGGAAGGTTCGTGAATGATTTATATCTATTGCACCCCCTAATGCACTACATTTTTCTTCCTGATGTAATTAAGCATTTACTACATCTGTTCTAAATAAAATCCTCTTTCTAGTTTCTGACCAAAATACCCCTATTCACTTTACAAAAAATGTGACAAATTAATTAGATAAATTCATTATCTCTTATAAGGATTGGAGAAGATGACTTGCACACATTAATTTTAAGGATAATTTTGAGTGCAATGGTAAGTTTAAGTGCAAGTGAAGTTGGTGGAGGGGTGGTTAGAGCAGAAAATGGTGTTGGAGGATTAATGGATGAACCAACCTTCAATACTTGTGTTCATCATTGGTAAGTGAGTAGAGGTGGAGAGAAACAATAATTGATGCCATAAGAATAGGTGGAATATCTAAAGGATCATCTTGAGTGGTGGAAGGTGAGAAGGGTAGTCTCAAAAGGTAATGTCAAGTAGAGACAAGATGCCTCCAAAACTGGGATAGTGGGATGACCACTTTTCTAATATTTATTTTAAGTAATCAATACATGATAGCTTTTGACAAACATTGTTTTGAATGAACAATTTGCTAAAAAATTAATCAAAGACCTATTCTTCCTATCTGTCCAACCAAATAACATAATTAGGCATCCATATTTCATCTGTTCCTTTTCATGACCCTTCATCAAGTCCTTTGTGTATTCCAACTCCTTAAGGAGTGGAACTCTTAATTTATGATACCATGGAGGCTTTAAATGAGCTCCTTAGCTGCCAGTTGCCTCAACCATCAATTTAAAACTCTTTGGTCGCATCACATTGTATGGAATGAATTCCTAAAGAAGAAACTGGCAATGTACTAAATTATCTTCTCTTCTAAGTTATTTGGGCCATAATCATTCATATTTGTTTGTTTCTTGATTTTTCCCAATTGCATAGTTGCTTTAGGTGGTTGGAAGAAGTATAAATTCGTATGGCCTTTAACATTTGTAGCCTTTTTCTTGGTAGCAGTTACAATTGATGGATAGTTGTCAATATCTGTGCGATCACGGTGGAGCAGAGCAGCACCTTCTTAGTCTTGACGATGGCATTATGTTGCACCTAGGAGTCATTGTTGTCGTGCTGCAATTTGCTGTTGGATTTGTGTAGTTGTGGCTTAAACAAGCTCTTTGCAACTGCCACAAATGCATTTAGTGTTTTAAAAACTTTCCTTCTCCCTTTTGCTCTTTCTTCTAGTGACGGCGGGAGTCCTTCTTGTAACAGTGCCTTGACATTCCAAAGAAGGTTGTGTGACCTTCTAATGATGGCTGTGCGTGACGTTCAAGTGATGGTGACAGTGAATGACAGTGACTTTACCCTCAACCCTTGTTTCCGTTTCTAGTTTTTGTTCTTTTTATTCTATAACTATTGTGGCCTCAGCCTAGCCACATAAGTTTGTTCATGTATGAAAATAGTGGCCATCCGCTATAGTGCCTCTTCCTGCACCCCTTCCATGTATGTCTCATTTTCGGCTTGTTTCTGATCATAAGCTGCTTTCATCTCTTCTAGTATTAATGTCTCATTTAATATCTTCTGGCATTTTTCTACAAGCACCCTCATCTTTTTTATTCCAAGTTGGTGCCTTTGGCTCTATTAATTTCCTTGATGGATTTTTTCCCTAAAAAATCACGTGTCACACTTTTCTTGTTGTTCTTGTCCTTTAAGCTGTTCCGCTTCCCAAAAGTGTCAGTTCTCTCATTGATGGGGTTGAACATTCCATTTGAATATACATTGATTGTGGGGTAGTTGTAGCACCAGTTGGGTTACTATTTTTCTGTGATTATTGTTTGGTTGAGAGGCAGAAGCCATGGTTCTATTGGCAGAATATAAATGTAAAATTAAAGAAAGCAAAACATTTATACTGTTGAGGATAACTAAAGACATGCTATTGATAAGATAACATGTGCTAACAAGCGCATCACCTTAAAAGTGAAAAGGAACATTGTAGTGAAAATGGAAGGTTTGAGTTGTTTCAACCAAGTGGTGATTTTTTCCTTTTTGTAACACCATTTTGTTGTGGTGTACAAGACATTTGATGAACAATGCTCTACGAGGTTAGGCAAGAATGAAATTGTAAAGAAGCATGTAGAGTGGAAAGACGAACAATTGATCACTAACCATCATGTCATAGATTGGAGGTTACATACAAGAGAAGTTTAGATGGGAGATCAATAATGGAAAGTATCATGAAGAATTGATTGTATTGTTTTCTATATGTCTCTTCATCACTTGTAAATGGCATGAAATTGGCTTAATCAACAATCAAATGATCAAGCTTATTGAAATATGTCTAGGCATCTATGTTTTCCATCTTCGTGGAGATTAGATTGACCAATACACTGTAAAGGCCATGGCCATTGTTGGAATTGAGTCTTTTTGGCCTTGGTCTAGACATTATAGTTGGTTCGTAGTCAATGTTGTTAAATGGTAGTGCCATGGCCACTAAGGAAGAATGGCATGGCGGATTTTTTGCCAATTGCTATATGCAGCTTGTGAAGGGAGGCCCGCTAGAGCGGTGCCATAAGCCGCAATGGCATGTTTATATGGCGGAATTTTGGCCTTCTGCCATGGCCACCATCAGCCATTGATAACACTGTTTGTAGTTGATTGTTGAAAGAAATAGATAACTCGAGGACCCTGCACAATGAGGAATCGATTTGATTCAAGGGAGCTTGGTTCTTAGTGGGAGCATCTTTTGCTTGTGTGGTTAAGTGGTCGATGCAACCTTGGCTTAGAAACCACAATTGGAAAGTAACAAGTTTTTTAACAGGTTGTTCTAGCCAATTTCTTGCAAGAGGTTGTGCGTGAACACAATTGGAAGAAAAAGGGTGAGAACTACAAGCACCAGAAAAAGGTTGTGTGGCGGTTTGTGCAGTGAGGTTTGGATGGGGATGGTTGTTGAAGGGCCCTTTATTGGTCATGTGGTCACAATAGTAGACAGGCTTGGTGGAGTGGGAAAAAGGCACACAACAGTTGCCTAGAGTGCTCACCGCATGGTAACTTAAGTAAACGGGACCAAAAAACATGAAGCTCTGATGCCATATAAAAGTAATGTGTCTGAATGTAGTGTCATATCAACACATATTCTCTCTTTATAATGAAATCAAATCAAATATGGGTATTAAAATCAATTAAACCCCTGATTTCTTGCAATGGAATATTTCCATCTCTTAGTATTTACATGTAAGATAAACATGCAAATCTAACAACAATGAAATGAAATTAAATGAATATACATTTCCATCTCTTTGTAATTTGCAGTGCTCTTATTTTCCGGTTTTCCACTTTTAAACTCAAAATGAGAAAGGTTTGAAATAGAAAAATAACAAAAATACCTTAATTGATGGTATTTTACCCTTTTTAAACCAACCTTCTATGTTTATCTATTATAACAAGCCTTAAAAACGAGACATTACTTCTTTAATTTTATATTATGCTTTAAGCTGATTAAACCAAAACTTGAAACATGAACAATTTTTTCTCAATATTAGTGTGTCCATTCATATGGAAGATGAAGTGTCAATTTGAGTGTTTAAATTGTATAAAGGTGTTGGCTTAAGTGTCCAAGCCAACAAAAAATATATTTTTAGTTGGTCACCTATGTAGAAGTGTCAAAAGTGTTGGTGTCAAAAATGTGTCAGACATGGTGGCACTTCGAACATGAGAAGTGTTGGACATGGTCACACTTCGAACAAGAGGAGTGTCCATGCTACTTAGGACATGATATGTCTAGATGTATGTCACATCATTGTTAAATGGTGATGATAAATATTTGAAAAAAGGAATGAAATTTATGGGAACCAAAAACCTAAAACCAAAATTTTAAAGGACTAAAAACCCAAATTTACCATAATAACATGAACTAAGTCTTATGAAGAAACTGTTACATTTATGTCACGTGGTCATTAAATGATATCTATTTAAAAAAATGAAATTTATGGAAACCAAAAGCTAAAAACCAAAATATTAAAGGACTAAATCTCAAATTTACCATAGTAACATGAACTAAGTTTGTCTTATGAAGAAACTAATAGATTTATTTTTATTACAAAGTCTTCTATTAATATTATCCCAGCTAACATCTTGATTTTTTATTTTTTATCAGCAAAAGTCTATGATAACTATAAAGAATACCAATCTATTTATGTAGTGGTCTCTATGTCTTTGCTTCTGTTTAGTTTATGAACTTCTCTTACTCATTTATAATACACATTTATATACTAAAATGAGTTTCTCACAAAAATATAATTTCAAAATGAGTTACACCAATTTTTGTAACCTGCAAATGTCTTTCTGCTGTAATATTTGAAATAAGTTTGAGATTTGTTGCTTGTGGGCGATAGCAACGCCATTTAAAGAGCCAATGAGTAGAAAATCAGAACAAAGTTTATAACAAAACTCTATACCAAAGTAGATTCAAAGGAGGAGGGGAAAAACCCTAAAGATTTGGAATTTGGGCTCCTGCCAAATCCATTTGATAATAACCGATACACCATCAAGGAATTTTGCCTCCCTAGTATTGCCAAAACTTTTAATATGAATTTACTGAAGCTCTTGAAATATAGAGGAAACCACCTAGTGCTCTTAAAACTCTGGAAAATGTTACACCAAAGAAGGTTTTTATTTTGCAATAAACAAATAAATGTTGCATTGTTTCTGAATTTGAAATGATGCATAAAATTCATACATCTGTTCTGTCTTTCAGTTGTTGGGTTTTATTGGTTTATTTGAAGATAGAATTAAAAAAGGATCTTATCTGAAAATGACTACTATTATTATCAGATAGGTCTAGGAATATAAATGGGAGGGAAAGATTCATGTGTCAGTTTTTAGTACTCATTATTAAAATTTAAAAGAAATTCATAAAATTTTCACCCTCAATTTTACACCCATTGTGAATTGACCATCCTTTTCGTTGTTATTAGGTTGTTCTGTGGAACATGGAGACACTGGATACAGAAAGCACTCCAGAGGAACACAGTCTTATTATTACTGATGTACGCTTCAGACCGAATTCAACTCAGCTGGCAACATCTTCATTTGATACAACTGTGCGGCTGTGGGATGCTGCCGATGTAAATTCCTTTTCACTGGCTATTTTCTTTTGACTGTTAATGCAGATCTTTTCTTGTCACCTTCATATGAGACTAGTATCTACTTTGTAATAATGCTCTTCTCATGGGGATTTTAATTTTGCTTACTGTTAGAAACTATATATGTCTAGGTTCAGTGCATCGTGAAAATATAGTAATATAGTAATTTGAAAAAATAAAAGAATCTACTTACCTACACTAATAGGATTTAGTCTTGACTTGTGATATTATCTTGATGATCTCATATACCATATTTTAGATAACTTAAACATTCATACTTATCTAATGTTCTAACTGACATTTACTTATATTTGAAAAGTTAAATATCCATTAAAATGATTTTAACTTCTTTTAAAAAAAATTTATATACACTTGATCCAGTTTATGAGAACTCTCAATCTAACAATTGGATTTGTCATATTCAATTCCCATAAAATGTTCTTTAGTGAAAGTTTAACAATACTTACTCTTGGAATAGGTAGATATCTGCCCTTGTGATTGTTAAATCTTTGTATTGTATTCATTGTGTAGTTATGTTAATATCAATTCCATGTTGTAGATGAGACAGTTTTCAACATATGTCATTTAAAGGTTCTCTCCCTTTCAACAGTTACTAACACTTGATATAATGCTGTCATTTAAAGGTTCTTATTTTCAGGTTTCTTTTTAGTCAGAAACTAAAAGAGATTGTATAGAAGTCTTAAATTTTAATTATTTGTCTGTTTGCGTACCTCCAATGGATTCAAGACAATATAATCCATTAGTTCTCATGTCCAATATTATGGACCTTGATCCTATATATTAGTAGTTACAATATTAGCATATTTTGTGCATTTATAAATCAGTAGTTGATGTAATCATGATGACCACTGGTGATTAGCCCCTTGATTGATTCATATTCTTATTATACTACAAGAGATAAGTGTGCAAGCCAAGGTGCACAGCTTTCGCTGAAACCTCTGTTTCTTGATCAATGATTACTAAACTGGGAAATATGGTAACTGAAAAACCCTGGTATTTTTGGAAAGGTATATTTTGGAAGTTAAAGTCCTTCTTTGGCTATGTGGTTGCGCCTTTGCAAAAGTTTGAATCCCTAGTCAAAATAACAATTCACCACTAGTAGGGTCAGGCTTAATTAATGTTGAATGTTTTCGTGTCCTTTAGAAGTTTTATTTTTTACCCATTTAGAAGTTCTGTTTACCACTTTTGTAGGGGACATGTATTTTTCTATACTAAATATATATTTTTTAATCTTGTCATTTGGTGATGACCCTGAACATGAAATGAAATGTTCAATCTTATCTCTCTTGCACTGTAAACAATATTATCTACTTTAATTGTTGTTTACATGCTACTGGGACTTAAGTTTGACTGTTATTTTTGCAGACAAGCTTTTCCTTACAGGCATATAGTGGTCATACTTCACACGTGGTGTCCCTTGATTTCCACCCAAAGAAAAATGACCTTTTCTGCTCTTGTGATGATAACAATGAGATTCGCTTCTGGAATATTAGTCAATATTCTTGCACTCGTGTTTTTAAGGTTACTTACAAAATTTACTTGATTTAGTTATCGAGATATTATGAAATCTATTCTGAACCATATTAAATTAATCATTCAGGGAGGATCTACACAGGTGAGGTTTCAACCAAGGAGTGGTCACCTTCTGGCTGCAGCAAGTGGCCCTGTTGTGTCTCTCTTTGATGTTGAGACTGACAGGAAGATGCACACTTTACAGGTTTAAATAGGGACCCCAAACTTCAAAAATCTAAAGAAAATAATAAAATTCTTCTTCCCTATTCTTTTACTGTAATATCTAGTAATAATTATAATTTGATGTATTTCTAGGGACACTCTACAGATGTACACTGTGTGTGTTGGGATACAAATGGAGATTACTTGGCATCTGTGAGTCAGGAATCTGTCAAAGTGTGGTCACTTACCACTGGGGAGTGCACTCATGAACTTTCCAGTGGAAACATGTTTCAATCTTGTGTTTTCCATCCAAGCTACCCCACTCTCTTAGTTATTGGAGGATACCAGGTAAAGTTGTGCATATCTAGCAATGTTTTATGTTATACCTTTTCGCTCTTTTATCGTTTCATTTGCACTGTTTTTATTTTCCTTTTTATTTTAGGTTACTATTTTCTTGGTTATATTCACTACAAGCTTTGCGTGCTTACAATGTAGGATATGGGAGTGAGTTTTATTTTATTTTATTTTATTTTTTTCTTCTTTGGGGTTATCAAAATGTGGGATTTAAATTGAAGTTAATTAAAATTTGTTAAGTTCGTGATAGATGTGAATATACTACTGAAACTGGACCACATCACTAAAGAAAATGTGTTGGAGATTAAAAAATTATAAAACCATTCATTTTTTTTCCCGATTGATAGCTTAACCTTGATGAAAGAGTTTGTTCATGACATGGCATTAGAACCTCTTTCTTCAAGTTTTCTGGAGTAGTGTAACATGGCATGGAATTTCTCATAAACAGCAGGAGATATATATTTTGTCTTGTTTTTTGGCATTGAATTCATTTAGGAATATAAGGAGTAACACTTTACTAAGTTTTACTTAGGCTATTATTGTAACATTTGGCTATCTTTTTCTCTATATAGATTAGCTGTTAGTTTAGGTTCATTCTAACCAACTCAAGTTAGTTAGATACAAGCAGTTGTATTATGTTTTTAGTTTTCAGTTGCTTGCTCAACAAGCTTAAGACTTGTATATGAGTCTTTTCTGTACTCTCGCATTCTTTGGGTTGAAACAATAATTCTTTTTTTTTTTTCTCTCTCTTCCTAGCATCTCTGTTACAATCTCTCTGTCTTAAAACCTAACAACAATTAAGATTTGATTGCTATTCATAAATACCTATTAGTTAGTTATGTAAAAGAGATGGCAATGAGCTTGCAACTGATTAGCCTGTTTAGGAGGGGTTTATGTTTTTTTTACAAGTAGCTGCCTATAAATAGGAATAACTGTAAACACTTAAGGGGACTTGTGTAATTGAAAAACTAGTGCAAGGAGTGATCCAGACCTTATGAAATATCTGAAGCAGAATATTGGTTCCTAGGGCGCTTCTACCTAATTTCATTCAATAAAATGTCTTTCTTTCTCACTGTTATACCAGTTCTATCACATTCAAGGAGTAACACTAAATAATCATGAATATTAAGTCAGAAAATGTCAAAACTAATTAAATGAGATCATGAATGGTGGAGAAGCCTGTCATTTTTCTCATTGCATTGTGTGAGAACATAGTAACCTAAAATCAGTGAGAATGAGAACTTATTAGCAGAAACTGACAAAGAAATGCAAGCCTTGGTAAAATTCTCCCTTGCCCTCTAAGATCTTTCCTACTCGTTTCTGTTTTCACTCTCTCCCTATTATAGCTAAATCCCTCCCTTGCTTATCATGCTTCCACTGGTACACTGCTGTGGGCAGTCACATCATGTCAAACCCTTTCATGATACCTACATGTGGAATTAAATTCCTGCGTCCTGCTTTTTTCTTCATAAAATACACTTTTAGTAATCTTATGATGCCCGAAAGTATATATAATGTCAAGATGAAAGGTGCTGCTGCTGCTAGATTTACTGTTTGGTGAGAAGCTTCACGAGTGGAACATAGGAGATTATAGTGTATCCCTTCGGAAGTATGATTTTGGTATAAGGCTTTGTTTGTTGTTATACTGTGTAAAATACGGCACAAGTTATTGTGATATTGAAGATAAAATGGCACTAACAAGGAAATTCTGATTAGAGGCCCGATCGTGCATAAACTGGCATGTTAAAAGATAAGGTAAATATGATCATAACAGGTGGCAAGAGTGGAACTCTAGAATCCCGATAGGTTTAAAGCAGCTTTATTGAATTAATGTATAGGATTGAGGTTCGTTTCGATTTGGTTTTTATACATCAGTTTGCATTTGGATGTTTTTGTTCTCAGAAAAATGAATCTTTTTAATAATATTACATTGGAAACATCTTGTTAAATATACTGGCTGATTTGCTGCAATACGTTTTGCATCATATTATGTGATTGAAAACATGTTTTCATTTGATTTATTGATGCATTTCAGTCATTGGAGCTATGGAACATGGCTGAGAATAAATGTATGACAATACCAGCTCACGAGTGCGTGATATCTGCTCTAGCACAATCACCGGTGACGGGGATGGTTGCCTCTGCCAGTCATGACAAATCTGTAAAGATTTGGAAATAAAATTGATTATTTTATGGTTCAAACATCCATGTCAAATGTGCTACCTGTTACATTCACAAGCTAGAAGAACTAGTAAAAGAGGTTTGAAGAAATTACAAAGATGATGTCTGAAGAAAACCTTCTTCATTATCTATTGTGATAAAAAGGGGCTTAGTAGGCTAATCTTTTTTTTTTTTTTTTTCTCTTTTGATACTAAAAGAAAATTGAATTAAAAACCCTTGGTTGCTTGCCAGATAATTATTGTGCAAATGAGGCTTGCCATTGTTATTAACCGCTTTTATCTTTATACTGATTAGCAAATCACATTAATTAATTAATCAGTGATGAATGTATAAATTCATGATATTAACTTGTTGGAGAAATCCTCTGTATAATCTTTAGTTATTTCCTGTTAGATGTTGGAAACTTTGTTTGTTGCGTGTATGATGGATTCAATGCCGCATATGATGCATTCCATGAACTATACTTTTATTTGAAAAAGCATAGGCAAGAAACATAATTATTAGAAACATAACTTTTTGATAGAACAATACTCGTTAATATGATCTTTAATTTTCTGAAGTGTTTGGAGTTTGCACTTTAAGTTGCTGCTGGGCCTGTTTGGTGGTAAAGAGGAATGGGTGTAGTATTTGTTGGGTTAATCGGATTGAGTTACATCATCTTATATTCTTTTCTTATTATTTAGCTTAATTTTTATCATGACGGACGGGTTAAAAAACACAGTCGAATAAAACTTATATATATATATATTCTGTTTTTTTAATTCACCCTTTGATTAACATGTCTTGGAAAAGTTTCACTTCTCTCTCTCTCTCTCTCTCTCTCTCTCTCTCGGAAAAAGTCTCATCTCTTCCAGAAACCTTCGAAATTTACAGCTTTTGATGAGACGAATTCATTTCAGATACATAAAAGCCATTGATTGTCATTTTTTATAGTATTCTAGCTAGTTTTTATGTGTTTTCACACTCTTTTTTTGGCTATTCTTTTCGTCTTTATTATATTTAATTTTGATGTGGTTTTTTTCCATAATTTTTGTGACACCTTTTCTTTTTGCACCCCAATTTTTTTTCGTAGGCACCCTATCAGACATGAAAAGACTAAAATATATTTATGACTTCCTTTTTAAGTTTAAAGATGGTAGACAAAACATTTATTTACTCCATTGTTGGGTTTAAGTAGCAAGCAACACATTCTTCCTCTTATACAATGTTTAGATTGGTATTTGGTGAGTAGTTGTCATAAGGTGACATTTTTGGAAGCAATAGGTGGGAAGTGTGGTGGTCTTTGGGTGGAGGTGTGGCTCTTAACGATGGCGAGATGAGTGAAATTTTTTTTATAGATCTATTTACGTAATTTAGAACTTTCAAAATTGACCATTTTGAACAAGCTTAAGGAAAACAACATTATGGGAAGAAATGTGAATTTATGCAAGTTCAGATTTGTAATCTGTAACTTTCTCGAATGGTTATTCTGTAACTTTTCTTTTTGCAAGGCTGATTCCGGGAAGCTTGTACAAGCTTTCTGGAATAGTTATCCTGGGAAGTTGTAGTTTAATTGCAAGGCTAATGTTGTTTTTTTTTTTCTTAAGCTGCAACAACATATAAGTTTAAGAAACTATGAGTGAGATATCTATCGTTGCTAAAATGGACAGTGACATCACATGTTTACATGGTGAAATGCATTGTGAAATAGAAATTGGTAGAGAATGTGGAGATGTATTCATCACTGATGAGGTAGAATAAAAGATAGTTTTCTCTTGAAGTAAAGATTGCCTTTACTCAATATAGTTTGGATGATTGTATTAAGAATTTGTGGGCAATTTTGTTGTAGACATTTCATGCTTAAGAACATTCATTGGAATGGGTGTGATCAGTTGCATATAAGTTTGGTTTTATTATTATGATATTGAGGTTTAACACCAAGACAAGTTAAAAACGTAGGAAAACTTATGTCTTATTGGGTTGTGAGAGAAGTGGTAAGTACATGACATATAAAAATGGCTGAGGAGGAATAATTATAAGGAATTAAAAGTGTGAATATCCATTTAAGTTTCAAGGTAAGTCGATAAACAACAAAGAGAGTTGAATTGTGATTATAGTTTGTGGTTCTCATAACCATGATTTTGCATTACCTTTTGATTGATATGACAAAGAGTATGACAAAGTAAAAAAATATTATGTTGATCCTAAAAACACAACTAAAAAATGTGTCAATTATAAAACAAGTGTATAATGCTAGGTATGTTTATCGATCATCCTTAAGATACTCATGTACAAAGTTGATACATTTGATGAAATTTCTTGAGCGTGATAAGTTTATTCATTTGCATAAAGTAAAAGAATCAGAAGAAGGCTTAGATGAGGTTAGATTATTGAATTTATTTCACTTTATTTTGGTTGTGGATAGTACATATAAAACAAAAAGATATCGATTGCCTTTATTTGAGATTGTTGGCATCACACCTAATGGGTTGACATTTTCTGTTGTATTTACTTTTAGGGATTCTTAGCGCATCAATTATGTTGTTTGGATTCTTGAAAGGTTCAAAGTTCTATTTATATTTGAATCTACTTTGCCTGATGTTATTGTCATAGATAAGAACTTTGATGAGCGTAGGTGAGATTGTTTTTCCTAACTCTGTTAACATTCTTTGTCACTTTCATATCGGTAAAAATTTCAAGGTTAGATGCAAGATGCACGCTCACCCTACTAAGGCAATTAACATTGTTAAGGATGCCCGGGATACAATTATTCATTGTCCAACTATGGATGAGTACGATCAGCAGTTGTTGCTCTTTGAAGTCCTTTGTTCAAATGACCATTATTTATTTATTATGTTAAAAGCATATGGTTAAATGATCATGAGGAAAAATTTGTGAAGGCATGGATAGATCAGGTGATGCAATTAGGAAACACAACAACAAATTAATATATTGTTTATTGTTTATAGATGTTTAATATTGTGACTCATGTCCAAATTAATTTGTTCATGGTTGCTTGATTATTATTTTTTTGTAGGGTCTTGAAGAAGCTACTTCAAAATAGCATTGGGCACCTTTGTCAAGCCTAAAACATGAAACCAAAAATCACAATATTAAAATCCAAAATTGAAACTTGCAACTAACTAGTAAAACACTAATGTCGAAGAAGAGACTACAAAGGGTGTTGAACAAAAATGTGTTTGAAGCCGACAACATGTGTGCAAGGAAAAAATACCAAGTCTTAAATGTTGGTCCACTCTTAAGCACTCTTCTCAACTTCTTCTTTTACTCTTCTAAGCATATTTCTTGACTCCTCTATCTAGAGAAGTTCGTTGAGATCTCGTAATTTTGTTGAAGACTAATTGTTTTCTTGAGTCTGACATCCTTTATCCCTTTACGAGATATTTTAAGAGCTTCTCATAACTTTTTGGCAATTTTGTAGGAGTGGAACTTTTTTGTATTCTGTCCTTAAAAGGTATAGGTGATTGCATAACGAATTTTGTTATTTAACTCCATTATGAAGTATTCTTCGTTTCCCCCACTTAGTTTCCAACTTTGTGAGTGGTATATCTCCTTCAATAATGATTCTCCAAAGTCTATATTGAATTGACTTGATGTGCATCTCCATTCTGTTAGCCTAATAAAGCTAGTCATCTCCAGAGAAAGCATGATGTTCGTTCATTGAGGAGCCCCATATGATAAATATAGTTGACAAGGTTGTCATCCCGAATCTTTTCCTCTAGTAGTATGATTCGCTCAACCCTTAAAGACTAAACTTTGATACCAAACTATAAAGATAAAAACTCAAGAAGAGGGTTAAATTGTATTTTAAAATAATTTTCGCAAGCTTTTGTCTAATAAACTTTAGACAGACGTTTTCACAAACTTAATTTTTTTTTTTTAATAAAAGCTTTATAAACAACACAACCCTAATTAGTTAATAAAAGCAAGTAATAAAAAGGAACACATGAAATTTACTTATTGATGGAGGACCATCTCTCAAGCATGAGAATTACAAGAACAATGCAAAGAAAAATAGAAGCTCAAGTTGAAGAAGAATTGACCAAGTCAAAGTCAAAGTCAAAGGTCAACTCTTAGAAGTCAACAAATTGGGCAAATGAAGCCTTGTATTTTTCTAAGTATTTTGTAATTAGTTTAGCTTTAATTTTTGTAAAGCTTGGAACCTTGCTTGCATGCAATTTTCGGCCAAGCCTTCATGGACCTTAAGTTGACCTCTAATTTTGGTCAAAGCCTTTTATGATGGGTCTAAGTGTTCTCATAATTCAATTGAGCAAGTGATTTACACTTTCTTAAAAGAGTGAATGGAAAAGGAGAGTGAGTTAGTGGAATTTCCACTCATTTGATTTAAGTCTCCACCGCTTGATCAACTTATAATCAAGGGTGTAAATTTAAGTCAAGTTTCTAATATTTGACCTATCATTCAAGAAGGAATTCTAGCCTTTAGATTACTCCAAATCCAAGGCCTAGAATTTCATCTTAGTTCTTCCATGATCATCACACTTAAGGTGGATTATGAGTCTTATGATCACTCTAATTCTATATCCTTCTTGATTGATCAGTGTGAGGGGTGTCTTACATCACTTGATCAATCCATCAAGGATCCAATGGTGATGATGTCTCAAGGCCAAGTGAGGGAGAGAAGGCTTTGCTTATTTAAGTTGGTCAATTTACGTGGAAACTTTTTGAATATATGAAATTAGAGAATTTCTAAGACTTGTGTCTTGAGAAAAAGAGAGAGTTCTCCTAGGGTTTCTTCCAAGAACCTTGAATCTTATCATGGATCTATGATCCAAGTGACGATTCTCCAACAAGCTTATTGAATTCCCTTGAGTTCATGGTGCTTCCAACCTTCTAATCTACTCCATTTTTATTTCTTCTTCTTTGTTATCCAAACAGTGAGTTATCACCTTGGAACCGTGAGCATATTGCAATTATTCTGTGAGTTTCCTTTAGTAATTGAGTGGTGAATGATTTGGTGAATGAAGATTAGGCACCCTTTTGCTAATCCTTGAAGATCCCTTACAAGTTCTTTCATGGGTTTGCATCACTTAATGATCGTCCAATAGTAGTAAGTGTAGTTACTTTTTTCTAGATCCAAGCAGGAAAGTAAGGTTCGATTTGAAATTTATATATACACTTATAAGAAAACCTTCTCTGATAACTGCTTTGAATATATAGTAAAAAATACCAACATAGCAATGTTTAACACCGACAAGTCAGGTTGTGCAACTCAAAAAAGGTTACTTATAATGTGACCAATCAAAGCTTTCAAAGCTACCAGCTCTTCTCCAACAGATATCTTTTATAACTTATCACAACACACTCAGAAGCGCGAGAAAAAGAAGAGAAATGTTAAGTTAAAAAAAAAGCAAAACTGTCCAAGAAGATAAATTTCTTAAAACATTTTATAACCTAAAACCATTTGTTCCATTTGAGTGTATTTTATAATGCATCCTTTAACTATCAAAGTCGATCTCATCCACTTTAATTGTAAAATCTTCTTTTTAGATGGTTACCTTATATTCAAATATTGATTTGTTTGTGAAAATGAAGAGTGACTTATCATAATATTGAGGAGCGGTTGAAAAATGAATATCTAAAATTAGTTAATAAATTATGCTAAATATACTTATCATATTTAATAAAGGTTTTAAAAGTTTTAAATTATTCCATAAAATTAAAATTAAACCAATAAAAATTATACTTTCATAAATAATTAATAAAATTAGTTAAGCATCAGTTAAAAATTTAAGATGTTATAAATAATATATTTGAATTGGGAAAAATTCGGTAAAGTGGCTTAATGTTAGCTGCAACAGGATTGTTGAATTGTTGAATATCACATTGGTGTTGATAAGGATATTTTGATTATTCTAGAAATATTGGAGAAATGGAAATAAACTAGCATTTTGACTAGTTGAAAAGATAATATCTATACCCCATTGTTTGAGTGCATTTTGGGGTTGTGACGAAATTGGTCATGTTGCATATGTGCATCCTTTTCATGTAATTTCTCTATGTTAATATTTTTATTTTTTATTTAAGCACATTTAATAGTTTTTTGGTTTTATTTTCATATTTTATAAACCTTTATTGCTTCACGTTATTTAACTTTTGGGTGATTTGATATTTCTGTTGTGGAATAAGTACTTGGTCATGTGCATTTTACGCATTGCACATACTTCATTTTTATTTCATAAGATTTAGTATTAACATTTGATTATTTTTCTTTCACAATTTCTTTTTTCTTTGACGTAGTCAAGAAAGATAAAGAATACATTCATCACTTTATTTTCATATCTAAAAATAGTATAAGAGACATATTTGTTTAACTTAAATTTGACGAAATTATGACTTGCTCGAGTTAGTGTGAAAAATAATACATAACTTTTTTTAAATTTTTTTCCAACCATTTTATTCGTTATTTTAAATTTGATAAGTGCTTTTAAACTTGATTAAGTAATGCGTGTTTATTTTAACTACCAAAGATATATATTATTCTATGGTACGCTTCTTTATTTGTTTATTTTTTTTATAATTAGAGAATAAAGAAAAAATATAAAATTAAAATTAAAAGTTCAATTCTGCCGTTTATACTTAATTTATATCTTATCTCATTACTATCGTTTACTACTCAAACGTAAGACAGGCCAGATAGCAATATATTATTTACTCTATTATTTAGGGTACATCAATTACTTAGAATTTATTCTATTCTCTTTTTATCCTATGCTCTTTTATATAATTAGATCAAACATCAGTTAATATTAAAGTTTCTCGTGTTCGTACTCTTATCTTATATTATTCTAATTCAATCTTATATTTTATCTTATTTTATTCTAACAAGACTTTCAAATGAATCATTAAAGACATGTATTAGTACACTAAATAACTCTGTTATTGAGATTATTAGAAATATGCTACAAAATAAAATATATACGAAAAATAAAAACTTAATATATATTATATATATAATATAATATAACTTATATAATAATTTGTGATTAAATAACAATAACGACGGCTTCTTTAAAATAAGTATACAACTTAATATATGATATTAATTAGTCATTAAACTCAAATATAAAATCCATAAAATTACATTGCATACCAGGTGTTATTTTCTATTCAATTTTTAATTACATCGACAAATAGATTATCAATGAAAGTAGATACTGATATTATGCAAATAGATTAAAAACATTATAAATTATAAACATTATATTAAGAAATATATTAATATCTAAATATTATTTAGAAAACTTTAAAATCATTATAGTACCAATTTTCTTCATGTATAATGTCAAATCCTAGTAAAAGTAGGTGAGTTTCATTTTCAAGTCATACAGTGATAATTATTTTTTTATTTTTTTACAATAACAAACTTATCTCATTTCATTTAGGACAAAAACATAAAAACAAGTTGGAATAAAATCAAGAATTCGGTAACTAACAAATATTGCGAGACTCTTCTAATAAAATGAGCATCATGATTACCTCATCTCCCAATAAAATTAACAGCAAAGCTTTGGGAATATTGTAGTTGTCTCTCTCAATGGCTAAAATCCTTCCAAAATCATTTTAATAATGGTTATTTCCTTATCATACTAATCTTAAGATATGGTTAAATTCAATTTAGAGAGAATTTAAATATTTCATAAATAGTTTTTTTTTTCGATCATATAATAAGGTCATCAAAATTCAATTTATTTATCTCTTATGAATTTGCCTAAACATAATTTTCTTTCAGTCTTTTTGGATCCGGTCAGCTATGTTGAACTGAAGGAGCCGGGTCCCCAAAATTTTAAAATTTATATATATATATATATATATATAGTAATTATTTTAAATAATTAATTATAATTATAATATATGAAGGAATAAATAATAATTACAATATATAAATAATAATCTATAATAATAAATTATATATATTATATAATAATAATAAATTTTAATTTTTGATGATTTTTCATTTTTGATTTATAATTTTATATTTAATTTTAAAAAATATACATAAATGATTTTTAGTTTTAAATTTTTTAATATTCATTTTTAGTTTTAAACTCTCATTTAAATAATTTTTAATTTTAAAATTTTTGATATTCATCTTTAATTTTAAAATTTTACTGTCATGTTATATATTTATTTAAGAAATTCTTAATCGTAACAATAATTTTTAATTATTGATGATGTATTTTTTATTATCTTATATAAAAATTATAATTAAATAAACTAAAATAATTTTAACTTACTCTTTACAAATGTATTATCACATTTAAAAGAAATTAAATAAAAAATATAAAATAAAAAGAAAATAAAAAAATAAAATTAAAATAAAAAAAGAATATTGACCCACAGCCCTTAAATCCTAACTCCGTCACTGGTTACCATTTACAACAAGCTTGATGTATTTGAAGATATTACTAGTTATTTACTGTGTATATGACTTATGGAAAAAAAACTCTACCATCCTATTAAATATTAATTTGTTGCTCAATCATAAATAAATAAACAAACGGCAATTTCCGAAGTTTAACCAAACCGGCACGGCATCTGTAATATAATATATATGTAATTTAGAATTATTTCGACATCAACAACGAAAGATTATGTTAATTAATCCCCTCCATTAGATGTAACTATCACAAAAGTGAATTTTGTCTGTTTTCAATGCATTTTATATATAAAAATTAGGAGTGCATGTAGAAGTGAAAATTAGGAATTTGATATATAAAACGGTAATTATTTAAATTAAATTTTTGTTTTAGTGATATTCTTAAAACTTGAATGTGTTTGAGTAGATTAAAGGAGAGAATAAGCCAAAAAGTTTTTCAATAGCATTACCATGGCCTTTAAATTTTCAAACATTTCATATAATTTTTCTAAAAATTGAATCTCTATAAATATATTTAAGATAAACAATCTTCTATATATAAAACGAGTCTATATTTTAATTACGTGTGAGAACATTTATTACAAGGAATAATCAGTTTTAAGTTTTTTCATCTTGTGGAAAACATTTATTAATTAGATTAATCAACTTTTACCAACTTATCATTTTACTTAACTAATAGAATAGGTGAAGGCCAGGGTCTAGTAATGGGTTATCCATTATTAAACAATTGATTTTTTTTGTCAAAAACATATCAAATAGAAGAGGAAATTGTTTACTGTACATATTTTCCATTTATTATCTAATATCACACAATTGTTAATGAACTATTACATGCATTTACGTTGAACTCTACAATGGGTTTGATGAATATGAATCCATACAATATCTGTAATCTTAAGTTTTTTAAAATTATAATTTTTATGTTCGTCTCTAACATAGTAGCGGGAAGAAGTACTTCCAAGTTGAAGGTTCATATTATTAGAAATGATGTCTACGTTTGAAAATCTGAAACTTTTTAACAACAACTGCAGTTGTATATAAAGAGGCTTTTTGAAATTTGTAACAAGATAACAATTTAGTTTGTTCTCTCTGTATATTTCTTTTTACATGTTCTAAAAAGTATAATATATTATTGTTATTTTCTAATAATTTTTTATTTTATCTATTTTTAGTGATAATGACTGAAAATCTGAATATTTCTCATAAGAGCAATCTTCAATCTTCCATGCATACACTAAACAAATTAATAAATCCCATAATGCGATTGGTTTTGTGATTTTATATTGAATAAGTTTGATTTTTTCATTCTTATTTACTCTATGTATTTTTGTCAATTCTTATTTATTCTATGTAGTTTTTTGTCAATATTCTAATGTAAATTGTATAATCTAAAAACTTGATTTCATATAAAGGGAAGTGTCACGTAGAAAAATACTCATAGATACATATCTACGTACGTATTATTACATATAAAATTTATATATTATATATACTTATGTATTATAAATTGGTCATAAATAAAATCTTATAATGTATATCATTTAGAGGTTAAACGTTTGTTTCTTTATATAAATTAATTATTTTAAAAAAAAATTATTTCTTTGTAAACTCCGCACATCGGGTATCTATTTGAATTAATTAAGTATATAATTAAACTTCACACAGATAAATTCTTAGAATTAAAATAACATAATTATCTTCAACCCATGCTAGGTTTTATTGGTAATTCAGAATAAACAAATACTTACATTCCAAACCTTGAACTTATCGAGTGTTGTGTTTTGTTTGGCTCGCTCTCTCAAGACAATGAAGCATAGCCGGCTTAGTACGTGAAACACTAGTAATAATCATATTTTTGGTCACACACAATTCAGTACTAAAAATCATATATCAAAGTTGGTCCTCTCCGTTACCTCAATCAGGGGTGTATTGATTCATCTTATTTTTCTTGTCCAAGAAAATATTATGCCAGTGATTTTAGACATGGATAAGGCTATTAAAAATGGTCCTATGTCCCTCTTGGATTTGCCTGAATCAACCTTGGATTTCATTCTCAAGTTCCTTTCTCCAATAGATCTCTCCACAATGTCAGAGGTGTGTGTTTCTTTGAAGGATAGATGTCAAAGTGACCACTTTTGGGAAAAACACATAAAAAATAAATGGGGTAGAGTCATTGGTGATGTTGTTTATAAGGAGTGGGAGTGGCATGTAAGAATTGCCAAAGAAGAAAATTTCATGAACCAACACACCAATCAAACTGGGTCAATGGGTTCTTTTAGTGGTGTTTGGCCTAATCTTTATCTTGGTTCATACTTGGATAATTGCAAGGTTCTCAATGGTCAAAGGTCAAACAAATTCTTCATGTCTTTGTATTTCTCTCTAGAGAATGGTACCTTCTGGTTTCCTGCCCAGGTCTACAAGGTAAAATCTTATCAATTTTTAGAATATTATTATGGAGTTAGGGTTGGTCTAATGATAATTGTAGTCTAAAGTAAATTTTTTAAAAAATTATTTAAAATTCATATAATCAATATTTTAGAATCTTTTGTTACAGGGGTTGATGATTCACAATGCCTTGGTTAGCTACGACTCTGAATCTAATACTTTTCAAGCCAGGTACGCCAAACACCAGTATTTCAAATTGCACATACTTATTCAGTGTAGTTACATATACATGTCCTAAAAGATTTAATTATTTTATCAAGTCACCGTACCCTTTTTATTATTAAAATGTTAATAAATCGTAACCCAAGGATCATAAATAAATTTTGAGGATTTATCCTCTCATAATTTAAATGTAAAAAATATAAAATTGTGTGATTTTTAATAGATTTTAACTTATTAAAGAGAAAATTAGAAAGAAATTAACGGATAAAATTATACTAGTTAATGATCTAAATTAGATTTAAGTAAATAATATTAACTTTTTATGTCTAAGAATAAAAGGTTCTTTAGATCCATTTTGGATTAGAAGTTATCCCATCCAAAAATTAGAAGGTTTTTCCGTTGATCGTTTAAGTTTGAATGACTTTCTAAAAATAATCCGATTTTAATCCAATCTATTTCAATACGGTTTGGTCTTATTTGCATAATTTGATTTTTATCTCAAATATTTTCACATCAGTTTTGATTAATTGTTGGGTTTTGGTTTTCTTTTAGAACCAATTTGAATTTGAAAACCGGGTACAAATAATATGAAATTAACATTGTAGATTTTGATGATAATTACGTCCCTTTTTTTCCTTTAGCAAAAGCATTTTCACCGTGGTGACGAAAATTTTCATCTTTTCTAAATCACTAATTAGGTGTTTTTTTTTTATTTCATTTTGTTTGTTATTCAACAATCTAAAAGTTTTTTTTTTTCAAATTTTACGTTTTCTTTTAATTAAAATAGAAATTGTTAAAAACTTTGTGATATAAAAAAAGAACAAAATAATATGTGATACTAAAATTAAACTAGGTTACTAAAATATCCTTAAGGGATAGGATTAAGCAAAGTGAAAAGGATTTTTCATGAGATGGAAAATGAAAATTATTAACTCCAAAGGGTTTATGAACAAGTAATTATCTGATAATTAAGAGGAATATTTATCTTTAGGCTAAAAAAATGTATTGAACTTGTAAATCATTAGATATTTTTTTATGAATGTCAACTATTTAAGTATAATACTTTTTGTTATCAATTTTATTTTATAATCAATTTACTCACAAAATATACATGTATATGTATTTTTTTATTAACTTTTTCTTTATTTTATTCATATTTTATATTTATTTATATAATAAAGTTGTCTACTAAATTTTTTTTTTTGTTATTATGAACTGAATGATTTATACGTTAGGTACCAAAGTGGAGGTTGGCGATGTCTTGGAAGGAATATTGAGTGGGGAATGGTGAGAGTTCCCTCAGTTGTTTCACCTCCTTATGTTATGCATGTCTCTCATTGTTTAGACGACTTGAAACCTGAGGATCATATTGAGATTCAGTGGAGAGCTAATACACAATGTCCTTATGGTATGTTTATAAACCCTTTTATGCTCATTTTACCCTTAACAAATCCAAATGCTTAAAAATTCCTCTAAAACATTACTTCTTTTATTCAATTTTTTTTCCCATTTAACGACAAGAAAAATGTTACACGATTCATATAGCTGATCTCAATGAGATAAGACTTTGTTATTGTTATTGTTTATTTTTACATGTAATAAGAAACTACTTTTATTATTAAAGAATTATTGTAGTAATAAACTAATATTTAATGATTAAGTCAATGTTTTCAATTCCAGCTTTTATCAATAATATCTGGGTTGTTCTTGATGATGGGGTAGGATACGAGGTTTTACCATATACAATTGACATTCTCTTTAATTATGATTCCTTGGCATAGCTCTCGGACTCAAGTGTTATGAATTTGTTTTAGGGAAATTGTGTTAATTTATTTTATCTTTTATATTGAATGGCTTAACTTCAAATTCTTTTCAGTGGAGGAACAAAATCGTGTAGAGTTGTGACAATATATCGTATTATTAAGTTTTCATATATAATCATACGTGCTATTCTTACTGGTGAATTGCATTGCAGATTGGTGGTACGCTGTTATTGGTCACTTGGACTTATGTAACCAGAATCATTGTCAGTGTCATTATAGTGGTCAGATATCTTTTTCTGACTCTTTCATTCCCCTGGAATCTTTTCATCTGTTTCAGGCCTCAATTACTCTGGATTTCCGGGTTGAATTTTTCTTATTAATTAGGATAAAAAATATAAAAAATTACCTATTTACTCTCTGAACTTTCAACCATTCTTGAATTTAATTTTTATAGGCTAAATAAAAGATTTTAATACTTTTAAATTGGATTGGGTTAGTATCAGGGAATCACAGTAACATGCATAAAAATTTAAAATTGATTTTCAGTTATATTATAATTTATAGATTACATTGATGTCTTATATATATATATATATATATATATATATATATATATATATATATATTAAGATTATACTTGATGATATCCTTCAATTTTTTAAAATTAGTTTTACATACCTTGTAGAGGTTTTACTATTATATTTTTTAAAATTAAGAGGATTAGTAGTATTACTGTAATATTTTTTTCTAAATAATTAGGAAATTCTAAGTAAGAATAAAAGAAATTGAAGGAATCTGTGAAAGTTCACTAAAACACAGAGAGTATTACTCTAATTTACTAAAAAAAAAAAATATTATAGTTTTTATGTTTGGCGAAGATATAATAACTCGTAGCATTTTAATTAGGAGTGGCAAAAACATACACAACGGACACACATGTGAAATTCTGTTGATTTCTATGAATGTTGTTAGCAAACAAAAATGTTGTTTGATTTGATTTCAGCCATTGAGTACCTAAATTGCATTTAATATTGTTTTGTGATAGATACGTTGATCGTTGAGTTCAGGCAATACCCAGAAGTATCAAACATGAGACGAATAAGGTTGTCTAGGAAGATCAGTGGTGAACAAGGTGATCGAATTGGTGGTTACTATGGTGGAATTATAAAGCTTCACAATGAGGATGAGATTGACACTTGGAAGAAGCTCTTCCCACGTCAAGTTCAGGTACATCATACATGTAGTTCATAAGTGATATATAATTGGTGTTAGAAAACAGGTTTCAGGATGAAAAAAGAGAAAAAAAAAGTATAAAAGTTTAAATTAGATTTATTCAAACAAGAGAATCAATCGAAATTGGATTTACTCAAACAAAAGAATCAAATTACATGATTACATTCAATGAATCCTATCAATACTAATATCCCATATCTCTAATTGTCCATCGCAAGTATCAAATAAAAGTGAAATAAGAATGAACGTGTCAAAAATATATCAGCTTAAAGAGATAGATTTATGACTAAAACCATCTAAAGTCAAAGGTAAAGACTTAACCATTTGGCAGAAGCCAAGTATCTCAAGGGATTAATCACTTAATAGGAACCACCTTAAAGGCATAAACCAAATTCATGATAAATTCTTAACCATCATAAGGCAGAAGCAACAAAGCTTAACCATAGAGAGTAGAACCGAAATCACATTCTTAAGACGAAAGCAAAACAGCATCTCAATGCTTAAGCATCTATGGGATTAGCTCAAACAATGCTTAACCACCAATGTACAGAACAGAATATTACAATAATGTTAGACTTTAGGTAGATTTAGATTTAGCAAATTGCCCCATTCCCAGATCTAACGAGGATGATATATATATATATATAATCTAAGTTTGAGCTAATACAATTTGTCACATTAATTAACTAATGCTAATGGTTTAAATGTTATTGAATTTAATTATTATGAAATGATAATATAAAATTATTGTTTAATGAAAAATTGTGGGGTATAATTTTTAATGTTTGGAGTAATTATTATTTTAATTCGAGTAGGACAATTTAATCTATGAAATAAGATAATCACAGAGCATGTAGATTTAGATTTAGCAAAACTTATTAATGTCAATGATTTAAATGTTATCAAATTTAATTATGATGAAGTGATAATATAAAGTTTTTGTTTAATAAGAAATTGTGGTTGGGGTAATTTATAATGTATAGAGTAAATTATTATTTTAGTTCTTAAAAGCATGTGAGTCAGATGATTTAGTCTTTGAAAATATGAGAAATAGTAAAATATTTCGTAAAAATATACGTGTATCATTTTAATTCTTGAAAGATATCTATCATCTTAATTTCTTAATTTAATGATTTATTTTAATTTGATGATAATAAATAATATAATTTAATGACTAAAATAACAAAAAAATATCTTTCAGTGACTAGATGATAGACATATCTTATTTTTAGAATTTATTTTACTATTTTTCATCTTGTATAATCTAAATTGTCCAATTCACATACTTTTAAACATCAAAATGATAATTTACTATTTTTGTACGTACATTATAGTCAATATAATCATCGTTGACTAGATTAGTTTCTATAACTTCATTATAGCTAGTTGCTTATAATGAATATTTACATAATGAATTGCTTAAACATATTTAATTTTTTGGTAACCAGATGGCGCCAGTGTTATATATGCCTCCGGTGGCAGCACAAGTCCAAATCGTCTAGATTTTGAAGTGAATATCTGGTAATAATAATAGGTGCCATGTATTGCACCAATATAAACACTATTTTTCTTTCTGGTGTTTTAACTTTTGACCAAACCTTAACATCCATTGTAATTGCTCCTTAAACAAACAACTCCTGTGTTTATATATTAAATTCTGATTCACGTTATCCATTTCCCGTTTCTAACTGGACTAGATCCATCCCAGGGTTCAACTGCTTTTCCTGTGATCGAAATTAGTTGGAAATTAGCTTTAGAAGCTATAGAAGCTGAGTGTTGCTGAAGAAACATTCATATTGAAATGTAATATATCTATATCTACACACAAATATAATTAATACACACAGAGATCATCTTAAATAATCGTTTCTCGAATATTTGAAACCAAACACGACTTTTAATAAGTAATTATGCTAGCGTTTATTTGCATACACAGAATATAGTACTTTTACTTGATTTTTTTTACACGGAATAAAATTGATGGCTGAATAAAGAGACTTAAGGAAAAAATAAGAATTGATTTCTTTTATTAATGTCTGTATAAATAAGAACTTACATTTATATATATTAGTCAATCACGATATTTATATAATAAGAAATGTTTATCACTTCTCCCCATAAGTATTATGAAGAGAATTTTCACAAAATAGAGTTTTTACAATTTCTTGTAAAATTTTGTTCTTTTTTTTAACTATCCAATTTTTTTGAGGTGTTTTTGGTGAAGAGAAGTTGTGAAAGATATCGTTCTGATAATAGAATGTCTTGAACTCTATATTTTCAAATTTTATTCCATAATCACTCCTGTATAGAGTCAAACTCTACATTTTCAAATTTTGTTCCATAATCACTCTTGCATAGAACCAATTAGATCAATATGTAATCATTCTAATGGTCTTGTAACAACATTTTTATATTTGAAAGAATCTTTGAGTTGTATATCATACTTAGACATAACAATGTCATTTATCATTCTAATGGTTTTGTCTTAATTTTTTATTTTTGGGATGCCACACTCAAGAAAAAGAAAGGGATAAGAAGGTGAGTAATAAGTCATAAGTTTTATTACTACAACCAAATAGTGATAAGATCAATTTTAATTCTTTTTTAAATAACTTAAAAAAAACTTTTATACTAAAAAAAACTCATATTTTATATAAATTCAACCTGTCTTTTATAATAGAAAAAATATCTATTTATAAACTGACTGAAATAAAAGACACGTTAAATTCAGTTTAAAAATTTGAACGAAAATTAAAATTCCACTGAAAAGAGGTTAAAAAACATGTTAAATTCAATATAAAAATCTAAAAAAAATAATAAAATAGACTTCTCATTACACATCAATTACCATTTTCAAAATAAATTTTATTTTAAGAGAATAATTGGTAAAAAACTATGGTTATATGTGAAAGTGAGAAAATGAAATTTAAAATTATCCGATTGATCTAATCACCTAAAAATTATTACTCTGTGTACATAACATAGATAAAAGTAAAATTCTAAATCATGTTATATATTAATTTTAGTTTGATCAATGAGACAATATTGTATTAATATTAAAAGTAAACATCTATTAAAAATCATACTTTATATTACAATCTTAATTATTAAAACTCATAAATAATTAATCATCATATTTCATATATTTACATATGATTTAAAATTAAATTATTCCCTATCTACCTTAAAAGGCAAATATTTATATTATATGATGTTTTTCGGAATCCTCAAAAGGGTCATTGTCTTTGCTTGGCCACGTGGATACCATATGATGACAGTACAAGTACAATAACTGTCATCACCCAATACTCACGTAAAGCGAAAGTATTACGGAAGATGATTGTTTGTGTGAGAGAGAGGAGATGTCTAGTTACTTCGAGAGCAAATTTGGATAAAGGTACTCATTTCATACATCACGCTAATATTACAGTGACCTTCATAAAAAAAAATAATAAAAAAAGTAACTTTACTTAAAATTACTTTTAAAATGACTTGATCGCTTTTCATGTAATTATGTCTGAGGAAATTGGTTTACAATTACATAGTTTGCACATCATTCAATAATTACTTTTTTCTGGATACAATTTGAAAAAGTTCAGGAAAAACCACTTTTTTACATCATTCCAATTTTATGTTGTTCACTGGTACCAAACAGTGTTTAAATCCAGCGAACCTTCATGACAAGACAACCCTGTAAGTCTCTTCGGGTGACAAATTTGTTGAAATTCTGAAGACTACATGTTAGAAACCCAACATGATTATACTTTGTTCATTAAACATTCAACTTCAGAAGTTGTTGCACAAATATACGTATATGATATACCTATAACTTGAAACTATCCATATAAAACCTATGCAGTGTGACTTTTATCAATTTAATCATTAAATTACAAAAGTCACCATAAAATTGAGATTTAAAGGATTAGATAAATTTAAAAATTCTTCTGACATTGCGGTGGCTCATTCTATTTTTATTAATCAATAAAAAATCATATTGGGCTTATTGATTAAACTGGTTTCAGGGTGTAAGATAGTTAAAGTGTCTGTCCAACAAAATTTAGACAAAGTAAATCAAGTTAAAAGGTGATCTAATAATTTCAAAAGAGATCTTAAAGAAGAGAGGAAAGGGATTTAAAAAGATTAGAAGGGAAATAATATATATACCTCAGTGGAACAATCTATGCTCCATGTGTAAACAGTGGAAAAGAACTTCCATATGTACTTTAAAAAGTTCAAGTGGAGTTATGTTACAATCAATTTAATGAAAGCTTTATTAGTATGCCTTTGTTTTTATTATCACAACGTACAACAGAAAATAGTAAAACAAAGAAGACATGTTATAATGCAACCTTGGAAATGTTTCGAGTTCTAATTGTCAAGCTCAATAATCTTCACAACTGAGGAGTCACCAACTTTCTGGCAAACAACAACTCGATCATGTGGTTTTATGACACCATAAGCCTTGCCATGGTCTAAAGCAACCTTCAGAATTGAATCATTTGTTCCAGTTTTAGACTCAGCCTGTACCCAAAAGAAATGCTTAGTGTTAACAAGTGCACGTCCACAAATATACCATAGCTAGCAATACCAAATAAACTTCATTTTTTTAGTCTTGCAATACCTAATCCCAAAATACATGGAGCACGTGACTAATCATAAATCAAGTTGGTTTTATTCCCAGATCGAAACTTGATACAAAATCAACATGATATTAAGCAATGAAGGAAATCAAAAGATAGGATGTTGGTTTTGTATCAAGTTTCAATCTAGGAATGACAACTTATTATAATAGAGATTTTGGGTGAAAGCGGTAGTAATTTGGAAATTGGCAATTAGATATTTTGGCCTTCGAATATCTTATTTTCAGTTGGACTAGTATTTCACTTGCTATTCAGAATTTGGACTTCACAAGTTATGCACTGTCATTATAACATTTTTTACACGGTCAACCAATCACAATTTATGGTATTGTGATTTTTAAGGTAGTTAAACAAGAGTTAAATGTGTCATTTTGTGATTGGTTGACTCTTGAGAGTGAAAAGCATACACTCTCAATGCGCACCAATTAAATCCTTCTTTTAATTGATTGGTATCATGAAGTTTAATATTTTAAATATCAGATATGTAGGATAAGAATTTGAGGCTTAGATCTTCCACTGGTTCATATTCCCTATTTTATGTCAGTAAATCAATCGACATCAAATATTTCTTACTGGATGTCGTGGATCTGCCAGCATGGGGAAAAGTCCTCTCACAATAAGTGATTGCCTTGCCTGCATTAGAATCATAACAGGAAACACCGATTACAAATTAGTTTCAACGCAAAATATTACAAATACAAGACAAGAAAAGAATGAACAAACGGTCAATTTAAATAAGAACACAATTATTGATTATTGAAGCAAGATAGAACTAGAAAAAGTTTAAAATCACAGAACAATAGCATTTTTTTTATTATTTAATGGCAGGAGTCAAACTCTGGTGCCAAGGAGTTTACAGCTCACACTCCCTTCAACCAATGAAACTAGACCCCCTTTGTTGAACAAAAACATTTTCTCTCCACTTTTCCTATGGTATCTAAAACTAAAGTTATCAAGAGTAGAAGAAGCAAAAAGACTTTGTTATCAGTAGCCTAAAAGAAGCAAACCAGGCTTTATTGTCAAGCTCCATTACAACAGAATAGATACAACACACTAGGTTTAAATAAATAATTCTGGTGCCTCAAAAGACTGAACTGACTCAAGGAACCTAATCATGCTGACTATCACTCAAAACAGATGGTCAGCTTGAGGATTCATACCAAATTTAATGTCGCCATTTAAATTTCTCCTAGTTTCCAACCATTCACTCGCATCATTTTAGTTCTAACATCTATGTGAATATCCCATGAAACAAGTCATGTCAAGCTGTCAATTGAATACCTCAAAAGCTCCAGTGAAAGTCCATCGAAGTTGATTTGTCTTTAGTTGAGGAATGACAACAGATATCACAGGCATGGTTGGTCTGTACTTGGCAATCAGCCTACACATATACACAATAACAAATAACTCAAATGATTTGTTAGCAAGATGTCAAAAGTGCAACAAAATAACAAGCAACTGTCAACTCACCCCAACATGAAATGAGAAGGTATCAACATATTACTTAATTATTAATAAGAAACAAATGCACAAGTATTTGCATCGATGACCAAAACATTCGAAAATTCTTAAAATAATAAAAGGGGGGTGATAAGAAGGAGAAAGAAACCTTGCAGCCCTTCCTGATGAAGTAAAGCAAATTATAACAGAAGCCTTAACCTTGATGGCTGCACGAACCTACATGTTGACACAAGGAAATTACTCCCAATATGTTTTACTAAGCACAAATTTCTTTAAGCAAGAGAATAGTGTAATGGAAGTGGGAAAAAAAATTAAAACAACCCCAAATAAAATTTAGAAAAATAAAAAACAAAAAGACAACAGTACCGCAGAGGAAGCTATTGATTCCAAATGACTCATTGGCTCTCCCACAAATTTGACAGCCTTCTTGAAATATAAGTCTTGATTATAAACTTTCTCAGCCTGCAAAGAACAGCTGGTTAAGAGAATGTCTTCCTAGCACCTTAGAAAGCATTCAGAAACTCAATGTTTTGGGGGTTCACATAACATTTGGTTCAAAAAGAAAAGGCATTATAGTTCTACCTCAGCACAAATTTTTCCAACAATGGAAATAGTCTCTACAGGGTATAATCCCCGCAAAGTCTCTGCCCCAAGAACAATTGCATCGCTACCTATACCAACAAAATGGAAAAACACATTTAGAGATATGGCAGTGGATAGACACTGTAACATTGAAGTTGTGTTAATAACTAAATAGAAACATGCAGTGCATCTAATGCTAGAGTATAGATAATGTATAAATCCATCAAAATCAAAGCATATCAAAACAAAACTAACAAAATATTACAAAAACGAGCTATATCAGGAAAATAATGCATACCATCCAATACTGCATTGGCAACATCAGTTGCTTCAGCACGAGTAGGTCTTAAGTTATCAGTCATGGTGTCCACAACACGCGTAACAACGGCAGGTTTTCCAGCCATGTTACATTTGTAAATAGCGGCTTTTTGAAATAAAAACACCTACCAAATCCATATACATATATGCAATATTAGAGAGAAGTGTTGTATTGAACAGAATAAAGACTATTAGATATAAAACCATTTTGGATATTAAGCTTAACCTTTAGTTGAGCTGAAATGGTATCAAAGCCTGATTGATATAGTACAAGAACCACCAAAACCAGTTTCGTACTAAGTGAAATCAAATGAATTCGCTTTGTTCTTGTTAAAAGTACTTGTTTTCTTTTCTTTTGGCTTATCTATTGTATACTCTCTTCAAGAAGTCTTGTCACTGTGTAGTTGTCTTGTCAAAGGTTTAGTTTTCAATCTCTAAGAGTTATGTAACTTATACTCCCGTATATATTTTTCATATATATGTAGTTGGGCTGAGTGTTCATTAACACACTCTAGCCATTCTCAAAACTATCTCTTTTCTCAAGTGTTCTATCAATTACCAAGCCTTTGAAAAGACATTTAGATCTGTCAGTGTCTTCAAGGCTCAAACAACTCTAACTGAGTCAGATCTCTTGATGTTTACTTCTAGTTAGTTACATATAGTTGTATGCAGCTGGAAGATTAAAGCTGTCAGATTCATTTAGATTTATTAGGTAGCTAGAACTCAGCTAGCTATGCAACTGATTATATATTTCTCAGTCTACAAATAGACTAAAACTCTTGGGTTAAGACATTGGGTCAGTTTTTAAGCCCTTGGAGAGAGCTGCCGATTTTCTTATGCAATGCAGTAATTGTGTTATAAAAGAACTTGGATAAGTCATTGGTGAAACCTACTTGTACAAGAAGCTTCTTGCCCAACAAATCAGTTATTTGTCCATAGATAATTCCAAAAAAGAGCAGGTGTGGAGTTTGTGTATTGAACTTGAGGATTGGTATCAACAGAGGGTGAGGGATTGGGTAAGGGGTTAGTGGAAGAATGAGTTAGATTCAGCAAAGAAGCAGTATCCAAAACACCTTTCTGTTTGGTGATGCGATTATCATGTGCAAGAAGCAAAGCAGCAACATCATCAAATTCAAACCAACCAAGTCTACTCATGATTAGGTTTACAAGAGCCTCATATTCACACAGTAACCCATCAAGAAGAGCATCAAACTTCTCTTGAGCAAAAATATGCCCTCCAATTGATAATAGAGAACCGGAAATTGATTTAATGCAACTGAAGTATTGTGAGACAGATCTATAACCTTTTTCATGTTACAAAGTCCATGTCGAAGATGATGAACTTGCGCCTTCTTTTTCAACGAGAAATCATGATGAATTTTCTCCCATAATTCCCAGGAATGTCTGCATCCAATGACATTGGGAAGAACAGAAGGTGACAACGATGATTGAAGCCAATCACCAAGCAAGATCTTGAGTATCCCAAGTTGTACATGCGGGATTTTCAATTCCTGAAAGGTGATCTGTTTCGGACAGAAATCTGCTAGGGATTCGAGGTGCGACACAAAAAAGATGAAGACGATCCACACAAAGAACAGGCACAACTTGTTGCAGCCAAACAATAAGTGTTCATTGGTTAATTTCTCTGTAATTTGATACGACTATACGAGAATGAAGAAAATTTGGAGAATTAGATGCGGAAGCTTGATTTTGCACTGAAATTGGAGTAGCATGCATCAGCAGTGGCTGAGCACCATGCAAAAAGGAAGGATTGTGAACCATGTGAGAAGCTTAAAGCTCTATGATACCACATTAAAGTTCTAGAGTTGAGAGAATTTAGAAGTAGTTGAATAGAGAGAAGTTGTATTATGAATAGCTGGTTCTCCAAATGGAGAAGGCCAGTGCTTATAGTACTAGGGAAACTTCCAGAGGAGGTAACTAGATTAACTAACTAGCTGAGTTGGCAGCTAACAAAACATGAGTTACAAAGAAACCTAACTAACAAGGTTTACAAGAGTAACCTGACCTAACTGCTATAGCCACAAAAGTAAGCTAACTGATCATAGCATATACTCTTACAGTGTCAAGTTTTCTTTCACTCATTTAAATCTAACCTTTGCTTCAACACTTTCTCCCCACCACCAACATTCTATATCCTTGTGTTTGAAGCCTCTTGATTCATTAAGCATGATATTTGCTACCTCCTAATCCTTCAAGCCATCTCACTTCCTTTCCTTTCTTTCATTGTCACCAATTGATCTTCGGACTTTTATCTTGGTAACCAGTACTGTGCAGTCAAGGTCTCCCCAGGGCATCAAGCTTCCATCTCTGCAAACCTCACTTTTGTATATGACATGATGACATAAGATGTTATTTCTACTTTCTAAAACATGTTTTCTATTGAGAAATTGAAAGCCACCAAAATATCTAGGATTGATTTACCCTTTGCATTTGATTCCCAAATACCATATCCCCCATCCAACCCTCTATACCCTCACCCCAGCCCTGGATTTCCTCAAAAATCAGAATTTTATGAGTGCATGCCTAGTGATAACAGTAAACTTATCTTGTTACACCACAAACTTTATTGATATGATCCTACCTCTATTTCTTCTTACAATTACATTACAAGAACAATAAAGCCTTACTCCACTGTCTTCTAACCACTAGTCCACTACATTATTCTTCCGATGCCGCAAACTTTATTGCTAATCCTACCTCTAATTCTTTTAACAACTACATTACAACAACAACAAAATCTTATCCTGCTAGGTCTTCTAACAACTACATTATTCTTCCAATTCCTATCCACTATTATTCTTATTCATCTTTTGATCTTACTTTGCTAGCATACAGAAGTTTAAAACCTAATGTCCAATTTCCTCCTCGTCTCTCCAGCTCAAGTAAGTTCCTTGTAGGTGCACACTCTCGTAAACTTGCTTATTTACCAACACCCATTCAAAGATCTTAGAAAGCCGCCTTAAATGCAGACACCGTTAGTCCGTCTTAGTTGTGGCCTCTCTAGAAGCGGCTATAGTTGCAGTAAGAGTGGTGGTTTAGTCCCACATCAACTAGAGATATGGACAAAATATAGTTTATAGGGCAGTCAAGGGACAATCCCCACCTAATAAGCCAATTTTGTAGGATTGAGTTAAGCTTATAACCCACATTTCTAAGAAAAGAAGTGTGGGAACTCATGTTTACTTTTCACTATACCCAGATACCAATGGAACACATCTCATAAATTTGACAATGCCAAAGCTATATGGTGCCATTATCATAAGAAACAGGTTAGCATTAACTCAATCATATCATAATCTAAGAGTCATGAAGTTCTGATGAGTATAAATTATCTGTGATCTGTTAGGGAGTTGTCAACAACTTTGATACTATGCTGTAAAAAAGACCGCTGTAAAAGCCATGTGCAGGCACATAATGAAAAGAACCAAACAAACAGAAAACTATCTATAATAACTATAATGACATCGTAAATGAATCATATAACATGGTTCTTCAGTCTAGAATTAAAAGCAAACCTTCTCAGGTGGAAGATCTATCCCCAAGTTTCCACGTGAGAGGATGACACCATCTGCTTCTTGCAATATCTCATCAAAATGTGTCAGTCCCTATGAGAATTTACAGACAAAAGATGCATTTCCATATCAATATAAAGCAAACCCACCAAACAATCTTGAACTACAGCTTTTATCTGTAATAGTGTTAAAAAAGATATTGAAGTTTCTTACCTCTGTATTTTCAATCTTTGCAAAGATCTGTGTCTGTTTGAGATCACCCAATTTAGAGAGAAAATCGCGAGCCTGTCAAATAACAAATACTGACATTTTTCACAACCATTTGAGGGAAACTAAACAAAAGAAAATGATTAACTTAATCAAAAATACTGAATAACTAAACAAATTTAGAAGTTAAAAGAAGTAAACTACATCAGATAAAAAATATGTAAATTACTTTCCCTTCCTCTAGACTATGCATTTATTACACAGGTCCCAATTCTTTTGAAAATATACCCAAAACACCGTTGTATAATGAATAAGAACACACCATAAGTCCATAAATAAAATCTGAACAGCTGTTATGCCGATAAGTTTGATAAATACTAGTTGGTTATGTTCAGCAGTCAAATGCCTTACATGTCTTGAGAAAGGGAAGATTACATTTTGCCTGATTGAATCTTCAATTGAAAATTTCAAACATTTGGAAATTAAAATGAACATTCGATCAACTTTCTTATTCAACAGAAGGCTGGCAATGGCAATTGATAAGAAAACATCACAAGTTTCATTAGAATTTGTCTGGTGCCAGACAGCATTTTGGAGTTATTGAGTTGCATAATTGTTTTAAAAAATGTTCCAAGGCCAAACTTTTGGGCTTGCCATCATGCCCGCAATTGCAGTCGCATTTTCCAACCATGTCAAGGATCGTAACAAAAACGCAACCACAATTTAAAACCCTGTTGCAAAATTTTGCATTGATACAAGCTTTGCACATGCTTTCATACTAGAGGGGAAGTCTTTGTAGTAAAAACAAAATATAAGAGGAGAAACTCAAAATACAAAAGCAATAATACAACACCTATCAACAATATCCCTTACATGGCGAACATCTTCAGCGTGCCTGGTGTATGATAATGAAAGGAAGTCTATATTGTTTTGAACACCCCAAGTGCTTATTACCTGAGTTAATGAGTGAAATGACAAAAGATAAATACAAATATAAGGAACTAAAAATAAGGTATTTCTACATTCATAATGTAGTAACTTAAATCAATATTGTCTTGTGATTGGTCAAGATAAAATAATTTATCATGTGTTGTTTAAACATCAATAGCCTGTTTGTTTTACCTGTACATAATTGATTTAACAGTAAATCTAGCTGTATCGTAAACTTACAACATAAATATAATTAATTAGATTGATTTTGAAAGGAGTGTGTAAATTCTATAACTTTCAAGGTGAAGTTAATTGATGCAGGGTGAGACCAGCAAAATATTTAAAAACATACCTATATTTATACTTCTAAGGTGATTCGACTTTACTGACCACACAATCAATTCTTTTAAGCTCACTGTTAGAATATCATTTTTTAGAATCAAATTCTATTAACTCTTTAAAATCAACTCTACCAAAATCTTAAAAAAACTAACTCTAATTCTTTTGGATTGCCAAATAAGTAAAACTATTTCCATATTCACAAATTAACAGAGGCATGTCTCTTCTAGGACAAAAAAATTGAGTATCATGCATTGCTAATATAAAGCTACAATTTGAACAAAGAAATATAATTCCAATTCCAACCTTAAATTCTCCCCATGAATATAAATAAAAGGAATTGAAATGTTCATTCTCAGGCACAAAAGTAGAAAAGAAATTTGACCATATAATGTGCATCTCATTACTTTATTCACAAATTTCTTATAGCTACCTCCTTATCCTTATTGGCAAGAGTTGGAAGATCAATATGAATTTGAGAGACATGTAAAGTATACAGTGACCCAGCAAGAGTAGCAGAATTTTTTATGACGCAAGTTACATCTTCGCCATTCACTTCACTGACCTGCATTATGAAATCAAAACTAATTGAGAAAGTAATGAGTTAATGACTTTGAGTATAAGCAGTATTCTATATCTTAAAATGATTCCTTAGAAAAGCTAAGCACAACTATGCAGCAAGCATGTGGCTACCCTTATCTAATGCAAAACAGACCTTTTTCGTTTTCATTTTTAGAATACACTAGGAATAGATATCCAGTGGAGATGATAGGGTTGGGCCTATAGCTCAAAGGATTAGAGCACATGGCTATGAACAACAGTATTGAACCCTCCTCACCCACAACCAACCAAAAAGGGGAGGATTTTTCCATATGGAGGTAGGAAAATCATGACTGGGCCAGTGAACCCAAAGTTATGGAACTTGTGGGTATTTTGTTGAAATGGAATGGCCTTAACTTACTATTTTCTATTTATCACAGTCCTTAATATGGATTAATAGATCAAGAACAAAGAAGAATGACAGCAGATATTAAGAGGGAAATGTGTATCAAGAAATTTTGGCTTCATACCTATTATATTTTTCTCCATAAATAGAACAAACTCATTTGCAAGTATTAACTATAATTGAAATTCATTTATAACTATTAATGACAAAATTAATACAAATTTTTATTCTGGGCAGCCCAATGTAGGGATTTTAAATATATACAATTGATAGATAATAGATTGATTCTTATTCCTAAAATATAATAGGAAACAAATAATGGCAGATTCCCTAGATATAATAGGAAATAAATAATGATACAGCAGGACCTAATAGAATCCTTAATGTCAAAAGCTACATCAAACAAGAATGATAAACCATGATACTAATTACCCAGTAGTCCTCACCTTTAGAAAAAATATTTAAATATGAAATCCACACAATATAATAGTAACTTCCCCTTGAGAGTTGTTAGATACAAAACTGATAACGGCCCACATCTACAAGTTAAACTAGATGAAAACTTGATTCCATTAGTCTTATTATATTAATGGGTTTGGCTTGTACAATTGGCACTAGTTCTTGACCTAATTATTAGTATAAATGGAGTGTTACTGTATTATTATAGAGTGTTACATCACATCTAGAAACAGGTCATATCAATCTAATATCTTGTTATTATGATAATAAAACCATATCAGCCTATTAAAATATTCTATCTTTCAATTCTCCCTTATCTAACCCTATAATCTCAAAATTATTTAAATAGTCAGCATAAGCTATACACAACCATTGAAATAGAACTAGTCCATCCAAGATTGCATTACCTCTAGCCACACTGAGGTTGTTTCACTTCCTGTAAACAGATACTGACCAATAAAAATAGTATCACCCTTTTTCACAGCCTGCAAAATTATAGATTCATGTTAAGCAAAAATTACACAGTACAGACAATCAACGTACCATATGAGAAATAAGAAGCTAAACTTGCAAACCCACAAATTATAAGAATTCATCAAACCATTTTAAATGGACAAGGTTAGAGCTACAGAAAGTGTGAGAATTCCGTAGTAACTAATATCATCTCCATCCCTCTATATAAGACCCTTTTAACAATTTCTATTGTTTTTTGAAAAACTACCCTTAAGATTATTGCCACACATGATCTCACTTTTTCCACCTAATTAATTAATATACTGAAAGAGAATAATGGTGATAGAGTTTGATAAGCACTAAAGATATAATGGAGTGCCTAAGCCACACATCAAATAGTATGGGATGCTTGCTGGAGTATTTAAATGGCCAAGATCTCCCCCCTTAACAACTAGAATTTATGGTTAGGTTCCCCAAGTGCTTAGATGCTTATCATAATTTGTTATTAACTTGCTCCAAGTTATCTTCTTTAATCCTCACAAAAGAGTGAAAGAGTTTAGCTTATTAATTTACAGCATCTTTTGTTTATTGACTAAAAAATGCAAAGTAATTAAGGGTGGTTTGGTTAATAAGAAAAGTAATTAATGAAAGAGACAATTTGAAATGGGTTCCTATATATAGGGACGGAGGTAGTACAAAATGCTGATTAGCATATTATATTACACAGCATGTCTCTCTTCTAGAAACCTAAAGTGACATAAAATAAATCATTAGTTACATACTTACAGCCTATTTCTATAAATTTCAAATCTACCCTGCAGTCTCTCTCTTATTGGGATCTTTAGGCAAACATTAAACAACCTGTCTGAGAATGAAAAAAGAGACAAAAGAAGGTTCTTGCATTAGTTTTGAAGTTCCTTCCAGCTATAAGATTAATTTTCTATCTTACATATCTCAGGAGAATAGTAGTTTCACATAACATACTTTCATTTACATAGTCCTTTTAAATCAATATGCAAATTTCTAAACTAATCTCACAAATTTTATAAAATATAACACTATAGAGGAAACATCAACAAATAAAATTCAGGATTTGTTTACTTCAGTTTTCTTATTCCTTTTGCTATAGTAGCAATGTCATGCTGCATCTTGATATACATATGCCCTGCCTTTTGTATAATCTGTCAAATATTTTAATCTAAAGCATATCTGAACCAAGATCAAAATACTTTTCTGTGGCCATCAGGGACCCAACATTTATCGACCATTATGAAACTATGGATTTCAATGACATGCACAAAGGTACTAATGTAGATTTTGGATTACAACTGTATTACATTTCCTTTTAATAAGAAATGATTACAAAGTAGTAGAATAAATAGGAAATATTGTATTTACACTAACCTAGGTAGGAGCATGAAATAGGAAAGGGAAGAAAACCTCTTCATAACCAAAATAGAAGTAATATGATATAAAAAAAAATTTTAAAAAATTGCTTAAAGAATAGACAAATAAAGCTACAGCTAGCAGGACTTAACGCATGCATGGTGAGGATTAATTTTAGGAAAATAGTCGCTTATTTTTCAAAAGCTCTGTTGGAAAACTGACAAATACTATGCAATTATCTGTCCAAAATAAGATGAACCAAACAAATAATTAGGTGAAGGGTCTGACAATCCTAGCTATTCCACTGAATTATGAACTGTAATGCCCAATGTCTGGAACCAGTACCCCAAAACTTCCCCTCCAAGCTGGATGATAGATGTCAATCATGCCTAGCTTGGATCTTGGGTTTTCATAACTAGGCCTTGCTGCATTGGAAGGGTTTTATGCATTGCTAAGAAGTTTCCCTTTCAAGGATAACCTATTTGGAATCTAATGCTCTTGTCTGGATGAGAGCAAAGATGGATTGAATAGCAATACCAAAAGGGACTACAGAGGATTCCCCATTATAAACTTTTTCGTTTCTGATGTTGTGGTCAATCTCTAAATTTTTGGTTTTGCTATGACAAAGTAGGTATGCAGAAACGATAATAGCAGCATTGTTATCATACAAGACTTTCATAGAATGTTTGAAGAAATTCCTAGTCCCATGAGCATCCATTAACAAAATATCCTTCATATATACATTGGCCAAATCCTTAAATTCTGCTTCAGCAATGCTTCTAGCAACCACAATCTGCTTCTTGTTTCTCCAATTGACCAAGTTTCCCCCACATGATATAATTTCGATGAAACACCAAGATGACACAAGTAAACAGCTTAAAAGAAAATCCAAATATGAAACAAACAAGACAACGTGCATGTGAATACTATATACATTTGTACACAAACCAGAAAAGGTATATTCATTATTCAACATAAATATAATAACCCCAACCCCCTTCAAAAAACTGTGTTCAAAGGGAAAAGTATAGCACTACTGACCTTTGCAAGCCCACTAAAATTTACAGGTAAAAGATTTGAAGTAGCTTCTTTGTTCTGATCAGGAGTTAAAACAACCAATGTGTCAGCCTCAAGGGAAATTGGGTTCTCAGTTTTGTTGACAACTTGTAGTTCTGGACCAACGGTATCTAGCATAACCTGGAGTTAGACGAAAATGCATATTTATTTTTACATAAAATAACCTTCAAATAGTATTCACACATTACAAGAACATAGGATAAAACCTAATGAATTGACAAAAGTTCTTTTTATGATATACCATGATTCATCTCATGCATGTGCAAGGAGTAAAGATGACAGTAAATCTTAGTTTCCTTTTCCCAACTCTTACATGAGATGCCTATAAATAAACAGAATGAATGTCTACCAGGTCCAGACTAAATTGGAGAAAACTCAACTATATCCCATACAAGTTGATAGCAGTTAAAACTTAAAAGAAGATATTAACACATGGCAGCTTATACAAACAATAACACAAACCCAAATAGAACTAATCTATTTTATATTACCATTTAAAGCTATATACAATGATGATAATATCCAGGATTATGTCAGAGGAGCAAAATACAAATACAAGTTGTTTAACTAAAGCATTCTTTTAGGGATTTGATACTTTACCAGAAGACCAATTATGTTTTAGGTTTACAACAAGAAAGAAATTGGACCACTAAGGGTGCATTTGATTTGTTAAAATTGAATCACTAAGGGTACACATGATTTGTTAAAAAAACTGCTTGATTTCCTACCTTCCTATCTTCATCAGTGCTTTCGTTTGGTTTTGATTTGTGGCCAATTGTTTTACATCATAACCTTTCTCATCGACTAGTCCTATAATTTAGGTTCTATTAACGTTAGTAAGTTATTAATTTATTGAACTTTATATTCACTGCCCTACCCATAGGGGCATCTAAGTAAATTTTTTACAACTTCTTATTGCTTATTGGGATTGGATTAATTATTTTCAGGTGTAGCGTGTCCTCTTTTATGTTTAAGTGTGTTAGTACACCTCCAATAAAGAGGATCTACATTAGAAGAAATAGGCAGGAAGATAGGCTATTAGAGCGTGAGAGTTTACAAAAAAATCAAATAAACAAAAGCAAAATAAGACCAGTTTACCGCACAGAGTTTCTTTGTACTTTTGATAGCAGCCCTTAAATTTTCTAAGGTCTCTTGGTGGTATTCTGGATCACCCCATGAGAAATCAAACCTTGCCACTGGTACATTATAAGAAAAGAAAAATTAGATGAAAAATAGAAGAGTTAAGCTTGTCAACAGTCACAGTAGATAGAATTAAGGCACTACCCTCAAGTCTACAATTATGGCAGCTCCCAAAGAGGCCGCAACTAAGGCGGCCTACAGATTACTACAACTAAGGCAGCTTTCGAACAATTTTATTAGCAGGAGCTATGAGCTATCCTAGTTCTAAGTTTTCTCACGACAGTTATTACAAAAACAAGATAACCAAAGAGTTCCCTACCATACATACTATTCTTCACTGAAAACTAGAAATCAAGAGGTCAACATAAGCAGGTGATAAAACATTTACAATCAATTGTTAAATAACAATCACAAACAAACAAAGGTTGCAGTGGCAAAATACCAGACATTCCTGCCTCAAGGCAACGGGAAATCACTTCAACTGACCGTGACTTTGGGCCAAGCGTGCCAACAATCTTTGTCATTGCTGGAAAGAAATTCTGCAGAGTACATTTCAACAACCACTTCAAGTAAAATCCAAATTGAAAAAAGAACACAAGTTCTCTAGTCCAGAATAGACTAACATGTGTTCTACACTTGCAAACAAAAGTATCAAAGGAATAAATATGAAAAAACAACCAAACAACCCATCCCCTCCAAACCTCAAACCTAAGATAGTTCACACAATCTTGTTAGCAAAACTGTAGCACTTCCTTAGTACCTGCCCCTTTCTACCTCCGGTTACTACTTTTAACTTGACCCTCTTTTTTCTCGCTTTTAATTCAAAAGAAAATTAAAATATGGAAGAAAAGAAAAACATATCAAGTATCAATGACTATAATGGAAGAAGCACAACACAACACTGAAATATTTTTTTTTCCAATTTTGTGAAATTTCACTAGCACCATACAAGGTTGCCAAATTAAAATGTTTAGAAGTGAATGTTCTAAACGACACCGTCACAAGAGTTCGAAATCACAGAAACCAGCAAACTGGAACTCCACTCTGGTCACACTAAACTCTTTTCCGATCTGCTAAATTTTAAATTTGAAATCTACAACAAAGATACACATAACACAAACTCACTTGCTACATCTTCATCTTCATCTGTAGCTTCTAAATTACTTATTTTAGACACAATTTCAAAACTTAAATAATATTAAATTAGAACCCAACTATTAAACACTCGTTTCCGAAAAATTAGCCCCAACGAAACCAATTTCAGATTCCGAAAAACTCGTTTCCGATCTGCTAAATAAATTACCAGCAAGCAAACGCAGAACCAACACCAAAATAAACGGTGAATGTTTTTTTTCTTTTGGCATCAAACTATCACATAGCTCAAAAAGAAAGTGAAAGCATAAAAAAATAATAAAATTGAAAACAGAATTGAGATAGTGAATTACTGACAGGCTTGGATGGTTCGAGGATGGAAGCCATCCTAACGGGTTCTTCGAGGAGCAGTGGACTTGACTGCATTTTTGTTTTTTTTTTTTGGTGAAGAAAACCGAAGAAGAAGAGGATAAAGAAGAGAGAAGGAATAATTTTAAAACTAAAAGCTGAAGTGAGGTTGATGAGTGACACTAAACTAACGGAACGGGTTCTGTCCGTACTTGTGTTGGACCCACCCCTCCATTTTTTTCGTTGAACAGGAACACAGCTGTAATGTATTTGTGAATACCATTATGTTTAGAAAATATTACAGCTGGTTGAAAACTTTAGAAAATAGGAAAATGAAAGTGCTACTAGGATTGGTGCATTTACGTTGAATGCAGTAAACAATTTAGCACATTTTATGTGGGGAGGTGGGTCAGCTACAAGGAATGTGTCTTTTAACTTATTGTGTGTAAATTAACACGTTGATGTCAGGATGTGTTATTTAACCTGGTGCATTCACTTTGGCCATTTTGTGTTGGACGACTAATACCTATATATACCACTTCCCGTCCCAAAGCAATGACATCAAGGTTTTAAATTTATTATATTTTTCTTTTGTTTTTTTATATTTCTACATACTTACTAATTTCATATAATATAATAAAATTATTATGTGCAGGGATGGAGTTATATTCAGTGATAATTTTGGAAGGTAAATATTTTGTATGTGCTTGTATATTTTAAAATAGTTTTACATTAATTGATGTTTATTTATAATTAATATATTTTGATAGATCATTGTAATGGTATAAATTTTTTAAATTAACAATGGAATAACATTTGAAAGGAGAAGGAGAGCATTATAAATTAGGCGTGAAATTATTTTTAGTGGTTTTAAAAAAATAATACACCATAAATTAAAACTAGATTCTATCAAAGTTATTGATTTTATTATTACTAGATTTTGTATATCAAACAAAATATGTTGCATTACATGTTAATATTAACAGTGATGAAGATGTTAAAATTATAATTATTAATTTTTAATAATATGATGAAGGTATAAATAGAATTATGTGTTGAAATGACTGTTGTAAACGATTCCAAACATGATGTGTGTAATTCGAATAATATTGGTGTAAATCAATTCGATGTTGATAGATCCAATGAAAAACATTACACAAATTTATATTGTATTAACGATGATGAATATTATATCGTGTCTGATTCATATATGGAGGAATCATGTAATGAGGAAGAATTTGATGACAACTATGTTTGGTGAAGATGATATGAATGATAATCATCATATAGTTGTTTGTCTATGCAACAAATTATACAATAAAATTAAATTATATTTTGTGGTATTAAAGTTTTCTTAAATATAGGAGGAAGACAGTGACTTTTTAAGAAGAAACACCTTGTAACACTCTGTCACATCAACTAACACTAAACACATAATTCATTTTATATTTTCAAAAACCTCAATTAAATTTACTTAAAAGAAAACATGATAACCAATCACCAAGCAAAAGAAAAGCAATTTCATCATGGATTGGTGAGTTTCTCCAACACAAACACCAAAATTTCTACCTTTTTAAAATAGCCAAAACCATGAAAACATTTAGATAAAATTCCAATTTTTTTTCAAAATTCACCAAATCCTAAAATCTAGGTGATTTAAGTATGGGAATCAATTCTATTTCACTTTTCAAAAACGTTTTCAAGAGAGTTTCCAAAAAGGAATTAAGGTGAGGGAAGTTCTAAGTTTTCAAATTAATTAAGTTTTCAAGTTTAAAAATTTTTTAGAATTCTAAATCTTATAAAGATTTGTGTTCTAAATTTTCTAAACTTCTTTGTGTCTTAATTTTTATAATCTTATACTCTTGAATTCATAAGTATTATTGATGTTTTAAAATAATAAGAATAGTAAGGGAAGTCTCCAAAATATTCCAAGCTTTTAAAGGTTTCAAGAATTTCAAATAATTATTGAAGAATTTGATTTATAACTTGTGTTGTGGGTTATGATGTTTGATCATTTTTGCTATGAATTATTCTATTTGGTAACTTGTGTTGTAGACGACTATGATTTATAACCTGTATTGTGAATTGATAATTTGTGATGTGGGTAACTTGTATTATGAATTATGATAATTTACACCATGAACTTGGGTGATGAATTGAGCTTATGATTTTGTACAACGGATTTGTGAAAGACTAAAATTAATAACAATCATACATGTTTTGAGAGGGGAAAATATTATATTCATATATGCAGAGCCTCGAATAGAGGTGGGTCTCAATACGAGATGTAGATAATAACTTAATTTGTGCGTCTAAGTGTGATGCGTAGTACTGGTGTCTTTAAGGCAATGAGAAATCATTTTACTCATGATGATCACATGTTGTTTTTGATATTCTACATAACATTAGGAGACCCTGACTGGTCGATAAGTTTTACGATGATGATGTCGTATTATCTAAGATGATACCAAATCACATAATGAAGGTGTTGTGGAGGAAGCATGCATCATATAAGAAATTACTTAATTGTTATATATATATCAAAATTTATTAACTGGGACTCACTCTTGTGTGTTTGTGCATGTGGTTTGACACTTGTGATAATCTTGAATTTTATTCAGAGAGTAGATTGACATGTTAGATTTTGAGCGGAGAATGGATTGCTTAAGGATAGTTTTTATTTAAAGAATGGATAGTTGTTTGTAACTTATTTGTGAGTGATGGACGTTGAATATTTTTATGAATATTCGTGCAAAATTTTTAATTCGATGTGATGATGTATTAATTGATAAAGATTATTTCTAATGGAAAAATATGGGAACAATTTTTTTAATAGAAAACGTGATTTTTATCATAAAATTTATTCAATTAAATTTAAATAAAATTTTAAAAGAATAAATGTTATTATTAAAGATAAAAGAACTAAGAAAATCAAAGTATTTCGGTAATGACGAGTCAGGCATGTTGTAATATTCAACATGTTATGACTCTGTTATTCTATTAAACTTTATTTTGAGAAAATTTTTGAGTTGAATAACGTTGGATTATTTTTTATGGATTTAGAAAATTAATATTTTCTATTAAAAACGATAATCAGAATATTTTAGTGACGTTGGAATCAAGGTATCACAAAGTTAGCATCAGAGCATTTAAAGCTTTAAGAATGTGTTAGAGTAGAATGTTACAGGTGGCATTAGAACGTTTTGAGCTTTCACGGTGTGTAAGAGCTGAGTGTTACAAAATTCCTGTGGTTGGGCGTCTCGAGTATGAACATCATGAAAATTGCATCTGGTTGTTTCTACACATTAACTTGCTCATGTCATGTAGATGTGGTGGGCCAACACCCTTATACTTCTAACCTCCTAAGACTGTTGTGTTATTATTTTTATCATTTCCATTGCTTATTATATCATGTTAGAGCATAATTAATTATCAAGTAATGTATTTTAGTGCATCAATGACATATGGGTTAATTGGGCCTAAAATGCAATTTTTAGACTAATTCGCTGCCTAATTTCTATTTTGTACAAATCCAGTATTTTGAGCATATCTCAAGCTACAAAACTTCGATTGAGCTGTTCTTAGTATCATTTTAAAGAAGACTTAAAGGGTTATAAAAGCTATGAAGACCCTAAAACCCAGTTCTGTTGGTCCCTATGTATGAATCTAGAGGGAATAATAGATTCTTGTTCAATTTTAGCCGAAACTCGCAAGACTCTAATTCCTTTTGAATTCAAACAAATCGGTTCTAGATTCACCTATCAATTACCGTATCAATTACCGATTCAATTACCTATTCTATTACTGATTCAATTACCGTATCAATTACTGAGTTGATTATCAATACAGTTACCAAATATACTGCAGAATTTAAACAATGATAATAGCAATATAAGGAAAACTGTAAAGAGGATAAGGAAGAAAAAGAGTGCACAGCGATCTATACTGGTTCGGCCAACTGCCTACGTCCAGTCCCAACCCAACAACTGTTGCGATTGGCTTTCCACTATCAAATGATCCCTTTTGTGTTCTTTTACATTCACTCTGCAATAAGCAACACAAAAACGAAATCAAAACACCCAAAACCTGTTCTTCAACTCAAAGAATTTCTTCCCCGACCTTGGCACCTCCAAGATCAAACCTTTGAGAAATCACTTCTCAAATACAAATACTCTATCCAGAGAGACCTCTCTCCTAGAGTAATAACCCAAAATTGAAATATAAATAAAGATCAAGATAGAAAACACCTTGAGTGTAGATTCTAATCACAAATAAACACAATGAAATCCACCCAATCACAGAATGTATCAAGTTTGCCCTTTCTCTTTGAAAACCTTGATGAACTCTATTTACAGAGCATATGAAAGTGTGAGAGTTTGTTCACAAGCTTAGGTTTTCTCTCTATTCATATGTTTCATCAAGTTTGTATTTATAGAACCAATTTGGAGGAAGAAAACGTGCAAATCTGAGCTACAACGGTCAATGTAATTGATCCCAAATGCATGTAATCGATTACACTAGCCGTTAGAGCCTCCAAACTGATTTTTCCAGGCATGTAATCGATTACCACGAGCATGTAATCGATTACATTGAAGAGGGAAACCCAGAAACAGTGAATTTCAAACCATGTAATCGATTACATTGGAGATGTAATCGATTACATCAGTGAGGCCAAGCCATGTAATCGATTACATCAACCATGTAATCGATTACACCAGAGAGCAAAAATAATGTAATCGATTACATACACCATGTAATCGATTACACCAGAGAAGAAAACAAATGTAATCGATTACATCACCCCTGTAATCGATTACATCAGTGAAAAATGGATTTCCAGGTTTTTCAAAACTGTTTTTCACATAGGGAAATCAAACATTAGTCACATGATCATCCATACTCAAGTTTTAACCATTCTCTGGGGCCTCAAACAAAGAACTCAACACATTCATGCCTAAACTCAACAAACAATACATGGATCAATCCTAATTACATTTCATCTAAGGAAAACCAAAATTACTTTACATCAAAAGCAAAAACACCAAGAGAGACACTAAAGCATCTTCAAGCTTTAAGTCCAACAATCTCCCCCTTTTTGGTTTTGATGTACCAAATCTCAACCAAGGTTTTCCTACAGGTTTAGGATGTGTGTTGATCTTTTACGAATCCTGCAATTGTTAGAAATGCAAGCACAAAATAGAAATGTTGCAGATTCATGAAATAAATGTTCATATAAGCCATATATTACTCCCCCTATCAACTATATTCTATCAACTATATACTTACTCCTTACTCCCCCTATCAACTATATTCTATCAACTTATACTTCTCTCCCTATTTGGTATATCAAAAGCTAAAACAGAGAGAATTATAATCAAATATAGAGAATAGAGATAAGAATGAACGAACTAAAGAAAATATAAAATATGAATAATCAAAGATAGAGGTATAAAATTTTCCCTTATGTTATCTCCATAAACTGCAGATCCAAATCCTATTGATTGAAAGGAGATAAGTTTTGATTTCTTCATCAATCACATGTCTTGAGCAGCCATTGTCCAGAATACCAATTGTTTCATGATTCCAATTGTTGATTTTTTTGGCTCTCAAGCATATCTACACAAGAAAGTTTACTTTGATTTTGGTACCCAACTTCTCTTGGGTCCAGCCATGTTAGCATCATCAATTTTAACTTTCTTAACCCACTTAAACAAACCGTAAGATATACCTTCCTTTCTAATCATGCAATTATAAGAATTATGACCAGGTTTCATGCAATAACTACATGTGAAGGTTCTATTTTTGCTAGTTTGTGTAAAGGATTTCATGTTATTTCTTTTTAAAGGGGCATCAAAGGATTTACATTTTAAACAGGGTAGTTTCAGATTATCTTTTTCCTTTTTCAAATCTTGAACATTGGTTTTCAAAACAGAAATATCATTTTCTAAATCTGTAATTTTGTTTTTCAAAACCTTGTTCAATTTTTCTAGTTTTTCGGCTTCCTTGTAAAGTTCACAAAAAGCAGTTTGCAGCTCATCATAATCATAAGTAGATGAATCGGAATCACTTACCTCATCATCGGATGTTGGATTTGCCATGAGACACAAATTTACTTCTTCATTTTCACTTTCACTAGAAGTTGAGGAGTCATTCTCTTTCCAAGCTATGTATGCCTTTTTCTTGTGGAATCTGTCCTTCTTGGGTCTTTCCTCATGTTCTACTCTTCTAGGCTCATTGCAGTTGGCTTTCCTCATGTTGGGGCACTCAGACCTATAGTGACCAACCTTGCCACAATCATAGCAAGTCACCTTTGAAGACGAACTCTCACTTCTTTTGAAGCCTTTCTTAAAATTGTTGAACCTTTTCTTACCATTCTTCATTCTCATGAACTCTTTAAACTTTGTTATCATTTGGTTCATGTTTTCTTGTTCAGATTCACTACCACAGCTTGACGATGTGTCGTTCTCACTAGCTGTGTCTTCCATCTTGAGTGCTAGACTTTTGGCTTTCTTATCTTTATGTTCCTCATCATCAATACGAGATATATCCATCTCATATTCTCTCAGTTTGCCAAACAGCTCTGCACTTGTGATTGCAGCAAGATTCTTTGTCTCGATTATAGCGATCCACGATGTGGATTGCCATTTTCTATTTAGAGATTTTAGAATCTTGACATTCACTTCTTCTTCTACGAAGCTCTTGCCAAGTCCTTTGAGATGATTGATGATGTGTATGAATCGTTTCTGCATCTCCATTATGGACTCTCCTTGCAACATTCTGAAGGTTTCATATTCTTGGATCAAGGTATTCTTCCTTGCCCTTCGTACTTCCGTTGTTCCTTCAAGAGTTACCATGATAAGCTCCCAAGCTTCTTTTGCTGTTGTACAAGCAGAAATTCTAAAAAATTCATCAGAGTTAAGAGCAGAATGTATAATGTTTAAAGCTTTAGAATCATTTTCAGCTCTCTTAATTTCCTCTTGTTCCCACTTATCAAATGGTTTTTCAATCTCTTTTCCATCAACTATGTGTGTGGGAATTTTGAAATCAGTTACAACAGCTTGCCAAATGTTTCTATGTACAGACTCCATAAAGATTTTCATTCTTACTTTCCAAAATGGATAGTTATCTCCACAAAACAGAGGAGGTCTGTTAATAGAAGCACCTTCAGCAAATGGTAATTGATTACTGGCCATTATGGATCAAATTCTAGAGCAACTTACTAGAAGTAGCTCTGATACCAATTGTTGGTCCCTATGTATGAATCTAGAGGGGGGGTGAATAGATTCTTGTTCAATTTTAGCCGAAACTCGCAAGACTCTAATTCCTTTTGAATTCAAACAAATCGGTTCTAGATTCACCTATCAATTACCGTATCAATTACCGATTCAATTACCTATTCTATTACTGATTCAATTACCGTATCAATTACTGAGTTGATTATCAATACAGTTACCAAATATACTGCAGAATTTAAACAATGATAATAGCAATATAAGGAAAACTGTAAAGAGGATAAGGAAGAAAAAGAGTGCACAAACATCTATCTTGGTTCGACTAATCGCTACGTCCGGTCCCACCCAACAATCTGTTGCGATTGGCTTTCCACTATCAAATGATCCCTTTTGTGTTCTTTTACATTCACTCTGCAACAAGCAACACAAAAACGAAATCAAAACACCCAAAACCTATTCTTCAACCCAAAGAACAGTTCTTCCCTGACCTTGGCACCTCCAAGATCAAACCTTTGAGAAATCACTTCTCAAATACAAATACTCTATCCAAAGAGACCTCTCTCCTAGAGTAATAACCCAGAAATTGAAATATAAATAAAGATCAGTATAGAAAACACCTTGAGTGTAGATTCTAATCACAAATAAACACAATGAAATCCACTCAATCACAGGAATGTATCAAGTTTGCCCTTTCTCTTTGAAAACCTTGATGAACTCTATTTACAGAGCATATGAAAGTGTGAGAGTTTGTTCACAAGCTTAGGTTTTCTCTCTATTCATATGTTTCATCAAGTTTGTATTTATAGAACCAATTTAGAGGAAGAAAACGTGCAAATCTGAGCTACAACGGTCAATGTAATTGATCCCAAATGCATGTAATCGATTACACTAGCCGTTAGAGCCTCCAAACTGATTTTTCCAGGCATGTAATCTGTAACACTCCAGAAATTTAAATATAATTTGAAGAAGATTAAATTACTATGCAAATAGTAATTACTGTGTAAATAGTAAATTACTGTGCAAATAGTTAATTACTGTGTAAATAGTAAAATACTGTGCAAATAGTAATTTAGTGTGTAAATAGTAAATTACTGTGCAAATAGTAACTTACTGTGTAAATAGTAAAAACTATATAATTACGGATCATATTACTGTGCAAATAGTAACCAAATCACTGTGTAAATAGTAACTTTTGAAATCCTATAAATAGGGCCTAAGGGTTTCAGTTATAATCACAAAATCAAGAACATTCTCTTAAACTCTCTCTTAGAAATCTCTCCAAATTAGATAGGAGCAAGTAAGTAGGGGAAGGAATAGAGAAGCTAGGAGAAACAGGTAAGGGGAGTTGTCCTTATCTTACTTTACTATTCATGTATATCGTATTTTACTATTCATGTATACCGTATTTTACTATTCACGTATGCCGTATTTTACTATTCATGTATACGTTATTTTACTATTCATGTATACAATATTTTACTATTCATGTATACCGTATTTTACTATTCATGTATGCCGTATTTTACTATTCATGTATACGTTATTATTCATGTATACAATATTTACTATTCATGTATATGGTACTATTCATGTATTCTTAGTATGCTCTGTGGTTGCGGTTTTGTCCGATCTTCCACATCAGAAAAGAACTATTCTTGTTGTTAGGAAAAAGGGTGGTAGTGTGGAAGTGCATGTCTAGGAAAGTTCTGGCTAAGGAAAGACCTGGTTATTAAGGGAATCCATTTGTGATTTCACCACTCTTTCCTGGGAACTTACCCGGTGTACTATTCACGGACTATGGTCACTTATACGTTACTATTCACGTATACGGTACTATTCACGTATACGGTACTATTCACGTATACGATGATCGTTCACGTATACGGATCATGTTTATGGGTGTTTCTTGATTTGATTTTTTTATTGGTGGTTATTGATTGTTTTTGGTATTTTGAAATATGAATGATTTTAAATAATATTCTAGAAAGGGAGGTAAAATTTTCATTCATGCATACATGCCTCAAAAGAGGTGGCCTCGGTTAGAGGGACAGATAATAAACTTAAGCCGTGCGTCTTGGTGGGATGCCAGACTTGGGGGATTTTTATGGTGAGAATTCATTTAATTCATGATGATCACATGATTGTTTATGAGATTCTGTGCAACACTGGGAAATCCCAACTGGTCGGTAAAGTTATTCGATGATTACATCGTATTATCTATTATGGTACCACATTGCATATTTTTGGAGTTGAGGTTGGAGCATGCATCATATAGAAATTTCATTTAAGTCATAATTCATTATTTATTTATTTGATTTTGAAATATATCATATTAATATTTTATATGCTATTAATGGAAAGCTCACCCTTGCGTGTTTGTGTCGTGGTTTGACACCTGTGATGATCCTGAATTTTATTCGGAGGAGCAGATTGACAGGTAGATTCAGTAATCACGTGTGGAGATGTCAAGGAATGTTAGCTAACACGAGGATGTAATAGAATAATGTATATATTATAATTGTCACAATATTACGTACCTATGTGACATTTTGTAAATAACCTTTGATGTATGATTGTGATGTGATTTATGTGATGTGTTTTATTTTGGTGACGTTTTGTTAGCAATGAAAAATTATTTTAAGATTTTATTTAAAGAAATCTAAATGAAGGGAAACAATTTCAAATAATAATAATAAATAAAAATATTTTAGCAATGAAATACGGCGGGGCGTTTCATAATCGATTACCACGAGCATGTAATCGATTACATTGAAGAGGGAAACCCAGAAACAGTGAATTTCAAACCATGTAATCGATTACATTGGAGATGTAATCGATTACATCAGTGAGGCCAAGCCATGTAATCGATTACATCAACCATGTAATCGATTACACCAGAGAGCAAAAATAATGTAATCGATTACATACACCACGTAATCGATTACACCAGAGAGGAAAACAAATGTAATCGATTACATCACCCCTGTAATCGATTACATCAGTGAAAAATGGATTTCCAGGTTTTTCAAAACTGTTTTTCACATAGGGAAATCAAACATTAGTCACATGATCATCCATACTCAAGTTTTAACCATTCTCTGGGGCCTCAAACAAAGAACTCAACACATTCATGCCTAAACTCAACAAACAATACATGGATCAATCCTAATTACATTTCATCTAAGGAAAACCAAAATTACTTTACATCAAAAGCAAAAACACCAAGAGAGACACTAAAGCATCTTCAAGCTTTAAGTCCAACAATCTCCCCCTTTTTGGTTTTGATGTACCAAATCTCAACCAAGGTTTTCCTACAGGTTTAGGATGTGTGTTGATCTTTTACGAATCCTGCAATTGTTAGAAATGCAAGCACAAAATAGAAATGTTGCAGATTCATGAAATAAATGTTCATATAAGCCATATATTACTCCCCCTATCAACTATATTCTATCAACTATATACTTACTCCTTACTCCCCCTATCAACTATATTCTATCAACTTATACTTCTCTCCCTATTTGGTATATCAAAAGCAAAAACAGAGAGAATTATAATCAAATATAGAGAATAGAGATAAGAATGAACGAACTAAAGAAAATATAAAATATGAATAATCAAAGATAGAGGTATAAAATTTTCCCTTATGTTATCTCCATAAACTGCAGATCCAAATTCTATTGATTGAAAGGAGATAAGTTTTGATTTCTTCATCAATCACATGTCTTGAGCAGCCATTGTCCAGAATACCAATTGTTTCATGATTCCAATTGTTGATTTTTTTGGCTCTCAAGCATATCTACACAAGAAAGTTTACTTTGATTTTGGTACCCAACTTCTCTTGGGTCCAGCCATGTTAGCATCATCAATTTTAACTTTCTTAACCCACTTAAACAAACCATAAGATATACCTTCCTTTCTAATCATGCAATTATAAGAATTATGACCAGGTTTCATGCAATAACTACATGTGAAGGTTCTATTTTTGCTAGTTTGTGTAAAGGATTTCATGTTAAATTGTGCAATAAATTAAGCATTAAATTTTCAACAATAAATAAGTATGTGCATTAAATATTTTTGGACTATTCCACAAATAAAAAATGTGTATTATTAACATCATTCATTTGGTTAAACGCTTAGTGGTTAAAAATATTATTATTGTACAAAAATTACCAATTATCATAATCAACAAGAGGAAAAATAGACCTAAGAAAAATTGTGTTCAAATAATAATGAATATGTTTATGAACTATTTTGATAAAATAAGTTCGTTTGTTACAAAGTTTGTTTTAGTAAATTTTTAACTTATTTTCATTAGTTATTTGAACAAACAATTTTTAACTTATAAAACAATTTCAACAAACACACCCTTACAATAATTAGAGATGAGTTTTATAGACATTCTAAAAATCATATGTACTATATAAATAATAATAATTAACAATAGTAACAATAAAAAGAATGATCGCAAATCCAATCATTACGGTGGTGATTATAGTATCTATAATAATAATAATAATAATATTTAAAAGAAGAAAGACAGTATTTCAATAATGATTATGATGTGTTAATAGTATTGAAATATTTTAATATACAATAATCTTATATTTTAAATATTAAATTTTTATAATTTAATTATATCATTTCTCACGTTAAATTAATCTTCTCAGTATATATATATATATATATATATATATATATATATAAAATACTTTAACTAAAAATTTCTACTCTAATTGATTTTAAATTATGACTTTTTTTTAGATATTTTAAAATTACTTTTTTATTTAATCTTTCGTTTGGATTATATATGGTTATATTTAGTTAACTTAAGAGTTGATTTTCAATTTAGTTCTAATATTTTTTCTCTTAATATTTTTAATATATTTTAAAACCTTTTAGTTTAAATTAGTCAAATTTTTTTATTTTATAATTTATCTTGGAACAAATTATCTTAAATAAATTCCCATGAAAAAAGTTTTTCTAATAAAAATATTTTTTTAATCTATTTTTATTCATTTTTAATCTTTAAACAACTATGCTTTCTATTTTTTAAAAAAATTATAAAAATTCTTTTGTGCAACACTGCTCCCAATGCTCTTTAGTTTTAAATAATATTTTTTAGTTTAAAACTTACATGGGAATAGTTCATATTAAAAAATTCTTATTAAAAAGTTATTTTACTCAAAATAATCTTATGTCATACAATTGCCTAATATTTTTAAGATAAAATTTTATAATAATATTAATTTTTTTCATTTTTATCTTTGAACAACTTACTTTTTATTAAAAAATAACTAACCTGATATGTTAAAATTATGTGATATTATTGCTATTGTTACATTTAAATTTTTTTAAAAAATAATGTAGTGAATACTTGAGAATTTTAAAATTATAAAAATGATAATTTTTTAATTTTTATTTCACATACTTATAGTGACAATACCTGATAAGTGAAAGTTTTTAGCAACACGGATTACTTCTTCCTAGAAGTGCTAGAAATATTGTCTCTTATAAGCAATGAAGGTAAGTGCAAATACATTGTAACATTTAAGTTAAGTGTGAACGTGTAGGTATAAATGTATGAATCAAAATGTGTATGTGAGTGAAGAGTTTTTTCCTCGTATAGAATTAGTCGTGGACCTTATAGGTTAAGTCCAATCAATCTGCTGAGATCTCATTTATTCTTTTATTGTTAGTGGATAGAAGATAGAGTAAATTATATTATGGAGATAGATAATTTAATCATTTTTTCGTTAGTTAGCCACTGTATCAACGTATAAAAGAAATCTTTTATTCATATCCTCTAATTTTGGGTCTCATCTGTTGGGCTAGGTTATCAATTCGGTGTTAAGAATAAAGCAATGATAAAAGAAGAGAAATAAGGAAGAGAAAAAAAAAGACTCAGGGATTTAACGTAGTTTAACACACATTATATATTGCTTACGTCCACAGGCACATAATATATATTATCTTTTGTTGTGCGCATAAAAACTTTACAAGGAGATGTTTATATAGAGACGTAAGAACAATCTCTCTCATCGTTTACATGATGTGGGACTAAAATCAAACAATATATTCTTAACAATCTCTCACTTGGAGTTTGATTTACATCACCACCTAGTGTAATGTCTTCATCATCAATTATTCTTTTGTTCCCGAAGGTAAGTTGAATCCTTTGAGAAGATTCTTCAACCATATCATCTTTTTGTTACTTCTCAAATGGGACTTCCATTGAGTAGTCTACTACGCACCTGCGTGCCTGTCCTTGTCCACTGATGGGTCTCCCGCTGACTGGTCTTCTCAATCTTCACCTTCCTTTCTTCTGATATGGAACATTGTTTTCATTCCTCCCTCAAACAAAGGACCATTAAACATCCTCCCTTATTGTTAATGATGGTCATTAAAGCTTTCATCGTCACGACAATTCTTGAGCTTCACATTGTCATTGATATGTCCTAGTTCTTGTACCGTCGTTCTGATAGCTCACATCAGCGGCACACGCAACCCTGGCCATCCCTACAAGGAAGACTTTCGACACAAGGGATCCTTACAAAGTAGGTACCACAGAGCATATTAAGATATTAACTTTGATACCAATTGTTAAGAACAAAACAATGATAGAAAAAGAGAAAAAAGGAAAAGAGAAAAAAGATTCAGGGATTTAACGTGTTTCGGCATACATTATGTATTGCCTACATCCATAGGCACACAATATATATTGTCTTTTGTTGTGCACATAGAAACTTTACAAGGAGATGTTTATATAGAGATATAAGAACAATCACTCTCATTATTTACATGATATGAGACTAAAATCAAACTACATACTCCTAATATTTGGGTCTAACCTAAATACAATACATGTCTCACATCATTTTATTCTTTTTATTAACTGTGAACTAGCTACTTTGACTATATGGATGTTAGTTATTAGCTCAGTGTTAGGGTTCACCACGTGATTTCCCTTGATTCACGTACATATTAGCTACAATGTGATAATTCATCTGAGTTGGCCTAAGTACATTCCTCCTAGTGTTCCATTTGGTCCTTGAGCTCTTTTTGGACAGACGCTTCTCGCTAGAGGTGGTTATCGTTGTCGACCTTATTTGGATACTAAAATGCATCCTTGCTTTTGTTTGATGATTATGTGAGTGGTCACCTACTCATGTTGTCACATGTTGCTGGTTCTCGATACAAAATACTTGGTTATAGTAGTACTCAGTCATGCTACTACTCATTAATCACGTGTTTAGTCTGGATGCTTACATCCACGAAGACATGACTTATGGTCCTTACACAAGGATAGGTGGTTGTGGTTCTTACATGACTTGTGACATTTTGTATATCGAGGGTTTTAAGGAGTGAAGGGTCGTGCATTTTTTTACTCTGATCTATATTTATCAAAATATTGAGAATGGTCGTGTCACTTCACCCTTGGGATCCTCTGCATTTTATAATAGGTGGGCCTTTTCCTCTTGCCACACATTCTTTTCTCACCCTACTACTTCTTAGCTATTTATTCTTTGAGGCTATCTTCCCCTCATTGCTTTCTTCTACCAGGTATGTTCCTTTTTCACCTCTTTACTTTTACTCACGTGCATGGGTCTTTTTAGATAGTTCTTAGCAATATGTGGGGTTGGAATGGGATCATATGCTTGATGCCCAAGTCAACCCGGTAAAGTATCAACAAATATCCCTTCATCTAGTATCTCCTTTCATGGAGAGTCTTTAAGGCTATAGGGAATTCCAAATCTACTCATGTTTGTGACCTATATAGAGTTGGTTCAGTAGTAGAGGGTTATATTGGGAATTCAGTCTGCTTAAAAACATAGTATAAGGGAGAAAGAAAAAGAACACACAAAAAGATTAACGTGGTTTGGTGCCTCAAGACCTAGTTCACGATCCCTCTGAGATAAAACTCACTATTTGTAATTTTTGAACGGAAAAATTACAAACCCTCCTTACATATAATTTTTCTGGTCAAAATTATAAACCGTTTTACATTAATTTTTCTGGCAAAAATTACAAACCCTCCCCAAAGTGTTTAACACACATTACCCGAAATTTAAAACACTCATTATAGATTCAAGGATGTAGTACAAGTGAAAAACATATCACTCTACAATATAAATATATATATATATATATAGGTCTTTCACTCTTCTCTTATTTTAGCGCTCACTGATGTGGGACTTTGAATTAACCTAAGACTCAACAGGTTGCTTACCATCAACTGGTATAAACATTCATCCTCAAGGCGATATTCCAACAATTCTAGTTATAAAGTAGAATAAAACTTCCTATGATGTTGTTCCCAACTCTTAACAAGAATGATATTGTTAGGTTAATCATGAGATTGAGATGGTTGTTACACACTTCTAGTCTAAGGCCTCTCTTCGCCAATGTTTAGTCAAGGTGTAGATAATGGGAAACGTAGCTACAACAGAGGATGAGGTTGAGTATTGTTGACGACAAGCATGTCTTTATGGGTCTCATTAGTTATATCTTTGTTTACACCTATGTTTATGGTTTTTGGTTTTGGGAGCATACCATAACCATTCTTATTGATGAATTCGAGGTGGATGTTCTCCGGATGTTGAACATTGCACCATCACAAGTGCACTGAATAGTTAGGCATTGATGTAGGCCAATTGGATAATGCGCATCTACTTGTTTATTCATCCACTTGCCAAAGTTTTCCACACCCAAGTAGTTTTTGGGTGTTGGATTTTTCTCATTGGTTTTTCCAATGTGTCTTTTTTACACCGTTCAAATCCTTATATAAAAACTTCAAGTAGGAATTTTTCAAGATTTATCGGTGAAATGATGCTCTTAGCCACTTCTTTGACTTTTGAGGATTTTCCTATTTTTTCTTTTATTGAACTCCCTCTCCAAAGAGGATCCATAGAATACGCGAGAGTTATATGTTAGGGACGAAACGTCTTAACCTAGACAATTTTCAAAGTTTTCCCTATGGGCTTTCAACAAAATCTCATTTCCTAAGTCTACGAACCTGTAGAAGGATTTCAGTGCATGTGTGTCCTTAGTTTTTAGCGTGTCTTTGTTTCTTTTACAACTTGCCACTATTTTAACATATCTATTTTGTGGACCCTTTGATGTCTATTGCAAAACGTATGGTTTATCTCATGAGAAAACTCATCAATTTTGTGGTTTAGTAGAGAAGATAAACATGATACTAATTGAGAGATTGAGGTGTATGATCTTTGAAGCTAAATTTCCCAAGCACTTTTAGGGTAAGACACTATACACAATAATACATGTTGTTAATCTTAGACCTATTATTGCCTTAGATAGCGACGTGCCAAACAAAATTTAGTTTGACGAAAATGTTAAGTATAATCACTTGAAATTTGTATGTTGCAAGGCATTTGAGCATGTTCCAATAGATGAAAGATTTAAATTTGATGTCAAGTCGTCAAGTATCCCTTCATTGGTCAAGGTGAGTATGAATTTAGCTATAGACTTTATAATTCTGCATTGAAAAATCTTGTTAGAAGTTGTGGTATGAAATTAATGGATGACCAAACCATTGAAAATTTAGATAAGGTGAAAAAATCTACACCCAACAAGATAGTGGTGTGGTTGGTGTTGATCTAGTTTAGCCACCTATAATGACTAAATTTATTAAATTCAAAAAAATTAATTAAAATTAATGATAAATATAACTTATCAAGTAATTTGCTAAAGATAATATATATATATATATATATATATATTCTAAATTTATTAAGTTCAAAAAATTAATTACATCTAATGACAAATATACCTTATCTTTTTAAGTATTTTTTTTTAAATTAAAAATTAACTTTTTCTTATTTTCTGTTCAAATTTCTTATTCAAGCAATATTTACCTTTTTTTATCATTTTATAAATTTACTATTATTTTTTATTTTAAATATTACTATATATTATTACTAAATTGATTAAAAATGAATAAATATTTATTAAGAATGTATTAATCTATAAATAGAAAACATTGAACTTATGTAGGTCATTTAATATTATTATGAAAAAAAGTCTTTAGGAATGATATCATTAGATGTTAATTTTTTTCGTACATTAAATTATTTTCCTCCTTTTAAATTTTGTTGCATGATTTTTACACAGATTTTAAAATGCAATATAATATTAACTACAATTATTTAAATGATCAGTAAATATGTTAATGTTAGAAAAGTGGTGAGTGTGTAAGTAAGCATGATGAAACAAACTAATTTATTTTAATAATTTCTATGATATATATATATATATATATATATATATATATAACATCATTTTCTTTTCTCTCCACCTATCATTTATTATATATTAAATTCATCTTTGCTTTTGATAAGAATCGTTGTACAAATTCACTTTTTATAACACAATAAGTAAATAAACATATTATCCATATTTTAAAATTTAAAAACTTTTTCAACTATTTCAGATTCACCCTCGAAATAACTTATTCACACTCATTAAAAATTTTGATTAATTTAATTAACAAAATTATCAGATTATTATTTTTCAAAAATTATCCTTCGAACTCATTATCTTGATTCCATGTACTTTTCACCTAAGCTAATTAATTAGTACGATTATATAGTTATATTTTCCGATTTTAATATTAATTAATATAAGTGATTAAAATGAATATTATAAAATGGATAAGTGTAATTGAAAAAATAGTTTTAAATTTAGAGAGGAAGGTTCTAAATTAGGATAGTTTGTAATGAGATCGTTGTTAGTTAGATTTCTTCAACGGAGTGTTTTACTATGTCTCAACTTTTCTTCTTTTTTTTTAACAATTTGTTCTTTCCATTTATAGGTAGAAAGGTATTATTTTCATTTATTTTTGTTAAAAATTTGAATATCAATATTTTTTTAAAAATATCATAAGTAAAAAAAAACATTTTATCACTATTCACGGTAGAAGTTACTTAACAAATTTAAAATATAATTTTTTAATATTTATCTATTATCAATTATAATTTAATTATTATAATATAATTTATATTTTTAAAATCAGTTGAATGCATTACATATATAATCCCCTATAATTTTCGATCCTTAACTTTAGTCAATGTTTTAATATCACAATTTAAATACCCTATACTTTGTTATCGAGAATTTCTATTTTCTTATATTGATGGTTCTATAGAACAATTCATAATTTTGATCATGTTAGTTAATTTGGTGATTTTGATTCTCCAGTTCCTTACAATATTTAATTTTAATTTAAATAAAATTTATATGTAAAAATTTCATCATAAAATAAATTATTCATTAATAGTTATCAATTAACAGTGATGTTTCTCATCTCAAATAACATACTAATTTATGGATAGTCAACAGAAAAGTTAGCTTATATAAATATTGAAATAAAACTTATTTAATTAAAACTAAAATTAGATATAAATATTTCATTATAAAATGTAAAATAAAAACTAATAATTAATCATTTATTTATAATATTTCTACATCTCAACTAACATTTATCTATAATTTAATTTGTCAGAAGGGATCGACTGAATGGTTTTACATTTCTTAATATCCGTATTCATCAAAAAAATCGTTTTTCTTATACATTATACTAATTAAAATGTAATTTCCAATTGAATTCATTAAAATAATTCATTCAATTTTCAACACTAAAATTACATTTTTATGATAAATAACAAAAAAAAAAAACCAAAGCAAGCTTATAGAGGTTTTCTTTATTTAAATTAAATAATTATTGAATATAAAATGAAAAAAATTCAATTCAAAAGAATAATTTATTAGCTATTAATAATATATGTTTGAAAATTTTATTTATCATAAACTAAATATTAAAATATAAAATTTTTCATTGTGATTTTATTAAGTTGTTAGATTTAATTAGATGTTATTAGAAATAAGATAAAATAGATAAAAAGATATTCAAATTTTAGTTATTGAAAATATAATATTTGTATAATATTTGTAATAGGTCATAATTGGATGTTAAAATAAGAATGATTATTCTTCATATTTTATGATCTAAATAAAAAATTCCTCGATAAGTATTTTATTTAATCAGTTAATCAGATCAATATTATATATTTAATAATATATTTATTGAAAAAAAGAACCTAATATTTAATATATTAACCTGATAAGGTTAATCAAGTAACAACTAGGAAATATTTATTAATATACCTTAAAAATAATTCTAAAATGGAGATTATTATATTAAAAGATAACATGTAATATTTGTAGTAAACAATGTAGATAGTTCTAGTACTCTATTTCTTTTTTACGGAGTTGTTGTTGTTATTGCTAGGAATTTTAATCAAATTACTATCTTTGCAGTTAGGGCATTTGAAGTCATCTTCCAATATTATCACGTATATAAGACAGTGAGAGCATCCAACTACTACCATCGCAGTGGTGCTAGTATGCTCATTGTTGTTGTTGTTGTCCTCATCTCGATTAGGGTAATTGGATGCACATGAATTTAGTGGCGATGTCAAGTTGTTGTTGTTGTTCTCGTTTTAATTAGGTTCATTAGATGCACATGAACTTAGTGGTGATGTCGGTGACATCATTTTGATCAAATAGAGGATTCAAGTCTATTGTCAAAAACTCTTGGTGAGGATACGTTCAACAAGTGAATTTTTGAATCGATTTTCTTTTTGTCACTCATGATTTTTCCTGTTTATTTAGCCAAACATGTTATATAGTTTTCACCCAATTCATTAGATTGAAGAATTAAAACATAAAAAAAATCAATTAAAAATAGTAAAAGAGTAAGGTGAACAACTATATATCTAAGGAAAAGTATGATGTAGTCAAAGAGAATATGAGGTGTGGAGTAGAAAAATGGTAAAACAAATTATTTAGAGGAAAATATATAAGAATATTAATCACTAGCGAAATGATGTTCGGAGGATTAAACCATAGACTTTTAATATAGGAAAATGGAGAGAAGTTATTTAAAAATATTAAAAGGTATTTATTATTTTTTGTCGCTATTTATTTATATCGACTATTAATTATAAATGTTATTTTATATTATGAAGTTATATTATATTAAATTTGTGTTTGAATAGGAGAAAAAATAATATAAAAATATAATTAAATCATAATTATTGATAATGTAAAATAATTTCATATTTATAATAAGTTAAAATTAAATTTCAATAACACATACAGTGGAGAGAATGAAATGGAATAGAAAAAATAAAAATATTTAAATTAAAATAAAATGTAAAAAGATGAGACAAACATTTATTTATTTTTTCTATTTCCTTCCCCTTCTCCCTTCGCCGAAAAAAGCTTTTTAGTAATATTTATGTTATCTTTATGTTGTATAATAACTTAATAATATTTATTTTATCTATTAATCATTTATACTTAGCACGAAAATCGATATTTTCTATTGGCATAATAAATGAAATGGTCAAACAAGTGATGACACCAGCATATTGTCGGGTCATAATGGCACTCCTGTGTTTTTTAGTATAAATATCAAATTTTCAAAAACTATAACAAATTTTTTTTTTAAATTGATTTCATTCTTTTATTTAAAATTATTTGTTTAAAATAAACTCATTTTCCATTTTCACTCTTGTACTTTTAACATTATTAAACTTAATTACATTATTCAATTAACTACTATTATTTAATTAAAATTGATCTTAATTTTTTCTTGTTGAATAAAATCATAAATTCAATTTAAAAATTAAAATAATTAACATAAATTTAATTAAAATTAAAATATTTCAATCAAAATTTATTATAATTTAACTTTTATAAATTATCAAATATAATTTTAATTAATTAATAAACATAATTAGTTAAAAATACATGTTTCTAACTAAAATTTCATACACTATTAATTTTTACAAATACAAACTGCTATATTTATTTTATTTAAAATTAAGATAATATATATTGTTTTAAAAAATTTATATAATTTAACACATCAACATAATTTGCACTGGTATATTGAATTTTATTATTTATCTCTCTAGGTCATAATTTACTCATGTATTAATATTAATTCTGACTATTTTCTCGGTGAAACGTTAATCTACGTTCTCTTCAATAGTTTTTATTTTTTATATTTTTTTATTCTTTTTTGTGTAATTTTATCTTTTTTATTTTATTAATAATTTTAATATTTTTATTTTTTGAAATGAATAAATATTTAAAATTAAATTAAAAATATATTTATTATTAACTTAATCTTGTTATATTATAAAACATTTCAATTAAAATCAATGATAAAATTAGCATTATGCAATGCACAAGATAAAATATTAGTTTAATTCAAATTTAAAACCTTTGTTAATATTAAGCATACTTTAGTTTTTACAAATTATTTTAATTATTCATAAATTTAATTAAATACATAAATAAATAAAATATAGTTTAACAAAATTTGATTATAATTATGATTTATAAAAATTATTATATATTATTTTCAAAAATAATTATATGTAATTTAAATGAAAGAGTAAACTTATTATTTTCATATAATTTACATCGTAATCAATTATTAAAAGATTAAAAAAATATTAATTAATTTACTGCTTTGTATATATATTTGAATTAGACGTAATTAAAATTTATCATCTCAAATTTAAGTGATGTTATCTTGTATTTTATATCCTATAACATATATTGTTCTATCTAATCATGATTATCAAATCGGTCATGTCAACTAATCTAATTTTCTTATTTTTAATTTTATAATTTTAATCTTTTAAAATTTGAAATTGAATAATTTTAATCTTCTTATTTCTAAATTCATAATTTTACCTATCAACAATTCACTGTATAACTTTCTACACCCTAAAATAGAAAATTTTTAAGATGATGTAAACAATCTTTACAAATGAAACTGAAAATTTATTCAATATAACTGTCTGAATATTAAATATTTTTTGTGCATTAAATATTTGCATTAAATTGTTCATTAAATTGTGCATTAAATTTTAGCATTAAATGTTTTTGAGCATTAAATATTTTGGACTATTTTTCCACCGATAATGTGTAATGTGAACAACAATTATTTGGTCAAATGGTTAGTGGCTGAAAACTTCGTTGATATATAAAATTAAATAAATTAAATGAGTAGAAAAATGGACATAAAAATAATTGTGTTAAGTATAAATCATAAAAATCTTTTTCGGCCAACCTCAAATTTTTAAATAAACGACTGTAATTATTTACTTTAACAGATTTTTCATAATAAACAGTCATATTTTTTATTAACTATTTTGAAAAACTCACCATACTTCAAGCTAAAATATCCAAGTTTATTTTAGAAAATTCTCTTAGTTTTAAAAATTATGTGTTCAGCGGGGAAAAATCAAAAAAGGAATCCAGAAAATCACAAAAAAAATAAAAAAAGAAAAGCACTAAAAAGATCACTAATTTGTGGTCATAAAAAAAAATTAGAAATTGCTGAAAAAACTACCATTTTGTGACAACCAAAAAAATAATATAATAAACAGGTATAAATGAAATTCCCTGAAAATCAATAAAGAATACAAAAATAAATTACAAGTACTAAGAGATTATCTAAGAGAAGACTTGGGGTGTATGGTTTCTTAGGCTGAAGATTGATAATAAGCTTAAAATTGACTTGTCATCATACCTATGCCTAAGCCGAACATTACAAGCTTTATAAAGCTCTATTGATTCTAGTAAATGTTAACTTGTGTGAAAGATAATGCAGGAAAACATGAGGTGAAGAGGGTGATACTAATTTCTGAAATCTAAACTCACTTGAATGTGGTACATGCCTCCTAGCCTCTTATTTCTTTTGTTGACTATGAACTAGCTACTTTGACTATGTGGATGGTGGATGTTGGCTTAGTGTCAATGTTCACCACGTGATTTCCTTTGATTCATGTATATTATGAGTATGTAATTTGATTTTAGTCCAACATCATGTAAACGATAAGAGAGATTGCTTTTATGTCTCTATATAAACAACTCCTTGTAAAGCTTTTATGTGCACAACAAAGACAATACATATTATGTGTTCATGGACTGCCAAACCACGTTAAATTCTTGAGTCTCCTTTTTCTCTCTTCCTTATTTTCTCTTCTTCTATTATTGTTTTGTTCTTATTAATTGGTATTAGAGCCAATATCTTAGTATGCTCTGTGATTGCAGCTCTGTCTGATTTTCCGCATCAGAAAAAATTTGGTTTTTCCTCAAGGTAGAGATGTAGTGGGATCAGTAAGAACAATGACATTGGAAGAAGTGTGTGAAGTTTTCCCCGAGTTACCCTAACAAGTGGTATTAATGGACAAGGCAGAAGACTCGTTAGTGCAGTGAGCATAGTAGATAGGGCAAAAGACTCGTTAGTGCAGTGAGCATAATGGACAGTGCAGAAGACTCGTTAGTGCATTGAGCATAGTGGACAAGGCAAAAGACCTGTCAGTGCAGTAAGCACAGTGGACAGGGTAGAAAACCTGCTGATAACTCACAAAAGTGAGCTATTTTTATACTCTTTTTATATCATAAATTGTTCTTTTCATTCTCTTAAGCCACCTAAAATAACTCTAAATTGCTCTTAATTCATAACAATTCGTGTTAGAGCTTGTTGATGGTGTGTTAAGTGTTTCAGGGTGAAAAATAGCCAAAAACAGGTGAAAAACGTATCCAGAAAGGCATATCTCGCGAGTTGGAACACAACTCGCGTGAATTGGAGCTCTAGTAAAGAAGAAAAGCTCTCTGGAATCTCATCTCGCGCTCATCTCTTCGCATCTCGCACGAGAACCTCTTTCTTCAAGAGCAAGTTAACTCTCTAGCACCTCATCTCGCGTTAACCTCGCGCTCAACAACATTATCTCGCGTGAGGTGGTATAACTTAAAGAAAAAGTTAACTCTCTGACACCTCATCTCACGTTCATCTCGCGCCCAACTATTCCATCTCGCGCGAAGTGACTTGGATTACAACACACGTTTCCTATCCAGAACATGAACTCGCGCGAGTTGGACTCGCAGCAGACCCAAGTCCAAAGTTTTAAAGGCTATAAATACATATTAATAAACATTCAACAGGATTTCACTTAGTCCCGGAGTTAGAGTTTTAGACCTAATTCTCAGTCTCCCGACGGCTTACCCTAGACGGCGGCTACACTTTGGCTGAGGACCATTCCAGTTTATAGATGATGAAAAATTCAACTACAAGGAAGAAAAGAAGGAGCTAGACTTCACTTTGTATTCTCTTTTAATTATTACTTATACAGTTTTCTTTTCCATCATGAACTAATTCCCCCTTTGAATGGGAGAATGATATAACCCTAATTATCTCATTTATATGATTCTCAATGTTATTCAGTATGTGTTTGGGTGTTTGTTCTTCATTCTTAATGTTATTTATTAATTGACGACTAATAAATTTATAAGTTAACCTAGGGTCACTCTGACAAAGTACACCTAGTAGTACTGACGAATTAAATCATTATTACACTAGGATCCTAGAGATGGGAGTATGTAGTAATGCGGACTGCACCTAAGTTTGCCTCTGGATTCATAGAACTAATTCCCTAATTAACTTGGTATTAACTTAAGAGATTAATTAATCTAGTTAACCTAGGCAGAATGGGTGATCCCGAGAGGGACGGTCATGAGGGTAGGAATCCGATCCGACCATGATTATACATAAATAACATAAGAGAAAAGTATAAAGGGGGATAAGTGGTTAAATCAGGATCTCAATTGCTCTTCTTTCTTGATCTTAATTTTTGCTCTTTGCTATTTACTTTATAATTTAAATCAACTTTTAAATCAAGAACTCATTTTCATGCTTTTTTGGGAAATTAATAAAACAAATAAAAGTATAACTTCCGAACTGTTTGTCCTCGTGGGTACGAAAACCCTGATCTATAAATACTATTACTTGACGATTGTGGTATACATGTCATAGCAAACACAACGGTATACTCACCGTTTACGTGCATCATCTGTTAGTGCAGTGAGCACAATGGATAAGGCAGAAGACTTATGATTTTCCTATTTTTTCTTTTATTGAACTCCCTCTCCTAAGAGGATCCATAGAATACACATGAGTTATATGTCAGGGATGAAATGTCTTAACCTAGACAATTTACAAAGTTTTCCCTAAGGACTTTCAACAAAATCTCATTTCCTAAGTTTAGGAACCAGTAGAAAGAATTCAGCACACATGTGTCCTTAGTTTGTAGCGTGTCTTTGTTTCTTTTACAACTTGCCATTATTTTAGCATATATATTTTGTGAATCCTTTAATGTCTACTTTAAAAAGCATGGTATTTCTCGTGAGAAAATTCATCAATTTTGTAATTAGTAGAGAGGATAAACATGATATTGATTGAGATACTATACACAGGGGCGGAGCCACGGGAGCCAATTCCTCCCCCTCCCTAAATTTTTGGTTTTTTTTTTCAATATATATATTATATTAGTAATAAATTTAATATTAATATATATAAATTTATATATATATATATATATATTAATAATAAATTTATATATGTATGTAATTTCTTAATAAATTTATATATATATATATATATAAAAGAGTGTGTAATTTCTTAATAAATATATATATATATATATATATATATATATAATAAATTTATATATATATATATTAGTATTAAATATATATTAATAATAACTTTATATATATATATATTAATAATAAATTTATATATATTAATATATATATATATATTAATTTATATATAAAAATTTATTTATATTAATAATAAATTTATATATATATATATATATATTAATAAATTTTAACTTTTCTTAAATTTATTTTCATCTCTAATAAAAGAAATGATTAGGTAATTAACAGGTTGTGTTTAACCAATTTAAAAAATTTAAAATTAAAATAAAAAAAATAATTTTTTATTAAGAAAAAGATTTCGCCCCTTCCACTATGTTTTTCTAGTTCCGCTCCTGACTATACAGAATAATACATGTTATTAATCCTAAACCTATTGTTGTCTTAGAAAACGAGGCGCCAAACAAAATTTAATTTGGCAAAAAATTAAGTATAATATTTTGAAATTTTTAGGTTACAAAGCATCTGTGCATGTTTCAAAGTATAAAAAATCCAAATTTAATGCCAAGTCAAGGAAGTGTCCCTTCATTGGTTACGATAAGTATGAATTTAGACATAGGCTTTATAATTTAGCATTAAAAAAGCTTGTTAGAAATAGTGGTATGAAGTTTATAGATGATCAAAGCATTGAAAATTTAGATAAGGTGAAAAAATCTACATCCTGCAAGATAGTGACCTGCTTGGTGTTGGTCCAGTTTAGTCACTTATATTGACTAAATTTATTAAATTCGAAAAACTAATTAAAATTAATAATAAATATAACTCATCAAGTAATTTGCTAAAGATGAAAAATTATATATATATCATTAGTCTAAATTTATTAAATTCAAATAAATTAATTACATGTGATGACAAATATACCTTATCATTTCAAGTATTTTTTTAAATTAAAAATTAACTTTTTTCCTGTATTTTCAGTTTAAATTTATTATTCAAGCAATATTTACCTTTTTTATCATTTTATAAATTTACTATTATTTTTTTATTTTAAATATTATTATACATTATTACTAAATTGATTAAAAATGAATAAATAATTATTAAAAATATATTAATCTATAAATAAAAAACATTGAAATTATGTAGGTCATTTAATATTATTATGAAAAATATTCTTTAGGAATGATATCATTCGATGTTAATTTTTTTTCGTACATTAAATTCTTTTCCTCCTTTAAATTTTTTGTGCATGATTTTTACACCGATTTGAAAATGTAATATAATATTAACTACGATTGTTTAAATGATCAGTAAATAGTAAATACGTTAATGTTAGAAAAGTGGTGAGTGTGTACGTAAGCATGATGAAACAAACTAATTTATTTTAATAATTTCTATGATATATATATTTTATATAAATAAAATCATTTTCTTTTCTCTCCACCTATCATTTATTATATATCAAATTCATATTTGATTTTGATAAGGATCGTTATATAAATATCACTTTTTATAACACAATAAGTAAATAAACATATAATCCATATCTTTAAATTTTAAAAAATTTTCAACTATTTCACATTTACTGTCAAAATAACTTATTCACACTCATTAATTTTTTGATTAATTTAATTAATAATATTATCAGATTATTATTTTTCTTAAATTATCCTTCGAACTCATTATCTTGATTCCATGTACTTTCCACCCAAGCTAATTAATTAGTACGAGTATATAGTTGTATTTTCCGATTTTAATATTAATTAATGGAAGTGATAAAATAAATATTATAAATGCATAAGTGTAATTGAAAAAATAGTTTTAAATTTGGAGAGGAAAGTTCTAAATTAGAATAGTTTGTAATGATATCATTGTTAGTTTTCTTCAACGGAGTGTTTTACTATGTCTCAACTTTTTTTGTTTTTTAACAATTTGTTCTTTACATCTATAGGTAGAAAGGTATTATTTTAATTTATTTTTGTCAAAAATTTGAATATCAATATTTTTTAAAAAATATCATAATTAAAAAAAACATTTTATCACAATTCACGGCAAAAGTTATTTAACAAATTTAAAATATAATTTTTTAATATTCTAATTGAATTATTATAATATAATTTATATTTTTAAAATTAGTTGACTGCATTACATATTTAATCTCCTACAATTTTCGATCCTTAATTTTAGTCACTGTTTTAATTTCGCAATTTAAATACCTATACTTTAATTTGAAGAATTTCTATTTCCTTGTACCTATGGTTCTACAATTATCCTACCTTGTAACTTTCTATTCATAATTTTGATCATGTTAGTTAATTTGGTGATTTTGATTCTCCAGTTCCTTTAAATATTTAACTTTAATTTAAATAAAAATTATATGTAAAAATTTCATTACAAAATAAATTATTCATTAGTAATTATCAATTAACAGTGATGTTTCTCATCTCAAGTAACATAAGTCAACAGAAAAGTTAGCTTATATAAATATTGAAATAATTTTTTTTATTAAAACTAAAATTATATATAAATATTTCATTATAAAATGTAAAATAAAAACTAATAATTAATCATTTATTTATAATATTTCTACATCTCAACCAACATTTATCTATAATTTAATGTAAGAAGTCATCGACTGAATGGTTCTACATGTCTTAATATCCATATTTATCAAAAAAATCTTTTTTCTTATGCATTATACTAATTAAAATATAATTTCTAATTGAATTCAGTAAAATAATTCATTCAATTTTCAACACTAAAATTACAATTTTTATGATATATTGCAAAAAAAAAAAAACAAAGCAAGCTTATAAATGTTTTATTTGTTTAAATTAAATAACTATTGGATATAGAATGAAAAAAATCCATTCAAAAATAATTTATTAGATATTAATAATATATGTTTCAAAATTTTATTTATCATAAATTAAATATTAAAATATAAAAGTTGTCATTGTTGTTTTTATTAAGTTATTAGATTTAACAAGATGTTATTAGAAATAAGATAAAAATAGATAAAAGATATTCCAATTTTAATTATTGAAAATATAAAATAATATAATATTTGTAATAAGCCATAATTCGAGGTTTAAATAAGAATGGTTAAAGTTTTTCATATGTGATTCAAATAAGAAATTTAAATGATAAATAATAAAATATTTTTTAATTTACTCTTATTTTATTTAATTATTTAATTAGATCTACATTATATATTAGGAACACATGTTTGCCTAAAAAAACCAAATATTTAATATGATCAACCTCATAAAGTCGTCTTTTAATAAGACTAATCAAGTAACAATCAGCAAATATCTATTAATTTACCTTAAAAATAATTCTAAAATAGAGATTACTACATTAAAAGATAACATGTACTACTTGTAGTAAAAACTGGAGATCTGAGAAATAGAATAATCTTGTATTACTCTATTCCTTCTTTGTAGAGTTGTTGTTGTTATTGCTAGGAATTTTAATCAAATCATTGCCTTTGCATAAAGGGCACTTAAAGTTATCTTCCGATATCATCACATACGTAAGACAATGAGGACACCCAACTACTATCATCGAAGTGATTGCAGGGGTCTTTGTGTGCTCAAGGTTGTTGTTGTCGTCCCTGTTGTGGTTTGGGTTATTGGATGCACATGAACTTAGTGGTAATGTCAAGTTGTTGTTGTTGTTCTCGTCTTGATTAGGCTCATTAGATGCACATGAACTCTGTGGTGATGTCGGTAATACCATTTTTGATCGAATTGGCGATTCAAGTCTATAGTCAAAAACTCTTGGTGGAGATACATTCAACTGCAGGTGAATTTTTGAATCGATTTCATTTTTGTCACTCATGATTTTTCCTATTCATTTAGCCAAACATGTTACATAATTTTATCCCAATTCATTAGATTGAAGAATTAAAGCATAAAGAAAATCAATTAAGAATAATAAAAAAGTAAGGTGAGCAACCATGTACCTTTCGAAAAGTATGATCTAGTCAAAGGAAATCCGAGTGCGAAGTAGAAAAATGATAGATCAAATAGTTTAGAAAAATGATATAAGAATGTTAACCCCTAGCAAAATGATGCGTTAGAGGACTAAACCATGGGTCATTATATAGGTAAATGGAGAGAAGTTATTTAAAAGCATTAAAAAGTATTTATTATTTTTTGTCGCCACTTATTTATATAGACTATTAATTATAGATATTATTTTATATATTAAATTATATTATATTAAATTTGTATTTAAATTGGAGAAAAAAATATAAAATTCAATTCAATCATAGTTATTAATAATGTAAAATAATTTCATATTTATAATAAATTAAAATTAAATATCAACAACACATAAAAAAATTATTTACCTTTCAATATGGTGAGAGAATAAAATGGAATAGAAAAAGTAAAAATATTTAAACTAAAATAAAATGTAAAAAGATAAAACAAACATTTTTTTTTCTATTTCCCTCCCCTTCTCCCCCTGCCGAAAAAAGCTTTTTAGTAACATTTATGTTGCACAATAACTTAGTAATATTTATTTTATCTATTAATAATTTGTACTTAGCAAGAAAATTGATATTTTTTATTGGCATAATAAATAAAATGGTCAAAACAAGTAACTTTTGGATAAATAGATGACTCTAGCATATTGTCAGGACATAAGGGTACTCCAGTCTTTTTCAGTATAAATATCACAATTTTCAAAAATTATAACTAACTTTTGTTTTTAAAATTGATTTCATTTTTTATTTTAAATTATTTGTTTAAAATAAACTCGTTTTCCATTTTCACTTTCATACTTTTAATATTATTAAACTTAATTACATTATTCAATTAACTAATATGATTTAATTAAAATTGATCTTAATTTTCTTTTGTTGAATAAAATCATAAATTCAATTTTAAAATTAAAATAATTAACATAAATTTAATTAAAATTAAAATATTTCAATTAAATGTTAGTATAATTTAACTTTTATAAATTATCAAACATATTTTTATTAATTAATAAACAAAATTTATAAAAATACATGCTTCTAACTAAAACACCATACACTATCAATTTTTTATAAATACAAACTGATATATTTATTTTATTTAAAATTAAGATAATATATATAATTTTAAAAAATTATATAATTTAACACATCAACATAATTTACACTGGTATATTGAACTTTAATATTTATCTCTTTAGGAAAAAACACTCATTGTCCCTACTCTTATGTATTAATATTAATTCTGACTATTTTCCCAGTGAAACAATAATCTACATTCTCTTCAATGATTTTTATTTTTTATATTTTTTTACTCTCTTTTGTATAATTTTATCTTTTATATTTTATTAATAATCTTAATATTTTTATTTTTTAAAATGAATAAATATTTAAAATGAAATTAAAAATATATTTATCATTAACTTAATCTTGTTATATTATATAAATTAATGATCAAAGTAGCATTATGCAATGCACAAGATAAAATATTAGTTTAATTCAAATTATAAAACCTCTCTTAACATTAAACATGCTTTAATTTTTAAAAAATATTTTAATTATTTATAAATTTAATTAAATACATAAATAAATAAAATATAATATAACAAAATTTGTTTATAAATATAATTCATAAAAATTAAAATTATATATTATTGTTAAAAAAACCTGTATGTAATTTAAATGAAAGAGTAAACTTATTATTTTCATATAATTTACATCATAGTCAATTATTAAAAAATTAAAAAAAATATTAATTAATTTACTACTTAGTATATACATTTAAATTATACGTGATTAAAGTTTATCATTTCAAATCTACGTGATGATCTTATCGCGTAATTTTTATCCTATAATTTATCTTGTTCTATCTAATCATGATTATTAGATGGGTCACGTCAACTAATCTAAGTCTCCTATTTTTAATTTTATAATTTTAATCTTTTAAAATTTAAAATTATATAATTTTAATCTTCTTATCTTTAAATTCATAAGTTTACCTATCAACAATTCACCGTATAACTTTCTACATCCTAAAATAGAAAATTTATAAGATAATGAAAAAAATCTTTACCAATGAAACTTAAAATTTATTCAACATTAAATGTTTGAATATTAAATATTTTCTGTGCATTAAATATTTGCATTAAATTGTTCATTAAATTATGCATTAAATTTTAGCATTAAATGTTATTGTGCATTAAATTCTTTGGACTATTTTTCCACCGATTGAAATGTGTATTGTGAACAATAATTATTTGGTCAAATGGTTAGTGGTTGAAAACTTCGTTGATATAAACAAAAAAAAAAAAAAAAAAAAGTGAGTAGAAATAATTGTGTTCAAGTATCAGTGAGTATCTCTGTAAACTACTTTGATAAAATAATTTGTTTGTAACACAAGTTTATTTTAGGAAATTTTTAACTTATTTTATAAGTTACTATTTTTTTGTTTTCTTTTTATTCTCATTATTTAAAAGGAAGAATTTTTTTCGTAAAGGAAGACTTTTTATAAGTTACTTTTTAGTTTTAAATAATAATTTTTTCGTTTTAAATTTATCTGGGAATATTTATATTAAAAAATTCTCACTAAAAAAGTTAATTTTACTTAAAATATTCTTATGTCATACAACTAACTAATATTTTAAGATAAAAATCTTTATTAATCTTATTTTTACTCATTTTTTATCTTTGAATAACTAATTTTTTTATTAGTTAATTTTAATCTTCTTATCTCTAAATTCATATTTTTACCTATCAACAATTCACTGTATAACTTTCTATATCCTAAACTAGAAAATTTCTAAGATCATGACTAAAATCTTTACAAATGAAACTGAAAATTTATTCAATATTAACTGTTTGAATATTAAATATTTTTTGGTGCATTAAATATTTGCATTAAATTGTTCATTAAATTATGCATTAAATTTTTGGCATTAAATGTTTCTGTGCATTAAATATTTTGACTATTTTTCCACCGATTGAAAATGTGTAATGTTAACACAATTATTTGGTCAAATGTTTAGTGGTTTAAAACTTCGTTGATATAAAAATAAATTAAATGAGTAGAAAAATGGACATAAAAATAATTGTGTTCAAGTATAAGTGAGTATATTTGCGAACTACTTTTGACAAAATTAGTTTGTTTTTTACACAAGTTTATTTTAGGAAATTTTTAACTTATTCTATAAGTTAATATTTTTTTGTGTTTTTGTATTCTCATTATTTAAAAAATTTCTTTTTCTCAAATTATTAAATATGCCTTTATACTACCTATAGTTAACAACTAATTTTAAACAATACTTTTAATTTAATTCAACTAACTTATAAAATAATTTTAACAAACACACCCTGGATAGATGATCATAATTAGACATAAATTTTATGGATATTCATAAATAGATTATATCTAATATTTATATTTAAAAAAATTATGAAATGATGATAGTAGTATACCATAATAATAATAAAATATTCATAAATAGATTATATCTAATATTTATATTTAGAAGAATTATACAATAATAATAGTCATAACAATAATAAAAACAGTAATAAATACGGACATAATTGTGATTGTGGTAGTTATATATCCATATGATATTACAACAATAGAATAAAAAAACAGTATTATTATAATGATTATGGTAGGTTAAAAGTGAGATATTTTAAGACAGTATAATCTATTTTTTTTAAAATATTAAATTTTTATTTAATCTAATGGTAATAATCTAATTCTTTAATTTCTTACATTAAACCACTCTTCTAACTAAATATATGACATATATAATATAATATAATATTTTAAGTAAAATATATTATATATTGAGATATATTTTTAGATGATAGTAAAAAAATTGTAGTCTGATTTGTTTTTTATGACTTTCCTTAAAATATTTTAAAATTATTTCCATTGTATGTAATCTTACATTTGGATTATTTGTGACTATATTTAGTTAATTTAAGAGTTGATTTTCAATTTAGTTGTTGTGTTTTTTACTTAATATTTTTAATATATTTTAAAACCTTTTAGTTTAAATTAGCCATTTTTTTATTTTAAAACTTATCTTGAAACAATTTATATTAAAAGAATTCCCATGAAAAAATTTAGTTTAATAAAAATATTCTTTTGTTAACATATTTTTATTCATTTCTAATCTTTAAACAACTATACTTATTATTTTTTAAAAATAAAAAATTCCCATTTTTTTTAGTTTTAAATAATCATTTTTTCGTTTTAAATTTATCTGGGAATATTTATATTAAAAAATTCTCACTAAAAAAAGTTAATTTTACTCAAAATATTCTTATGTCATACACCTAACTAATATTTTTAAGATAAAAATCTTCATTAATCTTATCTTTAATCTTTTTTAATCTTTGAATAACTAATTTTTTTTATTAAAAGATAACTAAGATGCCTAAAATTATGTGATATTATTGTTGTTATTACATTTAAAGTTAAAAAAAAAAAATATCGCGGATACTTGAGAATTTTAACATTAGAAAAATGACAATTTTTTAATTTATTTAAAAGACTTTTATTTTTAGAAAGTGATAATATTCAATAAAGGAAGTTCTTAACTAAGTGGACTACTCTTTCTTAGAAATGCTGAAAAAATTATTTCTTCTAGACAATGAAGGTACATGTAAATACACTATAACATTTAAGTTAAGTGGATGTATGTAAGTACGAGAGTATGAATTAAAGTGTGTGATAATTTATAAAAGTGAGTTATTTTTATTATGTAAATTATTCATTAAACACTCTTAAGCAAACTAAAACAATTACTAAATGTTCTAATTCATAATATTTTATGTTAGGATTTCTTGATGGTTTGTTTAAGTATTTCAGGGGTTGGAAATAACCAAAACAGGGAGAAAACGTGCTAAGAGATACATCTCTCGCGAGTTAGGACTTAACTCGCGCGAATTGGAGCACCAATGAAGAATCAATGCTCTTTGTAACCTAGCTCGCGCGACTTGCCTTGACTTGCAGATCACGTCTGTTTTATGTAACCTTAACTCACGTGACTTGCTACATAGCTCGCGCAAGTTGGCTTGACTTGTAGGATACGTTTGCTTTCTGTAACTTTAACTCGCGCGAATTGTTAATAATTTCACGTGAGTTAGGCTCGCGAAAAGCCCAAGTTCACTTAACAAAGGTTATAAATACACATCAAATCACTTTCAACAGAGACTTTTGGAGTCAAAGACTTTTGACCTAATTCAGCAGCCGCTCTTTGACCTAATTGTGTCGGTTCACGCAAGATCGAGATCTCAACCTCAAGCCAAAGCGAAGGAGACACAAGGATCATTCGACTTTCTTCGGGATCATTTATCTATTTCAATTTACTCTTGTGTTGTTTTCCTTTCAAACATAAACTAACTCCCCTGTTGATGGGGAGAAAGATGTAACTCTAATTTATTCCCCAATATAATTCTCGATGTTATTCAGTACATGTTTGGACGTTTGTTTCTTTTATGCTTAATGTTATTCGTTAACTGATCACTAATGAATTGATAATAAACCTAGGAGAACTTTGAGAAAAGAAATTTATGTGGTACTGGAGAAATAAACCATTATTGGGCTAGAGTCTTAGAGATAGGAGTAGACAATAGTGTGGACATAACTTAACAATTATCATTGAATTCACAAATCTAAAATCCTAATTAACTTAGTTTAATTTAAGAGATTAATTAAGTGAGTTAATCTAGGCGGCATAGGTGATCTTGAGAGGGACAGTTACAAGGGTGAAATCTGATTCAACTATAGATTATAATTTGAATAACAGAGAGAAGAACGTTAGAGGGAATTAGTGGTGAAATTGAGATCCTAGTCACTTTCTTTATTATTAAACTCTTGTTCTAAATTATTGCTTTCATAACGAACTGTCAACAACCTTCTTTAAATAATAAGATTAAAAATAAGAATTAAATCTGATTGCTTATTCCCGTGGGATAAACAACCTTGTTCTCTAACTCTAAATACTTATTACTTGATGTATGTGGTATACTTCTCATATCCAACGTGGGGTGTGCTCATGTATGCTCCGCGCGCATCAGTGTGTGTGTTTGTTAGTGGAGAGTTTTTTCCTCATAGAATTACTTGTGGGCCTTTTAGATCAAGTCCAATCATATGTTAATATCTCTTTTATCATTAATCGATAGAAAGTAGAGTAAATAACCTATGTTACATATATGGATATTTTAACAATTTTTTCGTTAGTTATCCCATCTATCAAGGGATAAAAGATGTAGATAGTCTAGCTTATTTTTTATCCTTATCCTTTGATTTTAGATCTCATCGTTAGGTGACACATTTAGGTCCTATCTGAATACGGTACATGCCTCTTAGTCTCTTATTTCTTTTGTTGACTATGAACTAGCTACTTTGACTATGTGGATGTTGGTTGTTGGCTCAATGTCAGGGTTCACCACATGATTTCCTTTGATTCATGTACATGTTAGCTACAGTACGACAATTCATTTGAGTTATTATTTAGCATAAGTACATGCTTTCTGGTGTTCCCTTTGGTCATTGAGCTCTTTCAGGACAAACGCTTCCTGTTGGAGGTGGTTATGGCTGCCAACCTTATCTGGATACTAAAATGCATACTTGCTTCTATTTGATGACGATGTTAGTGGTCACTTGCTCATGCTGTCACATGTTACTGGTTCTCGACACAAAAGTCTCAGTCACGGTAATACTTGGTCAAGCTACTACACATTGATCATGTGTTTAGTCTAAATACTTACATCCAAGAAGACATGACTCCTAGTCCTTACTCTAGGATAGATGGTAGTGGTCTCTACTAAAGGTGGGAATGACAACTCTCCTAATGACCACTTTAAATGTGACATTTTGTATGTCTGGGGTTAGGGGAAGTGAAGGGTCATGTGTTTTTTTTTTTACCCTGATCTATATTTATCAAACAATTGAGAATGTTTATGTCACTTCACCTCTGTGATCTTGTGCCTCTTATAATATGTGGGTTTTTTTCTCATGTCACACATTCCTTTCTTACCTTACTACTTTTGACTACTTCTTAATTATCTATTTTTCGAAAAATATCTGGTAGACAACTGCAATACGCAAACAATCAGACAACCAATTATAAAATGTGAAAAGAGAGAAATACGTATATGTATAGAATGTGAAGAGAGAGAAATACATATATATTCTGTGAGTGAGTTGGCTAGTTGACTGCGTATTGCAGTTGTTAGCGAAATAAAGTTGTTATTCTTCAGGGTCATCTTCCTTTCATTGCTTTTTCTATCCAGGTACATTCCTTCTTCCACCTCATTTAATTTTATCAACGTGCATGAATCTTCTTGGGTTGCTCTGAGAAGCGTTCGGGATTGGAATTGGATCGTATGGTTGATACCTAAGTCAACCCGATAAGGCATCAATAGATCTCTTCATCTAACATCTCCTTTTACGGGAGTCTTTAAGGCTATAGGAAATTCCGGATCTAGTGAAGATCTTGCCTAGATGTGTTAGTTTGGTAGTGAAGGGTTACTTACTTTTGATTGGTATTACTATTCATCCTCAAGGTGATATCCTAACCATTCTAATTGTTAAGAGGAAGAAAGCTTCTTGTGATGTTGTTCCTAACTCTTGATAAAAAGGATATTATTGGGTTAATCATAAGATTGAGATGGTTGTTGCACACGTCTGGTTGAAGGCCTCTCTTCGCCAATATTTAGTCAATGTGTAGATAATGGAAATATAGCAACTACAGAGGTTGGGGTTGAGTATGGTGTTGATAATAAGTATATCTCCATGAGTATCATTATTTATATCTTTATTTACACATATATATTTATAGATTTTGGTTATCGAAGTTGACTATAACAATTCTTTTTAATGAATTCAAAGGTGAATGTACTCAGGATGTTGAACATTGCTCCATCACAAGTGCATCTAATAATTAGGCATTGATGTAGGTCTACACGATAATCTGCACCTGCTTATTTATTTGGCCGCTTGCCAATCTTTTTCTCCATTAATGTAAGTCTACACAAATTGACTACAAAATAAAGTTATATTTGAACAACATTCAACCTATAATTTTTTTTATTATATTACTTCTAGAAATTTTCTTAACAAAATTAGTTATTGTAGGTACTCTTAATAAATACTCATATGTTTGGTACCGTAAAACTTTTAATAAAAAAAAGCACATAAAATAAAATGATATTTTAAATAATTTAAATTAATTTTTTCTTTAATTAGTTTATACATTTTTTTATTTAACTTATATAGATTATTAAAAGAGAAAGTAATTTTAACATTTAAAAAATTATATATATATCATTTTATTCTCCTTGAAATTCTCTTGATTGAAGTTAAAAAGAAAAAAAAAAGAATCACAATAAAAATTAACACTCAATATAATATATATATATATATATATATATATATCCCTCTTCCCATATAAATTACACAAAATATACCCTTATATAAATTTGTATAATTTGCACAAAATACACTTTAAGACATACCAATCCATAAAGAAAAGCTATACGCATCCAAATAAGTTAGCGGTGTGCTGATAACAAAACAACTCAACATCGTCACCCTCTAAGAAAGTTATGCAATACCTCCCCATCACCCCAAAATAAAGTTAAATTCTAAAAATAAAAAAGCAACCCATAAAAGTTTACACAAACCACAACCAATGGACTCAACACAATCAGCAGCTGCATGAAATGGAACCTTTTTGTCTCTGTGCTCAAGTACAACGGATCTAGAGGGTGAAGGAAGTGAAGGAGGGGAGAGGGAGGATTTCTCGGTGGCTTGGATGAGGAAGAAATAAAAATAAATTTATTGATGGTGATAGGGTTGTGCACATCAAAGAGTTTATGCACATGTGCTAAGAAGGGTTTTGGACCATGTATTCCAAAATATAGTTATAAAAGCTCTAACTTTCTAAATTTATAGAGTAAAACAAAGTGAATAGGAGATGTTTTATTGTATGATTTTGTATAAAAAAGATAGTGCAGAGTATATAGAAAGAAACATATAAAATAATTCAACAAATAAATAAATAAATATAGAAAATAAAGGTGGACGAGAAAGTTTGGGAGTTCTAGGATTGGCTTAAGATAATTTAGAGTCTTATTTGAAATTTAAGGAGATAATGAGATTAACTAATTAACCAGATTATTGCTTTATTGTATATAATATGCATATCATTTATAATATTTTATGAAAGTTATCACATAATTTATTCATCTGTCCTTGCTACAACGTGAGTTGTAAAATTTTAGGGTGTCACAAATACGATGGTTGAAATTCACATTTCATAAAATAGTTATGTAAATAATGCTTTTGATTTCATGTGCTTATGGTGGATTGGATTTTGCATTAATTTAGTGCATAAACAAAGGTAATGAAAGACGATATGGTATAAAAACTAGTTAATTGGAGACAAATTTTATATATATGTTCATAATAATGTCAACTTATTGTAAACGAATGAAAGTCTATTACGTATTGCGTGTATTCTTTTTATAATAAAATACATCTTACATGCAATGTGTCAAAGAAGTTAGAGAGTATAGACCTTCGTTAAGTATCTAGCAGAATTTTATTTTATTTATTTTTTTGTTAGAAATAGTACCTAGCAGAAATTTAAAAACTAAAGAAATGAAATATTTGATAAATAATATCTTATTTTTATCAAAATTTTATTTTAAAAGAAAAAGAGAAAGAAATAATTATTATTTTTTTTTGTAAAAAAAGTTGGTAGTAGAAATTGATTTGTTCTTTTGTTTTAAAGAAATTGAGCTATCCTTTAACAACTTAGAGAATTATTCTTAAAATTTAATTATGATGCTCATTAGGTTTAGAATTGTTGTATTTTGATATACTTAATGTTCTTCAATAAATAAATTAAATTAATAAATTTTATTTAAGACATTTGATATATATTTATTTTAATTAACTACAATAATAAATTTTACAAGATTTCGATAATATTCTAAGGTTGTTTTCGTAACATTAATAATAAATCATATTTAGAATCTTATGAAAAAATACCACTAGTTAACCGTTTCCAAACATTATGAAATCTAGGAATCAACTACTCACGAATTGATAGTGATTGCGTGCAGTAAATAAATACTAAATGGAAATATATTTTTATAACCTAAGAATAGTTAACAAACCCCTTGATTTAGCATATGTTTCATGTCGCGGTTCTTAGAGGTTGTAGGAGATGAACGATTCTCTCTCACGAAAAACAATTCAAACATGGGAGAAAAAGCTACACCTCTGATGAATTCTTCATAGTTTCGATTCAAGTATATCACAATAATTCCTTGAGAAAAATTAATTTGAGTAACAAAATTCACCAAAATAAGGAATGGGTCCTCCAGCCAACTTTGGTTACGATAGTTTTCTCACGAGCAATTGTTCTGGACCTTACATATCAAAATGACCCTAGAAAATTTGGAAACATGAGATTCCAAAAAATATAACATCAACATGCAACCTGATATTGGGTTTAGTAGAAGGAAGGCTTTTCCAGAAAGCTATGCATGTTTGAGATTTCACTTTCTCTCACCCACATGCATTATTAATGTAATAATATTTTCTTATTTTCTTTACCGGGGTATCCATGAGTTTTATTATAACTTAAATATTTGGTAAAAGGAGAGATAGAGAGGAACAAGAAGGAAAAAGCACAATGATTGGTAAAGATAGTAGTGTTATGAAGGCATGGGAGGCCACGATGAGAAAGACTCAAGCAGTGGCCAAGAAGCGTGCAAACAGCATATTTGGATCAACATATGTGGTCAATGTACATGAAGAAGAGCATAAGGAGGAGGAGAATGGAAATGAGGGATCTGATCTGTACCATGCAGAGAGGGTTCTTCCCAATGGGGATTATTATAAGGGAGAATGGGCTGATAATTTCCCACATGGGAGGGGCAAATATTTGTGGACTGATGGGTGCATGTATGTTGGAGAATGGTTCAAAGGGAAAACTATGGGAATAGGGAGGTTCACTTGGCCAAATGGGCCATCTTATGAAGGTGAATTCAAGGGTGGCTATATGGATGGGACAGGCACATACACATCCTCCAATGGGGAAATTTATAAGGGGCAGTGGCTCATGAATTTGAAACATGGTCATGGTGTCAACAATTTTTCCAATGGGGACATGTATGAAGGTGAATGGAGAAGGGGGGTGCAAGAAGGGCAGGGGAGATATCAGTGGAAGGATGGGAGCTATTATGTTGGGGAATGGAGAAATGGGAGTATTGTGGGTAAAGGGTCTTTTGTTTGGGGTGATGGGAATAGGTATGATGGGGATTGGGAAGATGGTTTGCCTAAAGGAAATGGAACTTTCAAATGGGCTGATGGAAGTTTTTACATGGGGAACTGGAGTAAGGATCCTATGGAACAAAGTGGAACATACTATCCAACAGACTCATCACAAGAGGATGAGTTTGAGTGGGATCCTCAAGAAGTATTTACTCAGTTGGGTGAATATGTAATATGTCCAGGGGAGAAGGTTTCAATTTTGCCATCACAAAAGAGGCTTGCAGTGTGGAGGTCTACAAAGGGAAGGGATGCCAGACATAGAAGAAAGTCAGTGGATGGGAGGGTAAGTGTTGGGGTGGAGAAGCCAAGTGATAGAATGCAATTATGGGGTGGTGCAGATGCTGCTTTGGATGAAGATTTGATAGGTTTAAGCATAGATGGTGATATTTCAAGAGGGACTCAAATCCAAACCCTGAAAGCACCAAGGAAATCAAAGAGGCAGGGGGAGACCATATGCAAAGGACACAAAAATTATGAGCTCATGCTCAATTTGCAGTTGGGAATTAGGTACCATTATAGTATATTAATTAAGAGAAAATAAACTTCTTCCCTAGATTTTTTATGCTTCTTCCCTATAGAAATTGCCACTCATTAGAATTTGTTTTTGGTTTGTTGTGTAGGCATTCTGTTGGAAGACCTGCTCCCTCAGCATCACTTGATCTAAAGCCTTCAGCTTTTGATTCCAAGGAGAAAGTGTGGACAAGATTTCCCCCAGAAGGATCCAAATACACTCCACCTCATCCATCATGTGAGTTCAAATGGAAGGATTATTGCCCGGTAGTATTTAGGTAAGCCTATTGATACTTTATGCATATGTTTGAATATAGTTTTATTTTAAAAAATAATTATTTAGTTACACAATAACTACTTAGGGAAATAACTAATTATTTCACGTGAAATAATTAGTTACACAATATTTATTTTCGTATTATTAAATATTCCTCCATGAGTTCACTCATTTTAACATCAAGATTTCGAGTTTACGCCATGATTATTAGCTTTGATTTTTCATCTAGTTATCTAAGATTTTTTGTTATTATCTAACATATAAAGTAATAAAAAATTAATGTTATTATAATTAAGTTTGATTCTTATAGAATAATGTTATTTTATATGGATAAAAATGTATCAACCTAATATTTTTACGTAATCATTAGTAACTTTTGTATGAAACTGTGTGTTCAGAACTCTTAGGAAGCTATTCAAGGTGGATGCAGCAGATTACATGATATCTATATGTGGAAATGATGCCCTTCGTGAACTTTCCTCTCCTGGAAAAAGTGGCAGCTTCTTTTACTTGACCAATGATGACCGCTACATGATCAAGACAATGAAGAAAGCTGAGTCAAAAGTGAGCTTCGTCTATATATATCTTGTCCCCACTTGAAAATTCTTGGAAATCTATCAAGGCTCCTTCTTACTAATTTACCCATGTTGCATGCATGCAGGCTCTCCTAAGAATGCTTCCAGCTTATTATAATCATTTTCGAGCATTTGATAATGCTCTACTCACAAAGTTTTATGGTCTACATTGTGTAAAGTTAACTGGAGCAGCTCAAAAGAAGGTATATATGCTCGTTAGGTTATCAGCAAGAAAAATGCTAGTTAAAAATTAACTTTATTATACGGTTAATTCTAATTTACATCAATTTATTCATAAAATATATATATATATATATTTTCTTTTTTCATATTTTATAATTAATTATTGTCTATCAAATATTTTTTGTTGAAAATTTGAATGAAAATTACTCAAATACATCTTGTTTTTATAATTCTTATACAAAATCTCTTATTTTTTTGAAAAATATTATACTAACACCTCTTATAGTACATTATACTGACATCCACTTAATTTTAAAAAATATGATACTGTATAAGAGTGACAAAAATTTAATATTAAAAACTAACGAGTATCTTGTGTACTTTTTCTCTATTGTTATTTTCCTTTCATGCCATAGGTGATTCTAATTTGTGTGCCAATTGAAAATTTTTGCATTAACAAAGTATCAAAATTAAAATCAAATGTTTACATTTGGATTTACAGGTTCGATTTATCATAATGGGTAATCTCTTTTGTTCTGAATATACCATCCATAGGCGCTTTGATTTGAAGGGTTCTTCACTTGGACGAATAACAATTAAACCCGAGTCAGAGATTAGTGAAACGACTATCCTTAAAGATCTAGATCTAAATTTTATATTTCGGCTACAAAAATCTTGGTTTCAAGAATTTTGCAGGTGAGGAAAGATTTCAGCACATTATATTTAATTATCAGGACCGTTGACTACCCTATTAAGTTGAATTTTTTTCTAACCTGTATAAAATTAAGCACCAAAATTATGTATATTTGTTATCTCAGGCAAATTGACAGGGACTGTGAGCTTCTAGAACAAGAGGGAATTATGGACTATAGTTTATTGGTTGGTATTCATTTCAATGATATAGCAGAAAATGGGGATATTATACCTTCAGGATCTCATACTCCTGGTATTATTCTTATCTTTATATATCCTTATGTGAACAATTCTAGTTCTACTACCTCAACTTTGGCATACCTACATTCATAATTGGAAAGTAACAATATATGTTGTCTTGTCAATCTTAGGTGAGTCAGAGTGTGAAGGAACTCCATGTATTTCAAGAGCAAACACGGATCCACTTCCAGATCCTACCAGGTCACATTTCTTTTGAAATTTTAATACTATTTAACCGGCAATGATTATAACATTTACAAAAGCACAGACAACATGGAAAAGAAATAAAAAAAGTAGTAATTGAGAACCACTTTTTTTTTTTTAATGAAGCAAGGTTAATAATTCATTAGCACACATATACCAAGTCAAAATGAGTTGTGGCCTAAAAATTGAATCTTATGGTCCCATTAACATAGATCAAAGCTACAAATCAATCAAAAGTTGGTTCTAGAAAAAATTTAATAGAACCAATTAAGTTGCATTTAGTGGTGCTCTCTAAGTAGTTAAAGAATAAATAATCTCTATGATATCATTAAGTGATTGTTATTTCAATAAATAAAACTAATTTCTTTTTCCAAATACTTATTTGTTATGGTTTTAATCTATTTGCATAACTAATAACGACATATTTTATAACTTGCATTCATCTTAAATCTCTATCTTAATTACTAATAAGGACATATTTTATAACTTGCATTCATCTTAAAACCTCTACCTTAACTTTACTAGACTATTAAATCTTAACTTTATTTCGCAGTTAACTGTAATACGTAATCAATTAGTCAACTCATTCATAAAATAAATAAATAAATATATATATATATATACATATTTTTCTTTATTCATATTTTATAACTAATTAGCGGGTTATCTGCATTCTTTTTCAACCATTTGTCATTATATATTACTTTAGTCATGCCTTGTTTCATAATATATCTATCTATTGTGTTTGCAGTTGGGGGAGTATCAACTTGGGTGTGAATATGCCAGCAAGGGTTGAAAGGACGATAAGAAGAAGTGATTGTGAATTACAACTAGTGGGAGAACCAATTGGAGAGTTCTACGAGGTGGTTTTGTTTTTTGGTGTCATAGACATACTTCAAGATTATGACATCACCAAAAGGTTAGAACATGCTTACAAGTCCTTTCAATATGATCCAACCTCAATATCAGCCGTTGATCCTAGACAATATTCAAGACGTTTTCGTGAGTTCATATTCAGAATATTTTCTGAAGACTCTTAAAGCCATACACGATTATGTGGCATTCACATTTCAGTTATACCCTCACTGCTATGTGACTTTGGAACTAATTTAATTTTTTCCAACTTGGATCTTGATTAGTTTATTTTTTATGTATAGTGTAACACATAGTATACATGAACACAACATGCGGAATGCTGAAAGAAAGAACATGTTGATGAGAAGGACTTCATACATTTTATATTAGATAGAAATGTATATTATTAATTAGGAAATTGGAAGACCATTTTACATGGTCAATGCTTTTACTTCTTTGATTGATTTTCTTCTTACAATATGTCATGACATTAGATAAAACTAGTGATCGATGTCGGTAAAATCAAAGTTAACAAAAAAAAAAAGACATGACCCTAATCGCGATCTAATGGTATTCATCAAGTCCTAAAGTCCCATTTGATCATTATAGTGGTTTAGGACCCCTAAAAACACTAAAAACGAATCTAGAAAATACCAGAAGCCATGTGAACTTATTTTCACAAAATAGAGAGAAAAATTTGCATTTAAATAAGAAAATAGATTTATTAACTATATAACCAACTATTATGTTATACATCCAAATAAAATTCAATCTATAGATGCATCTTGAATACTAATATTTATGCTATCCAAATTTTTGTATTTAAATTGGCTAAAGTTATCTTCATAATGTAGAAATTTGATAATTCTATGATTGAGCTCAGGTTTAGTTAAACGTTAATAAAATTATACCTTAATTATAACTTGTAAAAGTTCTTTAATTCTTTGAGCTTTTGCTATAGTCAATAAATCTTTGTAAAAGACATTTGAAACTACTGTAGACGACATTTGAAATTATTTGACCTTGATGAATTCCAATCATTACGTCCCTCTCCAAAGTTATTCATCCTTGAATCAAATTCATTATATGAATTACACGCATAAGTCAATCATAATAAAATTAATAGTTACTTGATACTTGCCAAAATGATTAAGTTTATAAGCATCATCATTTATCTTATAGAAAACGTTAACATTGAACATTTATCTTATGGAAAACATTGAAGTATGTCGTACTAGAAAACATACCATTATAATAAAAACTATCATGAATGGCCACCTGTATCTACAAATCTAGTACATTAAATTTTGGGGATAGTGAGTCAAAGATTTCTTCTATATATGATTGCCTGGTTTTGCATATGAGCCATCGATCACCTTATCAGTAGTTTTGTCCATTGAATCTTTAGGTGAAATTCTTCCTTAGCGTCAAAGATAAGAAGTTAGACAATTAGGCTCGAAAAAAAAGTTAAAATTTTTTTTTAATCAAAATAATAGAAAAAGACTCATCACTGACATTTAGCTATTATCTAGTTGTTTTTTCAACTCATTTTCATCTTGCAATCTTATATATATACCTTAGATTAGTCGTACAGGGCCTAAACGTGGACTTGTAAGGAAGATATTTGTGTAACATCTTTACTTATTTGAACTATTTTTTTATTTATTCAATATTTTTATATTATGTATGGAAGCAAAATATCAATATCTCAAATGGACCATTGTATTCAAAATAATGAGAAAAAGTTTGCTTAAACTTTTAATAATTTTTTAATTGGTAAAGTGACATTTGTGTTTTTCAAATTAACAATAAAAGGATAAATTAACAAAATTATATAAGAATATTAAAATTCATTTTTAATTAAGCTAATAATGTTCTTATAATAATTCAAAATAATTTTAGAAATTTGTTGAAATTTGATTAAAATTATAAAGGAAAAAATGATGAAATTGCACTTAACTATATAAGCTCAACAAGAAAATCTTTTGTCTAAGAGTATTTTGAAATATTATAATAAATATATATTCATTAGAAAAATATTCAAGACTGAACTGAGTGATCTTCTTATAAATAAGTTATACATACGTGGATGTTTGGTTGAACAGTGTTTGAAGAGAGCTCAATCTACTGATCTTTTAACGTGGAGAGTTGGTATTTAAGTATGTGTATGCGGGAGGGTGTAATGCGAGAATATTCTGATGCTCAAGTTAGTAAGAGAGAGAGTTTTGAGAGAATTTGTGAGAGAATGAATGATAGTGAATATTCTATCGAGTGTAAAAAAGTACTCCCTAGGTTGAGATTGACGCTAAAATTTTTCATGTGAATATACATTAACCTTAATTAAGTATCAGAGTTTCTTGTGTCAAATAAGGAAACACTTCAGTGGACAGACATGATTTCACGACGAGGCTCGATCGCCCTATAGGTAATAATGAGGTATTAGTAATGACATTTGTGGATAATTTTCGTACACTGTGTTATTTTCGTATTGGTTGGTTAGTGAATTAGTAGAAATCACGAGGTCAACAATGTGATATAACATATGACAACGTAATCAACACTTATTGTCATCTATGATATACTAAACAAGTCACAACATCACTAAATCACATTAAATAACACACATTGTTTCCATTTAAAGGACTATCAACCAGTACTAACAAAACATATTCTATAAACATTGAGAAACTTATTATATAACATGTAGTAAGTAAAAGTTAATTAGTATTTATTATTAAAAATAAAACAAGTAAAAAAATTAATTTTCTATTTTTTGAGTTCTTCAACAATTGTAAAGTATAGAATGAGTGTTGGTTTTCTCAATTCTTTTCTATAGAGAGTTCTTATATATAATTTTGGAGAGCTATTTTATCTAAAAAAAAAATGAGACTACTGGATATTACACAAATTTTAAGACAAAATTACTAAATGTCTTGCGATTTAGTTTACAACGAAACTTAATTTTTGTGCTAGTTTTCTTTTTGTAATTTATATTGGTAGGGATGAATTATTTAAAAAAAATTAAAGACTAAAAATAAAAAATTACAAAATCTAAAATAAAAAATGCTAAATTAAATTCGTGTAATAAGCCAAAAGTATTTAAGCCTTTTATTACTTGTATGAAGTTTTTTGAGCTAAATTATTATTTTGATACTTTAAAAGTGAAATGATTTTTATTACATGTGTTAGTCTTTAGAATAATATTTAATAATTGATGTTGTTAATTTAGTCATGTAATATTTTTATTGATTCACGAGCATTATTAAATATTAATTAACACGATAAATCATTCTTTTCAACTTATTATATTTTTATTAATCTATATACATATAATTACTAATTACTTAACCCGACACACTTTGTAACAGGTCACACTTTTCTACACATAATATTAAAAACTAATACAAATAATGAGAATCACTTTCAAAATTTAACCGGCCAAAATTATATTGAAAATTAATCAAAAAATTTTACACTAATTTATAATAAATTTATTTACTATGATAGAATCATATTAAATCTAAGTTAGAAAGTACTGAAAGTTTTACAAACCATTATTTTTTTTTTCTCTAGGAAATTCTTTTTGATATATGTATAAAAATATTTTTTGACTGGAAAAAATTAAAATTATGCATCTAATTTTATAAAACACGACTCGTCTCTCGGGAAAGGGACATTTCTCTTGAGACGTTTCCCGTAGGCACAAACCCTCGTTTTCTTCTATCTGTTCTTCATTGTCTCTCACGGTCACACCACCCCTCCCCAACTACACTTCCCCCATTCTTTAATTTTCTGTTGTCGAACCCTACGACGACAACTGTGGTGGAATCCGGTGAATATAGTGGAACCCGGCGACTATGGTGGAAACCTGAAGGGTGAACGGTGGAGCCTTGCGATTCTGGAGAATTTCAACTCTATTTTTCTACCGTAAGTTTTAATTTTCTGTTCATTTTTTTGTCTAATGTTCACGGACCCCTCTCCCAGCTAATTGTTTTGATTTCTTCGGATTGAATAGATTGATTCTGTAAAAACCCATTTTTTAATGTTTTTTGTAGTTTCTTTGCAATGTTTGGATTCATCATCTCCGCGTTTTATTTGTTTTCAAAGGGTTTCGACGGTAACAATCGTTCCCTTTCTCGAAACGGCGTTTTGTGATGCTGGTTGCGGCTGTTTTCCGTGATTTTTTCCGCCTCACTGTGATTTCGGTCTGCAATGGCATCGCCTTGCTCTGTTACTGTTATGTTGGGACGATATTCCCATCCAGGGATGATTTTTGAAATCTTAAAATAGTAGATATTATATAAGTAGTCCTTAAAGTGTTAAAGATATGCTACATAGTTCCTAATGTATAGAAAAATCTTTCAAATTAGCCCAGTGGAGAGATTAAATTGATGAGTTTTCGTTACTTTAGAGATTATTTATACAATTTTTCTACTTTAAGGTCTATTTAGGAGAGAGATTAATAGTTTAAATCTTAGTAGAATAATGAAGCCTGAGCCTTGAGACCCTCCATTACAGTAGGACTAGCCCTTGGTTGAAGAGGTTGGCATTAATTTATTCGCGAATTTGTTTAATAATAGGCACTGTAACTGTTAATTAGCTCCCTACTTTTTGTCTGTTTCTGATTTTTTGCAGTAGTCTTTTGCCTTGTCTTGATTGTATAATTCACTGAGGTTATTTTCTTCCTAACTGATTGGCTGTGTTAGTGAAATTAGAGGCTTGACATGATGGATTCAAACTCACCGGTACTGTCTCATGGCAATTCTGATTCAAAAAACGCATTTCGCAAGCCTTCTGGGGATGCAACTAATAGGAATTATCGGAGGCGGTCACCTGTTGATGGATCACCCTCACCTGAAGGTTGGGATCTTTTAAGCTCTTGGTCTTATTTCTTTTAGGAAGTTACAATGGTACTGTAATGAGGCTATATGCAGACTGAACCAATATTGGTCATTTGGTATTTGAAACTTTTTAAAATATGATGTTGATGTTCATGCTTGATTGCTTGCTTCTTCTTGTGATGAAAATTAGATAGGTGATACTTTTAGTATCACTGTCCAAATTATCTAATTTATGGGAATATTAGACTCAGGTTGGTTCACTGGGTTTTCTGTGTAAAGAATCTGAAGTGAGAAAGAGAGAGAAGAGTAACTGAACCAGAATCAGGAAGAAAGAGAGAGAAAATCTTTTGTTCAAAATCCCAACTGTTACTATAGATACAAAGTATTATATGGTCAAAGGAGCTTGCACAGCAAGCCTAGCCCTACTACATAATGGTATTCCTGACTCCTATTATCATGTGTAAAAAATACAATTAGGGTAAAACTACATGTAAAAGTAGTAAAACTGTTCTTTTGTCTATTTGTTTACAAGGAGTAAAATATACTCCTAATACCCCCCCTTCTCCCCACAAGCTCAAGAGGGGGTGAGTGACCGAAGAAGCACTCATCACTTTGAGCTTGTCCCTAAGCATAGTGAACCGGGTAGGAGAGAGGGCTTTGGTGAGAATATCTGTTGTCTGGTCAAGACCGGTAATGTGAGTTACAGATAGGTGCCTGCCAACAACCTTTTCTCGAACAAAAACTAGGTCTTTTTCCATGTTCTTGGTCTGAGCATGTAGAACTGGATTGTGAGTTAAGGAAACTCTGCTTAGATTGTTGCAAAACAAAGATGGAATGGTGTGGGGAACTTTCAGTTCAGACATCAAAGTTTGAATCCACATAACTTCTGTAGTGGCATGAGCAAGACTTCTGTACTCTGCCTCTGTACTTGATCTAGCTATGATGGATTGCTTCTTGGACCACCTCAAAATCAGATTAGGCCCAAGAAAAACAGCAGCACCAGATGTGGAGCAACGATTATCAGGATCTGATACCCAATCTGCATCACAATAGGCATGTAGACTAAAGGGGGAGGTAGAGAGAGCAGGTTGAAGAAGTTGCATGGTTAAATTGTCCTTGAGGTAGCGAAGGATGCGCTTGACTGCTGCCTCGTGATCAATAGTGGGATTAAACATGAATTGACACACCTTATTGACAGAGAAGCTGATCTCTGGCCTGGTGATTGTGGCATACTGCAGCGCCCCAGCAACAGAAGGATAAAGAGATGGTTCAGAAAATAATTCAGACTCTTTGTGAGTTAGTTTTTAGTACTTGCTGATTTCTTTTGTGAGTTCGTCTGGTTAAATATCTTCTCTCTTTTGCTTAACTGATGTTTCTTATTCCTTCTCTTTGATTAAAAGTTTTATCACTTGTGTCATGGAGCATGCTGTTTGTTAACCAAACTTTGTTTCAGTTCTTAGAATGTGTGTTTAGCGCTCTGTTGTGTCTCAAACTATGTAATCAATCTTTAATAGGATCACAGAGCAGCCACATAACTGTTATAGTGGGATATCGGTAGTGGGATGACCACTATTGCAAAGTAGAGAAAACAGTATAATCAAGCTATAATTTCATGTCATACATGATATATAAGTACTGAAATAGAGAAGTACACAAAATTAAAGAGAAAAAAATTGTCAACCCAATCCTTTTAGTTGTTAATGTCCTTCAATGAATTCCATTCCCAAGCCATATCAAGGTTGTCACCTGTAGGTTTTGCTAAGGAAGAATCTATGGATATAGAAACAGGATTGAGTTGGTTAGGAACTTCACTTGACTGTTGGCATGAAGTCATAGTGAAGGAGATAAAAGGAACAAAAAAGTAGTGAATTATGAAATTCTGAAACTGGGTACTGGTATTTGGCTTCAAAATCAGAATGGGTTAAGTAGAATAAAGAGTGGGTGGCTCCAAAAACAGAATGGGCTTAAATAGAATAAAGAGTGGGTGGCTTCGAAAACAGAATGGGCTTAAATAGAATGAAGAGTGTGTCTCAATGTCTTGGAAGGTTGTGAGAATTTTAGTGGGGTAAAAAAGAAAAAATTTCCATTGTTTAATTAATCGAAGAGGTGGAGGAGGTGGGCATCAAGTTAAAAAGTTAAAAATTAATGAAAAAAAAAACTGAATGGATTGCAACGACAGGTGGATGCGGTGTGGCAGCAACTGCTGCTATTTCCGCTTGAAATGTGTCCGCAACAGGTGCAACACTGAGTCTGCAATTTACCCCTTGTTGCATTGCAGAGATTCCGAAAACGCGACCTCTATCCGCTAATTGCCACAATAGCGCCGCAATTGAATACTTAAGTCTCAAATTGCAATGCTACATTTTTGGCTAGAAGCCATTGTTACTGGTCCAAATCCATTCTCCATCTACCTTTGACAACTTCTTTTGGTTGTTTTTGCTCTTGGATAAGAATCCTTCCAGCTGACCTGAAACTGAAGTCATGTTACCAGCCTTACTCCTTAAGTCCTTTTCATATTTGGTTCAGATGTCATCCTAAAATTTGGAGCTATATTTCTTTTATCCTTTGTTTGTTTTGGGTACAATTTGTTCTTTTCTTTCTATTTTTTTGGGACGGTGGTGATGGTGGAAGTGATGAGATGATAGAATTTGCTAATGGAAGAAAATAGAAGATGTAATTCTGCAGAATTTCAACAATTTGTACCTCCTTGCCCAAAGACCAAAAAATTACTAAATGGCTGTATGTCCTCTCCCAACTTTTCCTGCCCTTTTCTTCTAACTGTCATCCTAATTAGTACATCCCAATTCTCACTTTTACTCCTTGCGTTCCCCATATGGTTTAGCATAACAATACTCCCCTGCTTAAAGATTCACCTTGTCCTCAAGGGGAAGGGTTGGGAAAACAGCCAGGGGAAGACATTGAAACTGCTAATTCTTTTGTGTAAGCTGTTTCACTGAAAGTTGAAACGATTCCTTATGTGTATATCTCACTCTGTCTGACTGTTATTTTAGGCTGGGGAAAGGTGGTTCTAAGCTGTTAGTGAGAGTGTTGTGGGATTTAGCAAGTAGTTTTTCCCCAAGAAAAGGAAAATTAAGAATAACTAGATGATTTTTATGATAAAGTTCTTTCCTATTGTGTAGAAATTTGGATGGGAGGATGAATTTCTACACGAGTCAGTCAAGATATCCTGTGAAAGAATCTTGTTACATTGTGCATCTTGTTCCAGAAAATCCAAAGTTAGGTTTGTTCATAGCTTTTGAGTCGTAGCTTACTAGATTCATGACATGATAGGTTTAGAGTAACCATCTACAAGCCTTAAAACCCTCACATGTGGAGTCACACACTTCAAACAATATTGGATGAAACTCTGACATCTAGTATCATATGAAAATGTTATGATCCCTTTGCATTGGATTGACTCGTAGGTCTGGACAGACTTGTCCTTGATTGAGTCCCTCCTAAACCCAAATGCCTGGCTCTACTTACAGCTAATAATTTAAAAATGAAATAGGTTTAACCGCAGAGTCTGCAGGTACCCACAAATAATTTAATAAAAAAATTATTTTCTATTACTTTTACCAAAGTAAATGTAATGTTAGAGGTTTATGTGGGACCTTAAGGTTTTCTTTCCCCAAAAAGAGGTTTATGCTTTCTTTCTCCCGGAAGAGACTTAGGTTTTCTTTTGCAATCCAACCTTAGACCTCCAACCTCTGCAGGCTAAGCCACTGTCCAACGCAGATTTGCACGTAGGTAGAAAGCTTGCACAGCTTCAAGCACAGGTAGAAAGTTTACACCACATATTCTCCATTCATATATGTTCATGTGCCTTAATTTATTTACTTTTTATAATTTTTTTGTGGGTGTGGGTTAGCCTGTTTAGCCAGCAGGTTTTGCAGTGCAATTGCAAACTCATTAAAATCAAGCCTAGTTAAATTGCGGGTACGGGTATAAACAGATGGTTAAACTCGTTTGTCCAGCTCTAGCTGTAAAGAGCTCCATGCCCTTAGTTTTCTCATAATAATAGTCACTCATTTCCAGTTCAAATAAAAACCTAAAATTGTCTATTTTTTAGAAATAATCTGTGACCCAACCTGTTCTGTGTGCACAACCTGCTGTGAAAGAATTGCACAATGTGGTTCTGAATCACTATTTCTCCAATACAGAAGTGGTTTTCATGATTCAGCAAATGATTTAAGGTCAGAAACCAGTCTCATTGTGATATGTGTTGAGAAAAATGCTAGAGCTACACTCTAACACTCCTAACACACCCTACTATTAGTCTACATTTATTGATAATCAAAAAATTTTGTTGGGATCCTCCTTTGATTTAATGACTTCTGATTTAGATGTGAAACCCACCAAAATTTGTGATTTTTAATAAAATTCAACGAATAATAGAGTATTAAAAAAGTGTGTGTTTGAAAGGGTGACAATAGCATTCTTCATGTATTAAATTATGGAGATTCTGTATCAAATCAGGATACAAGTCTATGATTTATGCAACTCTAACTATAGTGATGCCTAATGTTCCTTTTATAGTTTGTATTTTTCTGGAAAGCCAAAAGTGTCTTTTATCTTCCTATCACTTAAATGGTTTACTATTCATATCGTTTAATTGTTTTAGGGAGTGCTTGGATATACATGATATATTAATAAAATAACGTTGATTACCTTCAATTACATAGAAGGTGTGAGTGGTTGCTTCAGTGAAATGCATGCAAAACCAGTTTACACACGGATGTGAAACCAAACACACTGTTACTAGGTCTTTCCTCATGTGCATGGAACACCATTCATTGTGCATTATGGCATGGCATTTGTCTTTTAAGCAGTTTGCTTTTGGGTATACACTAATATCAGAGTCCCTGTGCTGCAATCTGCCATTAACTATTTTGATCCAGAAGCATATCTATGGAATTGTTTTGCATAATACATGGCACTGCAATACTGATGATAGTGGTAATTTATGGGTATGGCACAAGACTTGAATAAATGAATTTGTGCTCTTCTTTGTGTGCAGCTAGTCCTAGGCATGGACACAGCTCAAGTCCAAATCCGGCCAGAGAAAATTCTGCTAGAATCTCTCACCACCATTCCAGGAAGTATGATGACAGGGAACAGGACCAACAGTATGGAAGAAATCACTATGGCAGAAGCTGTGATTCTCTTAGACATTCTGATAGACAGTCATCCAAGAGTTCCTATGGTCACTCTCCGCATGACAAGTATGCTAATGAAGATAGATATCATGAGAGACTATCGTCTCGTTCTGGACATGAGTCAAGGGATGATCATAGAGAAGAGAGTGATAGCAGGTCAAGAAACTACCAGCATAGTGTGGATAAGTATTCGTATGACAAATATGATAGGTCTGATCATAGAAGCAAAGAGAAACGTAGAGAAACATACCGGGAGCATCAGAAACATATGGATTCTTCATATGACAAATCTGCATCTGGCAAGAGGCATGCACTGTATGATGAGGTGGAGAGGGAGGGGCGTTCAAGGGACTGGGATGGTCGGAATGACAAAAGAGATTCCCGCAGAAGTTCAGGGAACTACAGAAGTGATCAAGCAAGCTATTCAGAATCAAGAAACCAAAGAAATGACTTAGGTTCACAAAGAGACAGTGGCAAATTTAGTCTAAAAGAAGCTTATAAGAGCGAACAGAAGGAGTCAGATGATCAAAACCTTCCATGGGAAGAAAAAAGAAAACATGATGACACTGAGATTGGGAAAGGCAAAGACCGGAAAACTAGAGAAGCAGGGGAGCAGTGTAGTATTGAAGATAAAGAATCTTCTGGAAAGAAACTAAAGTTGTTTGATTCTGACAAGGATGACAATTGTAGAAAAGATGGTATTGTTTACTTATTTATTTACTGATGATTGATATGGTTTGTACTGTTATAGGTGATTATTGTATTACCTCATTTCATGTACTGAAGCAGATAAAAGTAAGAGTTCAAGTTCAAAGCTTTCTCACGAGAGCAAGTCAGATTTACAGGCTGCCAAGAGCAGTGGCTTTGATGTTGACAATGATCTAGATGCTGCGAAAGTGGCAGCCATGAGAGCTGCTGAATTAGGTATACACTTACCCTGAAAATTTCCCCACTTCTGGGTTTTGGAACTTCTAACATTTACTTAAGGTGAATTGATGTGGTTTGGATGTATGTCATGGGCTTGGTTTTTTCTTTTCTATATACTTGTCTGCTATTAAGTCCTATTTTCTCCATGGGGTAGTTTTTTTCTTCTCCTAATAACTTGTATTTCCAAGTCTTCAACTTAGAAAAAAAAAAAAAAGACTTTAGACAAGCATCTAGACAATGATCCATGAGACTGAAATAGGAAGTTAATTTTAGATCACATGAATGTTGTATTCATCTGGAAATTTTGGTGCATGACAGTTAATAGGAACTTGGTTGGGGCTGGTTGCATGACTACTGACCAAAAGAAGAAACTGTTGTGGGGCAGCAAGAAGAGCACACCTACTGAAGAGGTATTTTATATTATTTTGTCAGTGCCCTTACCTTTGTGTTTAGCATGGTATAAATAAAATACATTAATTTTTTCTTGGGGATCGATACTTAATGAGTGATTGTGAAGTTAAAATGAACTACTATAGTGTTATTCTGATAGAAACCCACTTTAAGATAAAGTGACTAGTGAATTATTGATTGAAAATGTAAGTTTTAAAAGATAAACCCTTGTAATCCCAGAGCAGAAAATCCTCAAAGAAGGAAAGATTCCCTCTGCGCCCAAGTTCTATATACACTCTAGACTCCCAAATTGATGATCCCCCCACTCCCTCACAGATTGCCCTATATTTATTATCATCTCCCTCAACCCACTCCCTAAAAGATAAAAGCACAAACACAGAATAATGAAAAAAATCCTAAAGATAAACATGATAACAGATTCCTGGATTAAAGATAAATCCTAGACTGAAGATAAGACATTATGATAGAATTCAAATAACATAATCCCAGACAGAATTTGTTGTTCTGATGTTGGGTTCTATTCTATCATAATCACATTTCTAGGCTTCTGTTTCTTTGGAATTAGTGCTTTACAATTTAGATAGCACCAGCGTGAAGTTGAGACCAGAGGTTGAAATTGTATAGTGACCAGTTCTATAATCTAGGAATGTTCCTATTGGAGAGAAATATTACTGAAATTCAAACGGTCTAAGTTTTAGGAGAAACAGAGCTATGGTCCCAGCTAAGAGAAGATTTCCCTTAACACCAAGCCAATCAGAACTATCCAACAACTGGAAAAAACTGTTCTCTCTTTGAAACACAGATATGATGCACAAATTATGAGTAAGGTTAGTGATTTTCGCCCTGCATATTGTGGATTTTTGGTCAGCTGCTATCTGCATGCTTCTCTTAAATTTTGTAGATGTTGTCAATATGGTATAGCTGTTAGCATCTTGAGGTTAGTCATTAGTGTCCATTTTTTAACATCAATAAGTCTTCTTCAGTTGCACGTGATGATTTCATCCAACCTTAAATTTTTCCACATGCTTTGTTGTAAACCAACATTCACTCCTTGGTGAGCTCAGTCCCATTGTGGGGCTGTGGGTTCTATTCTATCATAATCACATTTCTAGGCTTCTGTTTCTTTGGAATTAGTGCTTTACAATTTAGATAGCACCAGCGTGAAGTTGAGACCAGAGGTTGAAATTGTATAGTGACCAGTTCTATAATCTAGGAATGTTCCTATTGGAGAGAAATATTACTGAATTCAAACGGTCTAAGTTTTAGGAGAAACAGAGCTATGGTCCCAGCTAAGAGAAGATTTCCCCTAACACCAAGCCAATCATGAACTATCCAACAACTGGAAAAAACTGTTCTCTCTTTGAAACACAGATATATGATGCACAAATTATGAGTAAGGTTAGTGATTTTCGCCCTGCATATTGTGGATTTTTGGTCAGCTGCTATCTGCATGCTTCTCTTAAATTTTGTAGATGTTGTCAATATGGTATAGCTGTTAGCATCTTGAGATTAGTCATTAGTGTCCATTTTTTAACATTAACAAGTCTTCTTCAGTTGCACGTGATGATTTCATCCAACCTTAAATTTTTCCACATGCTTTGTTGTAAACCAACATTCACTCCTTGGTGAGCTCAGTCCCATTGTGGGGCTGAGGGTAAAGTTGGTAAATATTTGTGCTACAGCATTGATTCACCAAGGATAAATTGAGGAATAATGTCTCTTTGTCTTTGTTATAAATACTCTCAGGAAACTAATGTAAAATAATTAGTTATTTTTCCCAGATAAACTGAACTTAACATGTTTATTATTCTGAACTAAGCTGCAATGACTTCCAGTTGAATGAGATCCCTATTGACGTTTTCTAATAACCAATACCTATTAATGAATGCCTATTATTGTACAGATTTATTTGTTGCTGCAAGTTGTTCTATAGCATTGACCTGAAATGTTGTCTACCTACCAATATTGTATATAAAAATAGAGTAAATTTCATGGACACTCCCTAAGATTTTGTGAGATTATGCAAATACCCTCTTTGTTTACACCTACACCAAACCACATTATTTTTTGAAAAATATTGCATTAACACCCTTTTATATATATTACATTGACACCCTTTGATTGTTTGAAAAATATTACAGTGAGACCCCTACAAGGGAGGTAATGTATACATAAAAAAGCCAGGAGATATTTGTGTAATCTCGCCAAACTTCAGGGAATATGAGTATAATTTACTCAAAAATAAAAGATTGTACATATTTTGCTAAAAAATTTACCTTTAGTTGTGGTTGCATATGCTGTTATAGTGATGTACATTTGAATTACCTCTCCCTGAGGTCCCCGGATCTACTATTGTGCATACTTCTGCCATGGGTAATAACACGCATAAGCATTTGTTTTTGCGTTTCCTACAACTTGCTACTAACACTGCAATTGCTACTTTATAAACGCACTTGCCAAATATTGTAGTCTGGTCATCGTTGGGATACAGCTATGTTTTCTGATCGTGAGCGGCAAGAGAAATTCAACAAACTCATGGTAAGTCTTGATTGAGCTGTCGCTTTATTCTGACCCAATAAATTATGAGGGGGTTGTCACTTGTACTTGAATGTCTCACTCTATCAAAGTTTCTTCACCTACTAACTCTGTTTGAGTCTGAGGTTGTGCTTATGCCTATGGCAAATTGTAGGGTGTGAGAGGTGAAGCAAAAGTGGAGCAGAATTCAAACAACCAAAGTAGTAACGACATGCTTCGTGCTGAGAAGCAGAAGGAACTTCAGATGGATCTAGAGAAACAATACACTGCTGGCCTTCGGCGAAGGGATGGCCGAACAGTTGGCCTAGGGCTTTAAACAGTGGCTCAAGAAAATTTGCATCATTTGACCTTTATGTCTTGTGTATCACCCTATGTTTAGGGAAGAGCTTTTCGCTTGTTGGACATGTTGGGACTTTATGAATCTGATGTTAGGTGAATCATCACTCAGCAGCTGGTGGGAGTTCCTGACTTAGACAGGGCATGTTATTTCTATGGAATTTCTTATCGTGATTGTTCTAAACTTGTTTTTATATTAGTTTATGTGAAACTGGTGTAGGTAATATGGTTTTCTTAAAATCCTGATTTGATTTGTATATGCTGTGGAAGACTAAAGTTCCCCTAAAAATATTTATAGTCGTGAACGTTCGAATGAAGTTTGTGTAGCAGTGATTAGTGACTATGCAAGTAGTCTTGGACCGGAATTGGGGTGGTTAGTTTTCAAGTGTAGGATATGTAGGATCCGGAGATTGTTAATTGTCAAATTTAGAAACCAACCATCATGAGTAGGTTAATGTTTTCTTTAAGCCAGTCAATCCAATGTATTGAACTAGTTTTAAACTCTTAACAAGGGCTTGTCTATAGTTTAATTTCTTAACTGAAAAAGCTATCTAACATCGTATTATAAGGTTCTAGTTTTCTTTGAGCATTAATATAATTCATATAAAGATATTTTTGGGATAAATGTGTTTTTGGCTCATAAGGTTCTAATTTTAATGAATTTCATGATCAAGTCACATTTATCTGTTATTGAATAAATAAAATTATCTTAAGGACACTACTTATGTCATTGAATAAATTAATTTATTGTTGACAAATAACATAGTAACTAAAATGTTTTTATATATATGCTAAGTATAATCATAATCATGATACAAATAGATCCATTATTGGTTTGATCACTAGAGCTAACTTCAACGTGTAACATATTAACATACTTGTAGAAGGTATATTATAAGTCAATAACACAATTGAACAAAAGTAGAAAAAATCAGATTAAGGTAGCTTATTACGATAGTTTCTACATTAACAAAAAAAAATCCTATCAACCTATCTCAAAATAGAAGTAAATAGACTCTTCCTCTTATTCTTAAGAAACCTTAGCTCATCTAGTCCTTACACTCTTTTCACCAATTTAACCATTCAGCTCATGTCAATCCTTAGTAAAACAATATGTCCAATTGCTCGAGAAGACAAGTGAACTGGGGTTAAGTGCGGCTAAGAAAAGAGAAGACGCAAGCTTAAGGGATTATTCCACTATGATTGGTGTTGGAGGTATATCTTCAACAACCTCAATGTGTCTCCCATCATCCATTTCTAAAAGATTGTCTACTAAGTACTTCTTAATCATCTCTTCCTTCTTCTCGTAAACCTTTACAAGCATATCAGGATCTTCCTTATTATAGTCATTGTCGTCATTATCATGGAAATAGTATCAACATGAGATTATTAGGTATCAACATCCATACAAGTTGTGGCCTTGCCCCTGAACTAGACTACTATCAATAAGGTGATAGATTAATATAGATAATAGAGGGTGTTAGATAAATGACGCTGAACTAACTCGTAATACCTATTTTGGCCACTTATTTGTTTCTCGTATTGACTTACATTAATGAGTTTTAATTGGAGACCATAGTTATGTTTTAGAATTATTGACTTTAGGAATCTTAATTGTAAATATTTCATTAATTTTGTACTTTTCTCACCTTGACGTTACTACACTATTCAAGTTATGAATTTTGCTACAAAACTAAAATGAAGGTACTTTTCGTGTCCCTAGAAAGCTAGAAAAAAGTCCTACAATTTTGTTTCTAACATACCAATCCCAATTAGGATGTTTTTGTTAGATAAAACACTTACCACTAAGTCAAAAATTATAATTGTTAGTCAAGATACAACTCTTTCTACTCTTCACATTGACCGAAAGCTTATACAAACAAGTTTATAAGTTATTTACAATACATGGAAGATTACAAGGCTTTAATTCACTTAAAGGAAGAGGTTGAATGCTTAAGCTCAACTTCAATACTTGATTATCAATCTCCTCTCGAATCCTTCGAGCCATAACTCTCATAATTTTTCTATCATTTTCCGTAAGGTTAGATGGACTTCCATCACTCTTGAATTCATTGATTTTAGGATCTAACTATAACAACATTGAGTATTACTTTCTAGAAGGAAAAAAATATGAAGATAAACAAAAATGAGTAAATAGTCAAAATAAAGAAAAAATGAAGAAATAAAGAACAATCAATTCATTGTAGAAAAAAACAAAAGATGGAAGAGGGAATGAAAGAATATGAAAGAGGTGAAGATCCACTGCAGCTTTAAGAATGGAAGATGATAATAACTATCCATGATTTACCACAAGGCTTTTAAAATCTCTTGATAAGAACCCTTCAAATATTGTTTGTGTTTTTTGGAATACAAGAAAAAAACCTTTTAACCACGATGTATTGTAAGCTTATGTCAATAAAGCTTTTATTATAAGTTTGTTTCAATAAAATTTACGAAGTAATTACAAAATCAAGACCATTACCAAATTTGTTACACAAGACAATTACTAGTTGTAGGTTAGAATACCTAAAATAAAAGTTAACAAAAAATTTATAAAATAAATTTAAAGCCTATTAAAATATCATACAAATCAACCTTAAAAATTAAATAAAATTAGATGATACAATAAAGCAAAGAATAATGTTTACTTAGGTAAAAAAATTGATAAATCTAAAAGATTGTTACCATGTTATTGAAATAAATTAGATTTAAATTTTATTAATATTTTTCATTATTTATTTTATTTAATTATAAATTATATTTTTTTAACCTTTTTATATTATTCTTATTTAATTTACATTTTATAAACTTTAAGTAAATTATTAGTTTGACCCTTATCATAATAATCCCTTAAATTGAGAAAATAAAAACCCTAATAATAACGTGGTAGAAATTAAAATCTTACAATAAAAATAAAAAACTCGTTTATTATTATTTTTATATCAAGAAAAAATATGAGTACTTTTTACAAAAATAAACACCAAATTAAAATAATAATTATTTTTAATTTTTTATACTTTTAGTATATTTTTATCGTATTTCTTTTCTCATTTTTTTTTAATTATTTTTATACTTTTATTTTTATTTGTCCAGATTGTCCAAAGTTTAGACAAGATGGTCTCTGCCGCCTTTTATCCACTTTCAGTTTCATTTGAAAAATTGAAATTCATTTGAAATTCGCCAGAGAGAGAAAGCCTCCACACACACTCTCTCTCTCACTATGGCTCCCCATTTCGTGTTCCCTCGCACACTCCAAGACCTGGAACACCAACCACAACACGAAGACCACACCCTCTACGTCCACAACCCCATCAACCTCACTTCCCTTCTCTCCTCCCAACTCGATGACTTCGTCAAAGGTAACTAACTAACCATTCTCTCCTCTTTTTATTTCTTTTCCCATTTCAATTCTCAACAAACATTCAAACAGGTCTCTCCTTTGATCTATCGGACAAGGAAATCCTCTGCATCGAGGAGCAAGATCTGTTCGATCGCGTTTACTCGTTGGTTCGCGGCTTCGCAATTCTCTCTCCCTCTTCAAAATTAACCCTCATTGAATCTCTCCGTTCCAACTTCGCCGTTCTTCTCCCTAATGTCGATTCCCTTTCTAGGGTTTCCCAGGATCACATTCCCCTCTCTTCTCATCGCAATGCTTTTAAAATATACACATTCTTTCTCGTTACCATTCTTCTCGAACATCATTGCTCCAACAGTAATAATGTTGCCGCCAACTCCAAGGTTGTGCCTCCGAGTGGTAGGAAGAAACAAGCTGTTAATTCGTGGAATTGGGAGCCGCACAGAGCTCGGATACTCAATCTCATTGCCAACTCTTTGGAGATCAACCTTGAATTGCTTTTCGGTTCGCCAAATCTCGATGAAAGCTACTTGTCTTTCATTACAAAGTGAGTGCTTTATCTGTCTTCATGTGTTTTGTTGCGAGTACACCACCATTTTGGTTCTGAAGATGAAAAATAACAAAACAAGTGTTTATTGTTATCTAGAGACCAAAATGAGAGTAAGTGGTTAAGTTTAAAGACCAAATGATAATAAGTGTTTAAATTTAGGCCTAAAATGATGATATCTTTCAGGGATCATTTTGTAATTTTTCATAGTCCAGGAACTAAATTGTTGGATTCTCACACTTTCAATAATCAAAATGGTGGTTTACTCATTTGGTAATGGTTGGGAACCTTATCCACTTATTTTTTCAGTATAAGTATTTTAGCTAGGATTTTTGAAAAAAATGCACCTAAGTTTGTACTTGTTAAAATACTCCTTAAAAGCAAGTGGTTTTTAATGTACAGTCACTTATTTGTTAGAAGCAGTATTTTGGCCAGCTTTCTGAATTGGCACTTGCTTGTTAACTTGTAGAAATGCGTTCTCTATGTTTGAGGATGCGGCACTCTTGAAAGATTCTGATGTGAAAGATTCATTATGCCGTATAATTGGAGCCTGCTCTACCAAGTACCATTACACTGCACAGTCATGTGCATCCATTGTGCACCTGATTCACAAGTATGATTTTGTGGTCACGCACATGGCTGATGCAGTTGCTGGTGCTGAGAAGAAGTATGCAGATGGAAGCCTTGCCATGTCGCTTGTCAGGGAGATTGGAAGGACTAATCCTAAAGATTACGTGAAAGACACTGCTGGGGCTGAAAATGTTGGCCGTTTCCTGGTTGAGCTTGCTGATCGCATACCAAAATTGATTTCGACTAATGTTGGGATTCTTGTTCCTCACTTTGGTGGAGAGTCCTATAAGATTAGAAACGCACTTGTGGCTGTGCTGGGGAAGCTAGTAACCAAGGCATTCAAAGATGTTGATGGTGGTGAAGTGAGTTCTAAGTCCATTCGTTTGCGTACCAAGCAAGCTATGCTGGAAATCTTGCTTGAGCGTTGTAGAGATGTTTCTGCCTACACCAGAAGCAGAGTTCTTCAGGTGTGGGCTGAGTTATGTGAGGAGCACTCTATTTCGATTGGCCTGTGGAATGATGTTGCAGAAGTTGCTGCTGGAAGGTTGGAGGACAAGAGTGCAATTGTCAGAAAATCTGCTCTGAATCTGTTGATCATGATGCTGCAGCACAACCCTTTTGGTCCGCAGCTTCGACTAGCTTCGTTTGAAGCAACCTTAGATCAGTACAAAAAGAAATTGAAAGAGCTTGAGCCTTCAGAAGGAACAGAACCCTCATCTGATGCTTCTAATTTTAATGGTGATGGAGAAGTGGATGATTTAAATTGTGAAAATGCTGTGAAGGGGGAGAAACAAGACAGTTTAACTGATAGTTTCTTGTCCCAATCAGAAGACGCAATCCCTTCGCAGAACAGTAGTGTGCCAGATGTTGGGAACTTGGAACAGACTAGGGCATTGGTTGCATCTCTTGAGGCTGGATTGAGGTTCTCCAAGTGCATAGGAGCCACAATGCCAACACTTGTCCAATTGATGGCTTCGTCTTCTGCCACTGATGTTGAGAACACAATTCATTTATTGATGAGGTGCAAACAGTTTCAGATTGATGGCTCTGAGGAATGTCTCCGGAAGATGTTACCTCTGGTGAGCCCTTTTCCTTTTTATTGTGAAACATTCTATGTTGCAATCACAATTGCATTGCGGTTATCAAAATAGGGAAATCATAGGCAAATGTGATTGTAATTGTGATTGCAGATTTTTAAAGCCTTGTGAAGCCAGTATATTCAAGGTTTATTTGATTGTTTTTTCAATGTGTTATGGTCCATTTACTCTTTGTTTGTACTTATGTAACCCTTGATTTTTCTAAACCTAATTCTTTCTCTCTGTCATCTGCTCTCATTTACAGGTATTTTCCCAGGATAAATCCATCTATGAAGCAGTGGAGAGTGCTTTCCATGCAATATACATCAGGAAAAGTCCAGTTGAAACTGCCAATAATCTGTTGAGTCTTGCCACTGATTCCAATATAGGAGATTTAGCAGCTCTTGAGTTTATAGTTGGCGCCCTCGTCTCCAAGGGTGATATATCTTCCAGCACAGTATGTTTTCATGTACTGTCTTGAGATTTGAATGCATATAGATAGGACTTCAGAATGATATATTTCCCTAGAAAAAGAAAACTTGGCCAATAAATGTACCAAGCTTGACTCTCTTTGACATTATGGAATAAAGGCTTTATGTTAAAAAATTTAAATACAATTTAGGAGGAGAATAAGATTTGCTTAATTGTCATGTTTGCATATCATTTGATGATAAACACTGCTCCTAAATAAATGTTTTACAGTGGTTAGTAGGATTCAGATTGTTGAGGCTGACAGTGAGATATGATCTCTTGCATTAGTATTACTTGCTCTTTATACCTCCAATCAAAAAAGTTCTTGCTGCCGGTGTATCAAATTTGGTTCTCATTATTGATATGATTTCTTCATCACATCTTCACCACTGCAGATATCAGTGTTATGGGATATCTTTTGCTTCAATGTTGGCGGAACTACTCCAGAGCAAAGCCGTGGTGCTTTATCAGTCCTTTGCATGGTTGCAAAGACATCAACTGGTGTTCTTGGCTCACATTTACAGGACATCATTGACATTGGGTTTGGTCGTTGGTCTAAAGTTGATCCTTTGCTAGCTAGGACAGCTTGTCTTGCTATCCAGAGATTGTCCGAAGAAGAAAAGAAAAAGCTACTGGCTAGTAATAGTGTTCGAATATTTGGTGTTCTAGAAAGTTTAATCACTGGTTTTTGGCTTCCAGCAAATATTTGGTTTGCTGCTGCTGACAAAGCCATAGCTGCCATATATGCCATTCACCCTACCCCAGAAACCATAGCAGCTGATATAATAAAGAAATCTCTCAGTTCTATCTGTAATGATGGTTTTAATGTGCAGAGTGACACTAACACTAGTAGTGGCAGTATGCCTCTCACAGTTCAAGTAGCCAAACTTAGCAGATGTTTATTTGTTATAAGTCATATTGCCATGAATCAACTGGTATATATTGAATCCTGTGCCCGTAAAATTCAGAAGCAGAAACTTGCAAAAGAGAAAAAAGACATTGAGAATCAGAACATAGATAGTAGTTGCACAGTAACAACTGGTACACAGAAGGTGCAATCAATGTTTCTTTCTTATGGTCACACTGTTCTTTATCTTTGCTGTCAAATCTATTAAGTTTAGCTTGTTAATCTATTGCAGGATAGTGATATAAATGCTGAGTTAGGATTTACTGCCTCTGAGGATGCAGCACTTGATGCTTTGTTTGAAAAGGCAGAAAAGGAAATAGTATCTGGTGGTTCTAATGAAAAGAATTTGATTGGTGTCTGTGCAACCTTTTTGTCAAAGCTTTGTAGAAATTTTGCAATAATGCAGAAGGTGATTGTCCTGATTTCCTTCTAGAAACTTAAGCTATCTTGAATTTTTCTATTATTTGGTATTTTACGGAAGCTAGCAGTTATCATTGAAATGTGAAAATAGGATATGATTTCAAAATTAATTAATCTCTCGAATAAAATTTTGGATAAAATTTATTTTTGGTCACTTATATTTTTATTAAAATTCATTTTGGTCCTTTATCTTTTAAAGAATTTGTTTTGGCCATTTATCTCTCAAATTTAGGTCCATGTTATCCTTGTTAAGCAGTGATCATTTTCAACTTTGGGGCACGGTTTTAGACACTTTTGTGACTGATTCATGATATGAAAATATTCCCATTAGATTCATTTACAAGAAAACTGTGGATCCTAACTAATGTTCAAACCAAAAAAGAACATAGACATGATGAAAATGATGTGAAAAATGAGTCTCACAAGCAATTGAAAAAGAATATGATATTAGATTCTTTTTTAAAAAAATTGGTTGCTAATGGGACTAACATTTCATGTGATCTTCACCATTTTTATGGCCCTTTTGGTCCAAATATTAGTAAGGTATCATAGTTTTCATGTTGGTGAATCTAACAGGACACAATATTTTGCAAGGACAACAATGACCCAAATTTGAGAGATAAGGGACCAAAATAGTTTTTTCACCCAAAATATATTTTAGCATGAATAATATTAAAGCTAAAATATGTTTATTCTGTAAAAAGATATAAGAGACCAAAAATATTTTTTAGCATAAAATTTTTAACAGTACGAAGCAGAGGTGTTACTGACATCAATTCTTTCGTTTATTCAGTATCCAGAATTACAGGCATCTGCAATGCTAGCTTTGTGTCGATTGATGATTGTGGATGCAGATTTTTGGTTAGTTCCATGTTAAATCTTTACTCCCTATGCTTCATTATTGTTCCTGCTTATTTATGCCTTGTTATGGAGTGAAAATAAAGTGAATTGTTTTCAGTGATGCAAATCTCCAGCTCCTTTTCACAGTTGTGGAAAGTGCAAATTCTGAAATTGTCCGTTCTAATTGCACAATTGCATTGGGAGATTTAGCAGTACGGTTTCCCAATCTTTTAGAACCATGGACAGAAAACATGTACGCCCGCCTAAATGATCCGTGCATATCTGTTAGGAAGAATGCTGTATTGGTGCTTTCACATCTCATACTAAATGACATGATGAAGGTAGAGGTCACTGAAGTTATTTCTTCTTTCAATTTTTTGCAGTGGTTATATACTGATGCAATCATTTCTTGATCAGGTGAAAGGATACATTAATGAAATGGCTGTAAGATTAGAAGATGAAGATGAAAGAATTTCAAATCTAGCCAAGCTATTTTTTCTTGAACTTTCTAAGAAAGGTTCTTGTGTTTTTCTTGTGTGGAACAGTATCTGCTATTATTCTCGATAATGCATTTTTAAAGGTAGAAAGTTGTTTGATATAGTTTTCTGGATTATAACAGGAAACAATCCAATATATAACTTACTTCCGGATATACTAAGCAAATTATCCCAGCAGAATCTGAGCAAAGATTCTTTCTGCAACATCATGCAATTTTTAATTGCTTCAATCAAGAAGGTATATATCTCAATGCTGAAATTGTTCTATATTTGTTGTGATTGCCATCCTCACTTTAGTTTCATTAAGTACTCCAGGATAGACAAATGGAAGCTCTGGTGGAAAAGCTATGTCATCGATTTAGTGGTGTTACAGGTATCCTCCTTTTCCCCTGAGGGTATCTTCCCTTCAATTTTATCCATGTAGTTGCAAAGGGCTTTGAAATAGTGTTGTTAAATAGTGGTCATGGTGTCACCATGGAAGATTTTTTGCCCACCACCATAGGCAATTTGTGAACGGAAGTCACCTTGCATCGCCATAGGCTGGAATAGCATGTTTATATGGATGAATTTTGGCCTTTTGACTTGTTCTGCTATCTGCCATTGACAACATTCCCTTGAATTCAATTACAAAGCCAAGTGAAGTTTTTTGCTTATGGTTTATTGTTGATAGTGATTGTGACTTTATTTCTATGCAGATGTCAGGCAGTGGGAATATATATCGTATTGTCTCTCTCAGTTATCTTTTACTGAAAAAGGGATGAAAAAGCTCATAGACTTATTTAAGACATATGAACATGTCTTGTCAGAGGATTCTGTTATGGAACATTTCAGGAACATACTGAGCAAGGTAAATTATGTTTTTGTTGATCGTGCATAATATCTGTAAAAATGCTGAGGCTGTTTCTTGTATAATTTAAATTGAAATCAGGCCAAGAAGTTTGCAAAACTTGAACTTAAAGCTTGCATTGAAGAGTTTGAGGATAAGCTGATTAAGTTCCACACAGATAAAAAGGAACAGGAAGATACTGCTCGAAATGCCGAAATCCATCAGCAGAAGATTGCCAGCAGGGAATCTTTTACTGTGGCTACAAATTCTGAAGATCAGGAGTCTAATTCTGCTTCAGGTTAACTTTTATACTTTAAAATGTCCATGTGTTCTAATTTCTGCAGTTTCCCTAATGATCTTGTCTATTTATAGCAGTACAAGTAATCAACTAATCATTGTCATGAGCGCTTTACAGAGTTAAAACCTTGTCCTACTTACAAAATGATTGAATGGAATACTAGGTATTAAGAATGTATTGCAGCAGATGTCAATCCACTGACAAGTTTGAAAAAGGATGAACATTTAAGTATACATGCACTATATGATTTTACTGGATAAACAATTGTCTGCTGCGACAAATGTCTGGTGTACAGGAATCTGATTTCATGTCACATAGCTTCTTGGTTTCGATGATCTTGTCATGAATGTTTTGATTACGTGGTTTTTTTATAATCATGAATTTTTTGGCAGATGAAACAGAAGGTGAAGTAATTGATGCTTGCACTGAAGAGGTAACTTCTTCAAATGGAAAATCAGAATCCAAACTTGACTCAGAAGCACATTCTTGTGCTTCAAGTGAGTTGACAGAGTCAGATCAAGCGGGTAATGAAATTCAATCACCACCCCTAGTTAAGACGAGAGGTTAGTTTAAACACAGCTTTTGCGAATCAGCTTGATTCTATTGTTATTGTTATAATTAACAAGGGGTTACCGATTATAGGAGTTCAACGGTCCAGAACTACTAAAAGCAATGTTAAAGATGGAAAGGGTGATAATATATCTGTCACTAGAAGAACTACTCGGTCAAGGAGGTAGGCCTTACGTTACTTCAGCTTGCATTTGCGTGATAATATTCTAACATTCTGATCTTGCACATTGACTCAGGATAGAGCATGGATTGAAAATTTTGAAAATGCTCAAGTAATTATGCCCATTTGTTTGCTTATTTAGTTTTCAAAGCAAGAAAAGGTTTTTATGAATCTACTTTAGATTTTTATTTGTTATAATTATGCAAATGGTTGTAAATATTGACCTATCTATTTATAATAGAATTTACCTGAAATAGAAAGACAGTATAACGATTTTACAAGGCATCTAGTTGTAAATTGTTATGCATAGTATGATTATTTATTTTGATAATAATAATAATAATGATTGTTTTGGCTAAAAATTATTATTGAACTAATATATGAAATTTTAAACACAAATGTGGCATTGGCATCTAATCTGTATATTCAATACTCTTTCAGGATACTTCGCCATTTTCTCTAATGTGTTGCTTTCTTATTCTTCTTTGCTAACTCCAACGTCTGCCTTACTCATGTCTTTCTTGCACTCTTCAATCATCTTTTTAATTTTCCAAACGAGAGTTGGCAGTTACTACTCATTAACTTCCATTGATTTCTCAAGACAATAAACTGCATTTTTGTGCTTCCTCAATATAGCACAAAAGACTGCAACTGGAATGCTATCTAGCACAAAAGACACTACAAAGAAGCTAAAATAAACTCATTTTCTATTGATTCTTCTTTGACAATAAGAATACATTTATAACCTGATTGGGACTAAAGTTTTTAATATATTTTTTGGATAATTTTTTATAATTTTCATAATATATTATAATTTTAAATAATTAATTCAATTATCAACTTAACTGAAATCAATTGAGGTCGGGTCGGGTTGGATAAATTGCTTAAAAACAAGAACAAATCCAACCAAACACAGCTCAATTATGTTTGACTGGGTTAGTTCCTGAGGTGCCCAAACTTATATCAACTTGAATCATTTACACTCTTAATGTACATAATTATTGCAACAGATAATATATTAATGATTTTAATTTTTACAACAGATAATATATTAAATTTAAAATAAACTCTAACGGGGCAGATAATATATTAAATTTAAAATAAACTCTAACTAAATAGAATCTAAATCATTTTGTTGACCAACTGTGTCTAGATCTAGCTTGTACTATGTTTTGGGCAAAATCATTTCTTTTTCTTTTTTTTTTATGAATTAAGCTTTTATACTGGTAGGCAAGGAAGGCACCAAGTACAAAATGAAGGGATTATTTTTGCAATAAACCTAGCATCTTTATACGATTCACATACTAGGGAAATATCTCAGTGAATTCGTTTGTTCTACTTATGACTCATTTTGTTATCATTCACTTTGTGCCCTCCATGCAGGTAGATAACTGAGACACCTTTAGATGAGAAGATATACTTTTACCAAATGGAATCTGGAATATGACTGCGTTTTCAAGGTTTGGATGCATGTTAATAGATTTTAGTGGAGGCAACTATGGTTGCGATGGGTTAATATGTAAATTGACATTGTATGTATACTGTTTTATGATATCAATTTCAAAATGTGTAATCACAAATTTCATACGTGGAGACAATTCAAGGGATTTGGTCTCCTAAAATATGCTATTTGAGGTATGTATAATTTGCAAAACTGCAGATATGTAACCGGCTAGTTTATCCGAAGTGGCATGGATGAGATTTAAGTGGTATACTATTGATGTTCCTCTGCCACTAATCATATTTCATTACTGTATGTAGATTTTCTCACTATTGGATTTTTTTGTGACAAAGTTTAGTTTCTATTATGTCACTATGTGATCTCTCTATGAAGAATTGAAGAAAGAAGAGAAGGTTTAAAGATAGTATGATAGTATGATGACGAAAAGTAGGTTTGTAGAACACAACTCCTACCGTTGTACAAGATCAAAGGCGAATTCAGGGAGAAATGGAAATGAAATTTTTGTTTTGAGGCTTTTTACTTTTCCTTCTATGTTAAACAGTGCCATTTTCATTTTTGGCAGTCAAGTGGAAACGCTGCGTTTTGATTTTGACCCATGCTGCAACCATTTTGGATCGTATTTTTACACCACTCTCCAATATAGTGGCTAGGTGGTTCGTACTTGCGTTGGCCACCTAGCATTAATATTTCTTTTTCAAGGAAAATGTACTAAAAAATGTCATTTTGGTAACATATCTGCTCTCTCTGTTGCTTGCCTCTAAAAGTCACATGCCCTGTTAAAAGTGTTTGAATGAAGCTCACATCCCCAAGGATGTTTTTGTAGACAAATTTTAGAACTTCCGTGGAATCGATTGTAAGGACAAACTATATCACCTTCACTTAAAAGGAAATAACCCTAGATGAAATTGAGCATGTTTACCCATTATATATCATTGTTAAATGCAAAGACATGTTCATGTTCACTCATTATACATTATTGTTAAATGCAAAGACATGTTCGTGACACGATTTACTATGTACATAATAGTTTTATCCTAAACTATTCTAATGTCATGTATTGGTAGTTGAGGTATATTTTAAGTGAAGATGTTCGTGACACGATTTACTATGCAAATTGAGCATGTTCACCCATTATATATCATTGTTAAATGCAAAGACATGTTCGTGACACGATTTACTATGTACATAATAGTTTTATCCTAAACTATTCTAATGTCATGTATTGGTAGCTGAGGTATATTTTAAGTGAAGATATTAGATATGTTTTATGTATAGTAAGTGAAAGTGTCAAGTCTGTTGTAACTTCAATAGGGAGGCGTCACATGATCCCATGGTAGGTGAAGATGTAAAGTACGAGACATTTCCTAAAGTGTAGGCACTAGTTGCAGGACATCCTCAACGTGATTGTTACCACACATCATTTCCACGTTGAACACGTCAGGACGCCTCTCATTTGTCACTTGCCACTTGGTTGAAGGTGTCAAGGTTTTGGAGTTATTCGTGCCCATGATCCCCACCATATATAAAGGGATAACGGTAAATTTTTTTAAACATTTAGGGTTTATGGTAAATTTTTTTAAACATTTAGGGTTTATGGTAAATTTTTTGAATACCCAGTCCCTTCTTCTTTTCACTCTTCCTTCCCCACTTTCACTTTTCCTTTCAACCCCTCTCTTGACTTTCAACCTCCCTCACTTTCACTCTACCTTTTAACCTCCCAATTAATTCTCAATCTCCCTAAATCAAGTATAAATTTCTGTCTTAAATTGTGTAAATTTCTCTGCAATTGTGCAAATCAATATAGATATGTAACTTACAATGTTTTATTTTAATTTTTGAAATTATTGGTTTTGTTAATACAAGAAACCCATTAAAAGTAGTTAATAATAGTAATAAAAATATATTTTATTAGTGTAGGAAGCCCATTAGAGATGGTTAGTAATAATAATAAAAATAAATTTTGTTAAAACCCATTAGACATAGTTAATTATAATAATAAAAAATAATAACGGAAGAAGTTATATCTCTTTATAAGTTATTTACAACAAATAGATATTTTCATTTACAATAAATTAGTTAATTATTAAAAGTATATGAAAAATATACAATCAAAATTATCATCAATAAATATTCATCTTACAATGATCAAATATTGATAATTCTAATTTTCACACTTGCATATCAAAAATAGTAATGATTTTTTTATCTCACAAAATGAAAATAATAACTAATTTTAAAAATATGAAAAATAAAAGAATAGAAGTAAGGAAGAAAATTTTTGTGTGCAAACCTTGATGTTGTAACCATTGTTCAAAAGGAGTATATATAGGAAACTGAAGGTGTTATGTTAGTGGTTCAACTTAGAGGGGTCCATGTGCCTAAATGTGCTAGTTACATGGCACAATTCCTTAGGGTTTTGTCACATGGTTAAAGGCACCAATATTGTGACGTGACTCCTTGAGATTTTGCTACGTGGTTGAAGGCGTCAATCATTTGGTGTGAACCTTTAGAGTTATGTCATGTGACTGAAGGTATCAGGTCTGTGTGGGGCGACCCCATCCGGTCATATGTTTGAAGACACGAGTCCTTTGATGCGACCGCTTTTAATACACTGAAGATGTCTAAACTTTGACGTAACCTGCATTTATAAAAATGACGTACTTACATTTCCCGTACTTTTACCCATACAGACCCCAACCGTAATTAATTTAAAATTCACTCTAAACAAATAAATAATTTAAAACATTTTACCATTTTAATACAATGTTTTTAACATTTTACTTGTTGTCTTCGTGACAAGTTGAATTAATTCTCATTTATATAGTTTTGTTCATGTAGAAAAAGATTTATATAAAATAAATTTTGTAGTTCTATATTAAATTTTTTTATAAAAATTATATTAAATTATATTCTTGTTTAACGGAATAATTCTCGGTATGAACTTATACAGTTCTAATGCATTAATATTAAATTTTAATGAATTCTTAACTAAATTTATTTGCTCTTTGACATAACAAAATATAAAATTATAAATAGCTAATTTTTTTATAAATAATTTAATAGTTTTATTATAGAAACAATCTTCACAATGAACGTCATACTAAGTTGTGACACTATATATACAATATATTTTATTTTTAATTGTAATATTTTAATCTTTACGATAAAAGTTGCAATAATTACTTTTATATATGTATATAAAATAAAAAGCTATACTAAGTTCATATGAGTATTATTTTTTTTTTATTTTTCATTTTTCAGATATTAACTTATGAATGACTTATTAATAAGCTATGCAAATTTATAAAGTTTAAAACTGTAAACTTACAATTCGCAACATTTCAACTAAGTCATGTTGGGTAGTTCCTTGTGGATGGTCAAATTCATTTTGTGTTTCACACGTGAAAATAGACCTCAGATGTATAAAATAACTGTGTGGCAGAATCTCACTACATGGATGACCAGAAACAGTGTTCAATGTCGCTAATATGAAGACGTTTACCCATAAAAAGTGGAAGCAAAACTAACTGATTTTTTTTTAATTTGACCATTTAACTCTTTAAATTCTCACTTTTTTCACTTGATTTCTTTTGTTTTATCCTCTCCAAATTTAAATGTCTACAATAATGTTTTACCACAATTTTTTTACACTATAAATTATAAATCTAAAATTTTTCATAATATAAAATTCATTATGAATTTCTAAATCCTTAACTGAAAAAACAATCTGGATATTCAAATTTATGAATGAAGAAGATAAAGGGGTTGTATGAGTAGAATGAGTAAATAAAAAATGGATGAAAAATAATAAAAAGAAAAAGAAAAACTCATCTTTTACACATTTACCAATGAATGAAATCAACGACAAACAATTTAAGAAACCTTATTTTTAACTTCTCAAATAAATCATATTTTAGACTCAATTTAATAATGAAATCTGTTTCAACTTATAAATGAGATTTATCTAAAAGAGATGATTTAATGATAAATTTTTGTATAAGATATAATAACCCTTTAATGTCAACAAATAATAATCATTTTTAAGTGATACAATATTGCTAATTAAAAATATTATATTATATTATATCATATTATATTACATATTAACTTAGTAAATTAAAATAATAGTAATAACTAACCACGATTTTGGTTCTCCCTGTTACCTCGTTGATGTTATTCCGAAGATCCCAACACATCTCACATGAAAGCTCCCTTTCATATCTGACAACATACAACTCCTTTAGGTCACCCTTTTCATCTAAATGACCAAAATCTGTCTGAAATCTGATCACAATTACCCTTCAATACTTTCTCTGTCCCTCTCAAACGCATAACCATGGTTTACAACAAACCATAGAGTTTGAGAGAGAATGTGAAAAAGGCATTGTCCTTAATAGAAACATGTAAAGACAAGACATTACCAATTTCTTCAATTACAACACATTCATGGGATGCTCAGTATCCAAACCACTTACTAGAGTGGACAAATACCTTGATGATGATTCTCTTTCTTTTGCTTCATTTTCACAGTTCTCCAATTCTTCACCACAAGTCCATAGAGGTGTGTCACTGCCTTTTCATCTTGTCCATCACCCTCCAACAAAAAAGGGTGACACACACCACCTTGTTTCCCTCACCTCCACCTCTTATGGTTCCCTTCTCCTTAATGATCAAAATGACCCCAATTTGAAATGCAATGATGAGTCACAATCTCCACCCACTCTTACCAAAAGTTCTCTAGACATAATGAACCAAACACAGCCAGAACAGTTATTGTTCCCTGGCTCAGTCATCAACATTTGGGAACTCATGGAAGGCCTTGATGATGATCATGATGATGATGATGATGATGGTGGTTACAGCCCCAAACCTCATAGTGAGTCCCGTTTTGACACCCCCATGGCCATGGATACCCCAAAGAAGCCAAGTTCATGCAGGTACATGACCTGTTTAATGATTATTAAGGCTTAAAATAAATTGTGTAGGTTTTTTCTTTGATAAATTTAATAAAAGAATTATATGTTAAGTGTTTTAAGGTCTCTTTGTTAATACATGAGAATCTCATTAAAGTTTTTACTTTAAAAATAACTGAAATAAATAAATAATTTTTTTATCTTTGAATCTAAAATTTAAGCTGTATTTGTTTTATCTTTGGATTTAACTGCACAGTTACACAGCATCTGACGGGTCTGCAAATAATCTCCTTGATTCTTTTGAAGCACTAAAACCGTCAGACAATTTGTTTTCCCAAGCCAAAAAGCCACTTTGGCAGCATTTATCAGAGGAAGACCTTCTTGCTAAGTTGGATCAAAATGTGGCTTTGAGTTACCACCAAGCATTGTCATCAAAGCAACCAAGGAGCAACCTATGCAACGATGTCAGGTCAATGAGATCTAGCCCTTTGAGTTGTTCTTCATTTTCTAACAATTTGTGCTGTTTATCTGGCTCTCAAGACAGAATAGTGGTTTATTCTACAACTTTGAGAGGTATCCGCAAGACCTATGAAGATTGCTGTTCTGTTAGGATGATATTCAAGGGATACCGAGTTGCAGTAGATGAAAGGGACATCTCCATGGACTTGTCCTATAGAAAGGAGTTGCAGAATGAACTTGGAGGCAAAGCAGTGACCTTGCCACAGGTCTTTATCAGAGGAAAGTATGTGGGAAATGCAGAGAAAATTAAGTTGCTGAATGAATCAGGAGAATTGGCAACTCTCTTGAAAGGTTTTCCAACTCACGAGAAAGGGTTTGTGTGTGATAGCTGTGGAGATGTCAGGTTTGTTCCATGTCCTAACTGCAGTGGTAGCAGGAAAGTGTTTGAAGAGGAACAAGGGGAATTGACAAGGTGCCCAGATTGTAATGAGAATGGCTTGATAAGATGCAAAAATTGCTCCTTATGAATTAGGAAGGTGATCATAAATTTATTGATCATATCTTGTCCCACTAATCTGTCATGATAAGTTTTGACAGGTACTAATAATGTCATCAATGCCAATTTCAATTTGGTTTTTGTTTTAGGATTTTTAGTTTATATTTCATTTTGGTTCAGTAACTCCGAACTGCACATCCATAGTATAAAAACCACTAGTTTTTTGCATGTGCTTTTGATCAAATTACGTATGTTCGAATCTATCATGTGTCCTTTTTATGTAGTATTATTTTTCTTGGTGAAATGTGTCCTTTTTATATGGCAATAAGTATCAATAAAGGAGTCTAAGAGCTCAGCTATAGTAACAGTGATGAACATATACAAGCCCCAAACTCAAACAGATCATGCAATATGCAGAGAATTCACTGGGATAATTTTTTTTCGATCTGTGGCTTTGTGCTTGTCTACTTCTCTACAAATAATGCAATGGTCAATATCATAAGATGGCACTATTTATATTTTGTCTCAAAATTTAGTCTTCATGTTCAGTAGCACTTTGTATGTTTGATCTCACCTAATGTTTCCTCATCTATAGAAAGGGTTGAGGAATTTCACGATTTACTGTTGAACGCTAGGTGATGTTACATCCATATCTTTATATAACAAAACCATAAAGAAAAATACAATTTTGAAGAGTAATTGTTGTTGCTTCCGCTTTCAATTTGTTTCTTTTCAATTCCTGAACTATATTGGGCCCTAATTTTAAAAATATTTAGTATTCACATGCAATGTGGTATGCACAAAGTTTCTTACTAGTCTTTCAAATTTTCAAATCTTTAAAATAAAATAAATGTTCATTTCCTGTTTGAATTTATGGTTTAGGACTAGGAGAAAAGAGAGAATTTGGGAAAAACTAAATATACCAAAAGAAAGAAAATAGTGTGTCGACAAAGAAAGAGCTATTACAAAGTGATTATTCAATTTTTTATATAAGCTCCAACTAACTATATCTTTAATAACTCATGCAAGTTGGAATTGTTTATAATATTTCTAATTTGGAATTAGAGGTACAAGTGAATGAACTAAAAGAGATTCGTTGAAAATATATCAATGAAAGATATATAATTATTAAAAATTATTTAAAAGAAAAAACTTAACCATTAAATTGAAGATGAACTTAAAGGCTTAGCCACTCGACAATAGCAATATGCTTAATTACTTGAAAAACAAAAATAAACAATGACATGTTTGACTGCCATAAGACAATCGTAGTTAATCTTAATTATCATGAGCAAAAGCTAACTTAACAACTCAAGACAAAATGCTTAACTACTATTAATAAAAGCTTATATCAAAGAAAATGTCCAAAAACTACAAGAAAGAGTAGATGTTAATCCAAGAAAGGGAGAAATTAAATTATGTAAAGTTAAAAACTATCTAAAACTAGGAGCTTTTTTTGCAAAATTGAGTTTATATGTTTGTTAAAAACAATTTAAAAACTAAAGTACTTGGTTGAAACCAAGTTAAAAGTGTGCATCCAAAGGTTATGAGAGAAGGGAAAAAGAGAATAAACACAATGATTTATATTGATTCGCTTAAACTAAGTTATGTTTAGTACTTTCAAAATACTTAAAGGTTTTTCGCTGACCAATTCAGTTACACTCAAACATTGTTTTTTATGAAGTCACTCCTATCTCAAAACCCAATAAATTTATAACTGAAACTTACTAAAAACTAAGTATTATTTATCACTAAGTCAATCTTGACTTTCACAAACAAAATTTGTATAAGATACAAAATCTACTCTTAAGGAAAGGATATACAATGAAGTTTAATAGTGTTTAACTTTGCTAAGCAAAAGATTCTACTCTAGAATTTACTTTTAGAAAAATTGAGATATGAATGTTTCTTCCAATAGAGTTTTGGGAATATAATCGATTCGTTTATTACTTCTCTCTAATAAGTTCTCTCTCTCTCTCTATATATATATATAGGTAGATACCGAGTGAGAGAGTATGCCTTGAAAAGGAACATCCTTATAGGGTGGGATACAAGGGGTCAATGTTTGTTTTTTTGCTAACACACATTGTCCTTTTCAAATTTTGAGATACTACTATGCTATCCTACCAAATTGTGTGTTCATTGAGAGTGTAAAACTTCAAATTTAAAATATTAGAAAATGACAAACTCAATAAATGCATTAGCTTGTAATGATATAAAACATATGTTATAATAGAGATTAGAAAGGACAAAACCCTTATCTTGCACATTATTCGAATTAAGTGTTAGACGTTGGAAGTTGGATACTAAACATGAAATTCATTTTAATTTTCAAAAGAACTTAATTAATTTAATTAATGAAATTATGTTAAATAATTTTTAAGCAGAAATAGTACAAGTAGAAATAGAAACATAGAATGTGAAATCATCATATTAATCATAAAATTAATAGAGAATTGCAAGATTAATCATGTATTAATTTATCATAATTAGATTATTAGCAAAGGAATAACCTAATGTCCCATCCTATGCTATCATGATATATAAAAGAAATATAGTAAAGATGAACATTTGAAATTTCCAAAATAAATAGAATGTTTTAGCCTAAAAAAACTTCTTCTTAAGCTCTATGTCTTATTTATACTTGTTGATCATCTGCTTACCCAACATCCACGAGTCATATTAGTTGTCACCAAGAGACCAAACAAAGAGTTAGCTATAATCACAAAGTGCTAATACTATGGAATTCTAAAGGTTCAAAATCCAATCTAAGACATTTATGACCAAACCAAAGGTGCTACTAAGTTTAAAATACTCTAACTTAGTTATTTTGAGTTTTTAGGTTCAATTATACTTAAGAATAAAAGTCGATTATAAGACCTTAAAAGTGCAACTAATTGACTAGCCTTCACTTTCACTATAACTTTCCAAGAATACAACAACCAACACATAATTACCTAAGACACATGCCATAACATTTTCACTGAAGAAAAAGTCATTTTAACCAACTCCATGAACATCACAAACAATGTTCATAATTGATGGGTAAGGAACAATAAGTACTCATTAATACTGTATACATTGCAAATGATGATGAACAACAAGTAACTCGAACAACATTTACCACACAGAACATAGTCTATTACTTTTATTATAGCAAATAAATTATCCTTTACTTGAGAGAAAGGAGAAAACTAGTGATGTGCGGTGGAGCGTTTATGTGCACCCCGCCTGCCTATGACAAATATACCACAACCGTCAAGTAATAAATATTTTAAGAAAAGGGTTGTCGATCACACGAGAATAAGCAATCAAGTTTAATTCTTATTTTAATCTTATTATTTTGAGAAGGTTGTTGGAAAGCAATTATTAAAAAGAGGAGATTTAATAATAGAGAAAGCGATTGAGATCATGATTTCACCACAAATCTCCCTAATATTCTACTCTGGTGTTAATCAAATTATAGTCTTTGGTTGGATCGAATTCCTACCCTTGTAACCGTCCCTCTTAGGATCACCTACGCCGCCTAGATTAATCTGATTAACTAATATCTTAAATTAAACTAAGTTAATTAAGGATTTAGATATATGAATCCGTAATAACTGTTATGTTATGTCCACACTACGTCTACTTCTATCTTTAGGACTCTAGCTCAGTAATAGTCTATTTCTCTAGTACCACCTAAGTTTCTTTCTCAAAGTTTCCTAGGCTTACTATCAATTCATTAGTGATTAGTTAATGAATAACATTAAACATAGAAGAAACAAACTCTCAATCATATACTGAATAACATCGAGAATTATATTAGAGATAAATTAGGGTTACATCGTTCTCCTAATCAGAGGAGAGTTAGTTCATGGTTGAAAGGAAAACAACACAAGAATAAATTGAAAGGGAATACATAAATAATCGATTCTTAGGAAAGTCGGATGATCCTTGCGTCTCCTTCGCTTTAGTTTGAAGTTGAGATTTCTGTCTTGTATGAACTGGCGCAATGAGGTCAAAAGACGGCTGCCGAATTAGGTTAAAACCGAAAAGTGACTATAAGTCCCTAACAATGATTTGATGGGTATTTATAGCCTTCATGTAGTGGACTTGGGCTTTTCGCAAGCCTAACTTGCGCGAGGTTATTAGCCATTTGCGCGAGTTAAGGTTCTAGAAAGCAAACATGTTCTGCAAGTCAAGCCAACTCGTGCGAGCTAAGGTTACAGAGAGTAATGTGTCTTCATTAGAGCTCCAAGTCGCGCGAGTCAAGTCCCAACTCACGAGAGCTGTATTTTGTAGCACGTTTTCTCCTGTTTTTGGCTATTTTTAACCCTTGAAACACTTAAATAAACCATCAACAAGTCTTAACACAAAATATTATGATTTAGAACATTTAGTGGTTGTTTTAACTCACTTAAGAGTGTTTGATGGACAATTTATGTACTAAAAAGAGTATTAAAATAACTCACTTTTATGAGTTATCAACTAGCCAAGGAAGGAAAATTTGGACATGTGCATAGAAGAGGAGGCTCCGAAGATTCAATTGTAACCTCGTAAACATGAAATGAACTTGGAAAAGGGAAGAAGAGAATGAAGCTTTAGTAGTTTTGGGATGTATCTTAACCAACAACGAAGAAGATGATGATGGGTTGTACGAGAAAGGATAAACAATGAAGGCAAAAGGAATTTACGGTTCTTGTGCGGGGAAGACACTTGCTAAGGAAGAAAATAATGGGGGAAGGCTAACTGATTGAACACTAAGGAATAATCTTAGGGCTTTGTGTTCATTAAAGGTAAAAATGGGAAAAGAAGGAAAATAAGCACTTAAGCATATTTTTGGACAATTTCAAATAAAAATTTTATCTTCTAAAATATCCTTTTATCATTATTCATGAGCCAACCCAAACATAAATAACTATTGTAGAAAGGCTTCCCTCTTGTCTTTTTCTTATTTTTGGTTAGTTATTATCTCAAATAGTGGTTAAACACCTATTGTTAGGGTTGTGTAAAAGTTAAACTTGGATTCTCATGTAAATTTTGTATATTAATTCAATTATTTATTTAATATTGCTTTCTTTCTTTATTAATGTTTGAATTGATGATAAAAAACCAAATCAAAATTGACTTAGACATAAGTTCAATTAGTTAGGACTTTATTTCTTTTTACTCGAATTTATCAATCATTTATAGACACATTTTGAATCTTGATCTAAGAGAAGACACCTAATTGGACCTTGAGTCTGAACATAGATTAAGGCTAATAGAGCACCGACAGGTTGTTGCTCAATAATGCTTGTTACATCCTAGAGGTTTGCCAAGACAAGATGAATCTCATGAAAAAGTTTATTGTCTTTTATGTAAGATATTATGATTATAATGTAATAAACTTGCAATATTAGAAAATTAATGGTAATCTCGTGTTAATCACTAAGTTGATACATGGGAAGAAAATGTTTGGTCATATACAACCCTAACTCATGCTCATAATAAATATAACTATATTTACATTATCTTTATTCTTATTTCGTATTTTTCACACACAATTCATGTCATAGACACTTTTTAAGATAGTTAATTACACACTTTACAATTCTTATAACTAACCTATACTTGGACTCATGCATTTTATACTACTTATGGTACATATTGGTAACCATGCTAAATAAACAAATAAGTACATCTTTATTATCGAGAAACTTCGTTGCTAAGTTGTTCATCAAAATTATTACTTAGAACACTTTCAAGGTTGAACTTCTTAAAATGGTGTACTAAGACAACTCCCACTTTACTACCAAGAATTGCAGCAAGACTATTTAGGTGAGAAATTTCCGGCCGAAGGTGACATACAATGGAATGCAGCCTACGGGGCTAAGTAGTTACTCGAGAAGTTAATGAGGTCTTCGTCACAGGCTTGCAACCTGTATGTAGGGATCTTCAAGGCCACAAAGCAATAAAGAATCGTGACACCATCATACCTCTCGTTTTCCACCAGCAATGTGCCAACACGTTTGTTTGAAATAATAGCTGAAATATGAATTACATTGTTTTAATATAATTTCCAAATCAACAATTCACTCAATTTCATTTTGAGAGGTACTATTCAATGCAAATATTTTAGATAAAAAATTACACAAGATGAGTTAAAATTAAAGCCAATAAAAAAATAAAAAAATGCCAGTTATAGATAAAAAAAAGTTAATTAAGAAATGAAGAGTATTTAGGAAATTTTGTTTCGTACAAATAACTAATTATTGTGATTTCTCACAATCATTCTATCCATAATTTTTCAAAGTTCCTTAGTGTGTTGTTGAGACTCTCACGGTACAGGAAAACATGCTGAGAACGCTAGTTCTCAAGCGCACCAATGCTCTACTCCATCGACATTCCCATTCCCAACTCCTCCGCCGTTTTTCAACATCCCCGGAGCCGAGCTCGTCGGTCGATGCAGAAACCCGAAAGTACGCAGGGTACGCAGCGCTGCTGCTGTTCTGCGGCGCCGCCACCTACTACACCTTCCCTTTGCCGGACAACGCCAAACACAAGAAGGCGCAGATCTTCCGGTACGCGCCGCTGCCGGAGGACCTCCACACGGTGTCGAACTGGAGCGGGACCCACGAGGTGCAGACGCGTAAATTCCTCCAGCCGGAGAACGCGGAGCAGCTCGAGCGCGCAGTGAGAGAGGCGCACGAGAAGAGGACCCGGATCCGTCCCGTCGGGTCGGGCCTTTCGCCGAACGGGATCGGGCTTTCGAGAGTTGGGATGGTGAATTTGGCGCTGATGGATTCCATTTTGGATGTGGATAAACAGAGAAAAACTGTTAGGGTTCAGGCTGGGATTAGAGTTCAGCAGCTCGTTGATGGCCTCAAGGACCATGGCCTTACTTTGCAGAATTTTGCTTCCATCAGGGAGCAGCAAATTGGAGGCATTGTTCAGGTTGCTTCTTCTTTTATCTTCTTTATTTCACTGCGAATACTCTAACACACTTTTTATCATTTGTTTAATGGTAATGGTCATAGACTCACAGTGTTAAACAGTTCAAACTTACCGCGTAAAACAGCTATATATGAATTGATGTGGTATTTAGGGTTTTTTTTTTATCAAAGTCAATAAAGTTATTATAAATGGTGTGTTGTGGTTGGATGATTGTGTGAAAAACTTTACGTTTTTAGTGCATATACCTTTTTTTTCTTTTATTGTTACCTGAAAATGAACTTTATTGGAAATCATATGTAGCATTTGAGGGTTTCACTTCCTTTATAATTTAATGTTTGAAGTAGTGTTAGATAGTAGGTTGCTAAAACTCCTTGTTTTGTAATATCAAGTAGACTAATGTAACTTAAAATTAGGCAAAGTCAAGAATCACGTTGAAATGGTAGTTGACCTCACTTTAGGTAAATGATGTTTGGTTTTATGTTGAAGTATATTAAGTTAGAGTCTAAAAATTGATTTTGTGTTGAAGCAATTCAGTTAGAGTCTAAAGATGTGGTTTAGTATTTTACTGAGCAAAAGTGTAGTATATATCCTTTTCATCTTTCAACTTCAGTAGAATGCTTTGCATTCCTGTGTTTTAGGTTGGTGCACATGGCACTGGTGCAAGATTGCCTCCTATTGATGAACAAGTGATTGCCATGAAACTGGTCACCCCTGCCAAAGGGACAATAGAGATCTCTAAAGAGAAAGATCCTGAACTATTTTATCTTGCTCGATGTGGTCTTGGGGGACTCGGAGTTGTGGCTGAAGTCACCCTTCAGTGTGTTGATCGACAGGAGCTTGTGGAGCATACAGTTGTCTCAACCATGAATGAGATAAAGAAAAATCACAAGTAATTCTTGAATTTTTTTCTTTTATATTTAGTACATCAATCAGATAACAGATATGTTGGATGTCATTGTTATCACATTAATTACTTTCATGCTTGCGTCATTGGTATCAGATAACAGATATATTTTTGCTTCATGGTGTACACATATTTTCCAGAGATTTTGATTATTATCCCTTTTTTATCTTATGCAGGAAATTGCTGTCTGAGAATAAGCATGTGAAGTACCTTTATATCCCTTATACTGACTCTGTCGTGGTTGTGCGATGCAATCCTGTTTCGAAGTGGAAAGGTCCTCCCAAGTTCAAACCACAATATACTAAAGATGAAGCCATACAGCATGTGCGTGACCTTTACCGAGAGTCCCTCAAGAAATATGGGTACAATTACACTTCATCCATTGATTGTAAGATCTATCAATTTATTTTGAATTGTTTTAAGCACTAGAATAATCATAGGTGAGAGAAAGTGATGCTGAGTCTTTTTCACTGAATTGGTTACACTTATTTTGTCTTCTTTTTGTGGCATTTCTTATTTTTTGTCTATTGAATATGATTTAAATTTACATTCAGATGTAGAAACAGACAAATTGAAAGAATTACCAAAGATTTATAACTGTTGGCTTTACCCTTCTGTATGCCTGTGAAATTCCTAATAGTTTCTTGTAATTTGGTAAGGCATGGACTGATAAAAGTTAATTTATTTTCCTTTATGATCTGAGAGTTGTTGAAAGTGCTGTGATGTCATATTGATATTCTTCTGCTTTTGCTACATTTTTATTACTTTCTCAATTAGTAGCTTGCTGCAACAAGTTTCATTTTCTTTTATATCTTTGGTGATTTGAGTTATTAGTTTATTGTTACCATGTTGTGAAATTTTCTGTTTCAAGTTATGTATGAGTTTCTGTTACTGTATACAGAGCAGAAGGATCTAGGGGTAAATCAGCAGATGGTGAACAAAGTATAGATGAGCTTTCTTTCACGGAATTAAGAGATAAGCTAATTGCCCTAGATCCTCTCAATAAAAGGCACATCATCAGTGTCAATCAAGCTGAGGCTGAGTTCTGGCGTAAGTCAGAAGGATATAGGGTTGGATGGAGTGATGAAATATTGGGCTTTGATTGCGGAGGCCAACAGTGGGTATCAGAGACATGTTTCCCTGCTGGAAAACTAGCTAATCCAAGCATGAAAGACCTTGAATACATTGAAGAGCTGAAACAACTTATAGAGAAAGAAGAGATACCTGCTCCTGCTCCAATTGAGCAGCGCTGGACAACTAGCACTAGGAGTCCCATGAGTCCTGCTTCAAGCCCATCTGAGGATGATATATTTTCGTGGGTAATAAAACTCTTCCCTGGATAATTGTGCAGTGCAGATTTCGCTCCACATTCTTTTCTATGCCAGGATTGGTTAATTGGTATTACATTGTTATATGAAGTAAACTTAGCTCCATGTTTGTCTTGATGCTTCTATTTTATTTATTTATTTTTTTTATATATTTTGTTTAAAGAAACTTTTGTGGGTGCAGTGGGGGTTTAAAAATTTCAACAACTTTTAGAAAAAAAGTTGAAATGATTTTTTATTTTTTTTTTATTAAATGTTTAAACTTTAACTTCTCTAGATATGCATTTTTATTGTGGAGAAAGATAATTTATTTGCTGAAAAGAAATCCAATAGGCATTAGATCCACAACTTGACTTTAATTTTGGTCAACTGCTCATGGTAATGCCTTTCTTCATCTTTAATTTCTAGTTTGTGAATCAGTTAAATATAACCCTTAGCTCCTTCCATGAATTGCTACACTATTATAATGCTTCTTGGAAGATTTTGGACAGTTACACTTTTGATGTTGTTTCAGGTAGGTATAATCATGTACCTCCCTACCATGGATGCTCGGCAGAGGAAAGATATAACAGATGAATTCTTCCATTACCGGCATCTGACTCAGACGAAATTGTGGGATCGCTACTCCGCATATGAACATTGGGCTAAGATTGAGGTAAACATCTAAATATCATACATAGCTAAAAATGGTCCAACATGGTATATGGCTATTTGGATCTGATATACCAATTATTGTCTTGATCTAAATCATATGATCTTTGATTCTTTGCCCTAATTTCCTCATTGAATTGCAAATTTGACTTGGTCTGCATAATGTTTTGGATGTATGTGCCTACAACAGAAAGGTCTCTCTGGCACACACTCCCCCCCATCCAGCAGAGACACAAGTGCACATTGGTCATGTTTGTTTATAGGATTTATGTTGTAACTGAACTGTAAATTGAACAATCTAATCCATGAATTGAGTACCAGGTCAAGTGTTGAAGGTGCATTTAGCTAATATCACCTCATGATATGTTAACAGAAAAATGAAAGGAAAGTGTTTGAACTTTGAAGTATGAAGCATACTAAATTTTTGTGCACATTGGCTGCTATCTAGGTTCCAAAGGACCAGGAGGAACTTGCAGCTCTGCAAGCAAGGTTAAAGAAGCGGTTCCCAGTGGATGCATACAATAAAGCAAGAAAGGAATTGGACCCCAACAGGATACTTTCAAATAACATGTTGGAAAAGCTCTTCCCACAATCAGACACCATATAAATTCTAGGTTGGTTATTTGTCTGAATTGTCCATATTTTTTGGTTGAATATATGTTAGACGCTAAGTTCTTGACTACAGTGAGACGTTGGAACTTTGGGGTGCAAAATATTTGGTGCACAATCTGGATTATAATGCATAAAAAATGTAATAATGGACTCAAAATAATTCTATTTGACAAGTCATCAAAGGTTTTGCTGTGTTTGAAACAGAAAAACCTTAACACTATATACCAGCGTACATAGAGAACAAATTTATTTTTTCAACACCTTGTTGAAAGAGGAATGGTATGAAGGTGACCATGTCGATACTGGAATTTTAACTCTTTTCTTTCTGTATTGGAAAACATTGGCCGGAGGCCCAGAGAAAGAGGAGAAAGAAATGGTAAAAAATCAGTGACGAACGACCAATTTTAATGGATGGTTTTTACTTTTTGTTTTATTTTTTAAATTAATATGTTGACTCATGCATTTGCATACGTTACATTGGTGTTTATTTTTGGTTTAAATGTAACGATACGAAAAATTATGGGGAGAAAGTAGAAACTCTCTGTTGATTTTACAAAATCAAAATGCAAATAAATAAATCAAGTAAAAATAAGATTGAATATGGAGAAGGTCAACTTTGATCGGTCACCTTTGATTGGTTAAGGGATTCTTTCAATTGTACGAGATCTAAGATAATATAACACCTCAGTAAAAATATAGTGTATGTTCATATATTTCGTGCAAATCATCGTTTAATAAAATAAAATCTTCAAAATCGTTTTTATGTAAATAAAGCATAAATATCTCTCAAGTTACTCATATACGTAATGAAATAAAACATAAAATGTAAAGTGAATAGCCCCACGTAAGAGGTAAACAACTTCATACCAAAAGAATCCAACAGGAATAACAGAACTTATTGTTGCGTGTTGAAATCAGCCCTAACAGTTGGTGATGCAATGCTCGACTCCACTCTTGAACAGTCAGAGAATGACGCTAAGGAAGGAAATTTGCCCCTCAGCAATGGATTCTGCAAGTTGTTGCAGACAACGTTCGGTGTAGGAAAACTATATATAGGAAAATCGATAAACAAAACATAACTGAGGAGTTAACTAGTGAGGAGCAATGAGGCTTTGGGTTGGGTAAGGAGAATGGTACGGGTATGTTAACCGTTTCGAGGGTTAAAAAGGCTACAACTGCTCTTGTTTTACGTGAAGAGCAAAGAAAACAAGAGAATAAGTACTACAATTGTTTTTCATTTTTACCCTTCTTAATTAATTAACAAAAACATTGATAGATTAAAATTGAGTAAACTATATTTTATCTTCTCAATCGGATAATTTAAGCCTTGAAATATTAAAAAATAAGTAAAATAGTCTCTGAAAATTAACTATTTCTATCATTTTGTTCTCTAAAAAATATCTATCATTATTTTAATTTCTCAATTATATTATTTATCGTTATTTTAGTCCTTTATTCATAAGATCAAAAGAAAAATAAATGGTTAAATTGAGGGACCAAAATGATAATAAATTATATAAGTCAAAGATCAATATGATGGTAGATATTTTTCAGTGTCTAAAATAATGATAAACATATTACAATTTTAATAATTATTTTTCTATTTTTCATCTTTGAGAGACTAAATTGGCCAACTTGCACATTTTCAAGGTCAAAATAATAATTTACTCGATTAGAGTTTGAAATTTGAAAAACTATAATCAATTATAATTAAATTCATTAATTTTTATAGTTTTAATATTAATTGATTAAAGTTTTTAATTAAACTTATAATTTTTAAAAACTTTAATCAATTAACAATTTTATTAATCTATTAAATTTAAATAATTACTTTTTTTATAATTTTAAATTTTTTTATATATTAATAAAAAAATTGATTGTTTAAATTAAAAAAATTTAGTTATAAAAAATATTATTGATCGACAAAATAATTGATCAACTAATGTTTACTGAAGACATTGTAAGAACCCTCACACGCTAAACTTTAGGAAAATGTCAAAGAAATTTCTAGAGAAATCTTGAGGGTAGTATGCAGTGAGGAGTATCTCATTTCATCTAAGATAATAGCTACTATGTTTGGTTGCCAGAACGAGGGAGTAAAGTTCATCTGTGACTAGGATAACAATATTGGATAAATAGCCGTTGATATTGCTTTTTATGGCTCTTATCGCCTAAAGTAGTTCAACAAATTCCTCTGAGTTAGAAACAAACTTCTTTTTTGCAGAGTTCTTCACAACCTGTTGTTTAATATTTTCACCCTAAGGAGTAGGTCAAAAGATAATGTGAGTAATTAAGACAGATTTTGTCTCTATCACTTGATGAGGAAGGCCAAGATCAGCCTTCCGTCGTTAGTAATCATAGATCACTAGGTTGCTGCTTTGAAGTGTAGAAATTTGAGGAAGAAGTCTAACATCCCTTACCTCTCTCTCTTTTCTCAAATCATTTAGAACCTTGGTTTTGAGGCTGATGTTGTTGAAAGCTATTCATCAGGTCCAGGGTTAAAGATAGATTCTTTTAATAAAATGAAGCTTGGGTATAACCAAAACAAAATAAGCTTCAATCAAAACAACACTAACAACAGACATAACCACCATCATCATCTCTTAAAAGGCTGAAATAAAGCCCCAAACATACACCTAAAAACCCCATCACCCAAACTTCAACCATCTCATTAGGTTTGGGTTAAACGAACCAAAAACCAAACACTTCTTTCTTAGACAAAACCATCTAATCATCGATACCTTCATCTGCTCCCTTATGGACTCAACCTTCTCCATCATTTCATCCACCCTCCAGAAGACCTAAACTTGTCATAAAATGACGAGTTTATAATCCAACTTCATTTGATGACGACTAATCCTAGAGAAGGAAAATTTTTTATTCATAGACCTCTCTCTTCTACCCCATCAGTTGAAGTTATGAACATGGAGATTCTTAAAAGGCTAAGAATGAAGAACACATCTTTCACCTCCAAAAATAAATAAGAAGAGAAAAAAGTTGAAGAATCTTCTCAAGGAGGGTGAAATGTTCAAGGCTGCTAAGAAGGCAAAACAAGAAGAAGCCTCAAAGAAAGAGGAGGAAGAAAAGACCAGGGTTAAAGATGAAAGAATAAGGCGCAAAGCTTTAGAGGCTGAAATTTTGTCTGAAAAGGCCAAACACTATCAATTCTCTCAAGATTAGCTGATGAAAGACTTGGAAAAGGCTCAAAAGGAGTATATGGAAACATATGCTTATCATCACAAACAAATGGAAGAAGTCTCATATTGAGCCACTCCTTTTGTTGTTGCAATTATTGCTGATGCAACAAAGTCAACTCAAGTCCTAAAAGATACTGAAATGCTGATTGAACAACTTTTTACCATGCTTAATGAGGAACTCCTTGATCTTGTTTGCATGATGCCCACACTACATCTATTCCACCACGTGCATCAAGTGTGGATGCCTTGTCTGAGTCTTCTAGGCAAGGTGCCTTGTAAGCAGTGCAAGATGTCTTGTGTCCTTTACAAAATGTCCCCTCTTTGTCTGCCTTTATTGCAACTTTAGTTGGAGATGATAATGTATCATATTTAAATTATGTCTGCACACTTCCTATTACTTTCTTAGAAATTGTCGCACCTATATATTCTACCCATCCCTTTCCTCCTTCTCAAGCTTTGATTATCTCCCCTTGCGTTACAAAACTAGTCAAGCCTGATTGGTTAATTGGTAATCTTCTTGTCACAAAAAACTTCTACCTATCTATCCTAAAGAAACTCCATACAACTTCAGACGCTTTGTTGGGTTTAGGGTCAAGAGAACTCCTCACCTCATGCATCTTCACCATATATGGAATTGATAGGCATTTGATAATGAAGTAGATCACAATATTGGACAAAAACTAAATTGGCTAAGTATGTTTGCCTGAGATGTGTTGACAAAGATGAATCTACCTAGCTTTGAGGGTATCACTTTGTACTTAGGTAGATTTGTCCATCTAGATCTTTAAGTCTTTGTATTGAGTTATGACCTTCACATTTCTAAGTTTGTATCAAGACCCTACATCGCTCCACAACAAGAAAATGCCATGGTGTTCCTTCGTGAGTCTGAAGCTTGGAAATATCAATTTAATAGGCACTAAAATGTTGTATATGGATGGACAAGATAAGCATAATCTGATTCCTTTCTCCATTCCTCTCAACAAGGTTGAATACACTACTTTACGATTGTCCTTCCGTGAATTAGGTCTCATTGTTCATCACTTTCACCAATTCATCATATACGACTGAAAGAGTATGAGTCCCCACCGGGATCTCCTTCATGCCACCCTTGTTTATTACGATCTTGTCTTTGACAACCTTGCAAATGCATATAAAAAAGGGACTAGAGAATGACAAATTTCATGGCACACCATCAAATGAAAGGTCGAACACGAAGTCAAAAAGGTCCCTAAGTTCGTAAGCTCATAACTTTCTTGCTTGGCTCACTCAACACTCAATTATATATTTCCTTGGATAAGGTGCACCCTTGTTAGATCAAATTGTTAACCAAAAGAAAAGAAAATCTGGAAGAAGACAATTTGCCTTCCAAGGCCGAATTTAGAAACATTTTCTCACTAGGAATTAGTTTAAGAATCTTTAGATAAGTGGACCACATACTAAAGAAATGACTTTTTGTCTGAAGGGTCATTTACGTGATATGACTTCCTGCTCATGGCCTTTCACGGATTTTCCTTTTGAGTATGTTGAGACGATGAAGACTATTTTTCTAGGGCCGATTTTTCATACATTTATACACCACAATTGTGGGACTTTGTACTGGTGAAACCTTAACATGTATTTGAATAGACTTAAGAACATGATTTATCTTTTGATGTTGTGCTTCCCTACATCCCTATACACTTTCTTGAAGATCTTCACTTTCCATTTGGACGTAAGTACAAAAGTTTAAAGCATAAATATTCTGCTTTGGAGACGGAACATGTTGAGCTCAAGACGGAAAATAAGGATATTAAGTCTAAGGTTCAGAGGCTAGAGAGGGTGGTTATGTAACTTCTTCCGTTTGTTACTTTTGTGGGTGATAGCTCCGGTTTGATGTTTCTAGCTCAAGGGGGAGAAGTACCAGATAAAAGTGGTAAAAAGTGACAATGGAAGTTGTGATAAGACAAATAAGAGCAGGAGAGGGAACATTGCCTAAGGGGGGACCAACACTACCTGAGAGGGAGTCAACATTGTTTGAAGGAAGTTTTACAAAGTTAATAAAGGAGAATGTAGAAGAGTTCAAGCTCCAGGTGAGCAACTAAACAAATTTTTTCTTTGTTATTTATTTTATTGGATTCAAGTCTATAATAACATCACCTTAATGTGAAAACTCACTCAGTAATACAAGAATTGAAATTGATTACATTGATTAATTCACCTTTAATCTAAGTTTTCATCTTCTTCCTCTAACTATATATATCTATTTCATGTTTGAACTAACTCTCATGCAGATAAAGTATGAGACATAGGAGAAATATCATGTCTTATGAATGGCTAAGTCTTTGCCTGCATCTGATGTGGATAAAACTTGAACAAACCTTTATTGGAATGGTTTGTAATCATCAAAAAGGGATATCTTTACCCTTAATTTTGATAATTACATATGATTAAAATAAAAATTTTGCCTGATATTTATTAAACAAAGTCTTTGTGTGAAGATCGAATGACGACAATAGACGAATCACAGATTCTAGAATAGACTAATGAGCCATCAGATGAAACATCATTGTATTAAGATGAATATTTTTTTTTCAAATAATATTTCTTATAGTAATTGTTTCTAACATTTAAGTTTTCATATTCTACGAAATCTGATTTTACCTTAAGTTAAAGTCAAAGTACGAGGTTGTTTCCCACCTCTCATATAAAAAGATAAGTCAAATCAAACCAAAAAGGAAATTTCTTTCTCATAGTTCTATTGTAGAAAGGAAGACACATTTTTTAGCATTTATCCTTCCCTTTTGCAGAAAGTTACCATCTATGATAAGAAAGCCTATGCACATGCATTTAATGCATATGATCGTACAACACACTTCCAATGGATGGATTGAAGACGTTAAAGTAGCTGAGTCTAATGGCTATTTCATTCTCTTTATCTATATAAAAACAAAAATTTGAAGATTTAAGATAAAAATTATTCTAAACAAGTCAATGTTCTTGCATTTTGAAAACTCAAATCTCCCTCTTGCGGAATAGTGTTAATGATTTTAATTGTATACCATCTCTATGTAGAGATTGTTTTCTTTTTTTTTAGAAAAACTTTTAATTAAATATCATGTTAATAAAAATCTAAATTTTGAAACAAAACATTTAATTAATTAAACAAATCAATCTTAAATAGAATATTAATAAAATTCAGTCTTAATCTATTAATAATTGAAATGGATATTGATAGAGTACCATCCATCTCCAAAAGTTCAACAAACTCTTGAACCTTACTTTTTAAAATGAGCTTATAATAAATTCGCTATGTTTTTACTGTCTGACCAGGTTCAGTATTCTGAGCATAACGTGGGCTACACTACTCCGATTAAGCTGTTCTTGGTGTCGATTTAAATAAGGTTTCAAGGGCTACAAAAACTATGAAGACACTGAAGCTCAGTTCAAACTGCATCCAGTAAGAAAATGAGCTTGAAGTTAACGTTGGAATGCTGCCAGGATTTTACAGCAAAATGTTTAAGTGTTTAGGCCTCTATTAGTTTCCTTTCAAATTATGAATTGTTTTAAGACTTTAATTTGGGTCTTATCTTTGTAATAGCTTAAGACTGAATTTACTTGAGTGTTTAAGAAAGAGAGAGTGGCGCATACTCTCCCTAAAGAGAGTGGAGAGATTTTTGGAGAGAAGTTAGTGTTCATTTCACTAACTCAATTCAAACTCTAGCCCTTAGATTGGATCTCCATCCAAGGGAGGAGTTTGAGTCTGAAATGCATGTTTTACACACCAACTCAAGTGTGAATTTAAACCTTGTGATCAAGATCTCATCAAGTGGTAGAAATTCAAACTTGAGTCACATGTGTCATGTCTATCAAGAGTGAATTTCAACCTTGTGATGTAGATCTATCAAGTGGTGAAAATTCAAACTTGAGTCACAAGTATCATGCCTCTCTAAATTTGAATTAAGACCATTAAATCAAGTCTTAATCCTATGGTAATGGAGGTGATCCGTGGGCTTGCTTCTTAGGAGGTTTCAGGAACGTTGATCACATCATTAATCCAAGGATTAAGAATTGATCTTAGTTTGACACCTTAATTCAAACTTGCCACCATCTTCTTACTAAAAATTCTGAATGTAAAAAAAAAAAAATTTTGTCAAATTTATGAAAGAAGCTTTTGCTTGAAAGAGAGGATTCTCTTATTGGTTTCTTGAGTGAACCTTATTGAGTCTTATCATGATACATTTTCCATGTTGCGATTCTACCTTGAACTTATTGTTTAGCATGACGCTCTTTTATCGTTAATCTTCTTCATTTTATCATTTCTTTCTTCTTTTGAGTTCTAATTCCGTAGTGCATATCATGTATATGTGATGTTTGGTCTTAAGAAGTGAAAATTGGGCAAAGTTAGTGAAGTTTCTAAGGAAGACTTACATCAAATATTTAATCTATTAAAATTATGTTTTAGTCGATTGAACTTCAATACCACAAATAAATATTACACAAAATAAAAAATTAATTTTAAATTTTATTTATTTTAAAATTATGGTTTAGTTTCCATTGTACTGGTATTTTTATAATATTTTTCTTTTATTTTATCTATTTTTTAAAACAATCATAATTTCTTCTTAATTTCTATTATATTATATTCAATTTTCTTTAATTTAATTTTATTTTTTTCGATTCACTCAATCCAAAATATTCATTGATTTAGATTAATCTAATAAATCCATTAATTCAAATTAAATGATTTGACATTGATTTAGATATTTTATTTGTTCATATTAGATCCAAATTAATTTAATTAAATCCATCATAATTAGTTTGGATAATGAATTTATATTTAAAAAATTCAAATCAATCCATGAAGTATTGAAAAATATTTGTTAAATCATTTTATTTTATATTTTAATTTTAATTATTATTTAGTAATTTATTTTATTATTTTAATATTTTAATTATAAATTAATAATTTAATACAGAGACTCAATTATAATTAATAAATTTCAAAAATAAGTAAATCTTATTTTTTGCGTAGAAAGAAATTATTTACATGATAAGAAATTATGATTAGGTTAATATGAATAAATATTTTTAATAAATAGTTATAAAAAATAAAAATAAAAATAAAATAAATTTAATCTTTTAAAACATAAAATAATTTATAGACATTAACACTTAAAATTTTTAATTGAATTTATTTTTCTTGAAGTAAATATTTTATTATAGAAAGCGAATTAATCCATCTAAACAAATTCTTTGCGATTGAATTAGTTTAAATTGCAATTATTTTTGTTAAAAAAATAAAATCAAACTAAATGAAAGCAATAAAATTTATTTAATATAAATAAGAGTGGGTGCAAACATATCCGGCGAGTACAAGTGAAACCCGTAGTGCGTGGTCAGGAGAGTCAGAGATGGTATCGTATCTGTCCAATACTCCCTTAGCCTTTCTCCGAAATGTCACTTCAAATGTCTGCATCACTTCCTTCCTATGTGAGCCCTTCACTTGTCATATCATTTCAAATTATTTCACATCTTCACTGTTCTAACTTAATACCTTATTTCTTTCGCCTAATCGTATTCTAGTTCTACGGGTATAAAAGGGTAAAAATTCAAAATGTACTATTTAACTAAATTTGATACCACAATTAGTAGTTGGAAACTATTTATTGGATGGATCTTGTTGGGAGTAAAGTTGTAATCTGTCGGTGACTTCAATAATAATAATAAAATGACAAATTTGAAATGTCAAAATGTTGATTAAAGAGTGGATTTTCATATGACATGCAGCGAAATCCTTCACCCACGTAGAAAAGATCATTGTCAATTTGATAATGATTGATTCACATTTCTTCTTCGGCCTAAATCATGAAATCCTTTTAATATAATTTAAAATAATTTTGATAAGAAATATTTTTTTTTTTATGAAAAATATGAATTGGAATTTGAAAAAGGAAATCCTTTTGTCATTTCATTGAGAGTGACACATGTTAACGAATGATTAAGTTTGTTGTTTAACATGTACTATTGTAAGAGAGGGAGTAGAGTAAATTCTTTTTTTAATTCCTCCCAACTCTTAATTCTCCCATTTCTATCTTTTTCGTAAAAAAAAAATATATCCTTATTTTTGAGTGGATTAAACATTTAAGGTGATTTTATTGAAGATGATTTATTGTGACTCTAAAACTCACACATTTCCTAGTATGTGTGATACACGGGAGAGATGAGGAGATTACAGTTATAAAGATCTAGTCATAGGTAGATAAAAGAACTTAACTTAATATTTTGGATGCTATTGTTGATCTTCTTCGTGAGATAAGATATTTTTGAGTTTGCAAAGTTGATTACATGAATGTATTTAAATTTTTTTTGCTTTATATTTATTTAAAACATTATTAATTTTAAGTTGTTATTTACATAGTTAAGTTTTTTTATTAGATTTAATTTAGATTGTTGGTTATGTAATTACTTTTATTTTTTAGCTTTAATTTAAATTGTTAGTTACAAAGTTTTTTTTGTTAGATTTAATTGAAATAGTTAGTTATGTAGTTATTTTTTTTTTGTTAGATTTAATTTAGACGTGTGTATATGTATATCAGGGGGTACTTAATACCTTCATTGAGAGATGATAGAGGTCCTAGACATACACACTTCACTTGCGTTGTAGATAGTGCACCATTACTCTTTAGGATGTGACAATATTGTTTGGTTTACCAGTTGATAGTAAACATTTGATTGCCGATACACATGGCTAGTGGGTCGATTTGTGTGAGGTACTGTTGGGTGTTAGGCTGACATTGAATGTAGTGAAGGGCTTTACGGTTAAGCTTACTTGGCTGACCGATACATTTGGTGAAATTATACCATTCTTAGGGGATCCGGTGGCGTTTTGCTGATATACACGAGCATGAATTAGGGTTTATATGTGGAGTTATGTTCGTAGATAAGAGCGGATCTCGAGTCTCCATGAAGTGGTTACAATTTCTCATTGATATTAGGGAGATCAGCACTTATGCATAGGGAAGTGTCATTTTGGGCAACCTGTACCAAGAGCTGTGTAATGTCACTAACGTTGAAAACGTGTCTATAAGTGGTATGACGGTGTTGGTGCAGTTGTGGGCATGGGAGAGAATTTTGTGTATCGTGCCACCCATTATAACACCTAGACTAGAGCATAGACTGATTGGTCATAGGTATTTGAATTATTTTATTTAAATTAAGCTCTTAATTGATTGTAATGCCAATGATGTTTAGTTATTGACAAAATTCTTTTTCTTTTTTGGATTTGTAGGTGGTTATCGGTAATGCATAATACACTCATTGACCACGGTGTTGATGTTATTCAACACAAATTAGATATGTTAACCACTAGTGAGGTAATTTCTACAGTTTAACATTAATCGTTGGATTTGTTTTTAATGAGTAATGTGTGCGTTTTTAAACTTGTTTATGTTTAATTATTGCAGGTTGTTTGGGAACCATATAGCGGTCTCATTATGTAGCATTTACCTCAGATGTATCACGATGGTTATGCTATCTGGCGAGCTGTGGTGCAACTGTTACATTTTCAGATTGTTGAGTGACACCAACCAGATAGAGTTTTGAGACAATTTGATATAAGACAGTTTATCCCTGTTGTGCCTTCTCAGTTACAGAGTCTACATCAACTTACTTTGAGAGGCAAAGAGGACCGATCATGGATCACATTACTTGAGTCTGTATTTCGGAGAATTTTCTACAATATGTTGTTGATAGTGTATCAGATTCATGACCTATGAATTATAATGATGATTATATGATTTGGTATCGCAAGAAAACAAAGATGTTCATTGACCCAAAACACGTACAGGTGGCATTCATGGTAACTATCCTATTGGGGTATTTAAATTATAATATTTTGTTTTAATAACGTTGTAACTTTCCTGTTGGGATTTTTTCATGGTGAAATTTCAGAGAATCTATTGTTTTTGTCCACACCTCAGGGGTTGGGGGCAATCACTAGGGATCTTATGAGAGGGCTGGGTTTGAGGATGGTCATGTGGACTACTGAGGCTGCTAGGGTATTAGAGCCTGCCACGAGTGCACCTCTTGGAATGGGGAGGATTCCTATTGGGGAGGTTCATATCCCCTTTAACAGTGTTGAGATGGTGGATATATCCCATAATTGGGCGATATTAGAGCCACAATCACACATTATTCCCACTACACCTGAGAGGAGTCATGGCATGTATTAAACACTGGCTTAGTTCACCCAACCTCCTTCACATTTGCCCCCATGTATAGCTATCATGGGTTGTATCACCTGTCACCAGTTACAACGCATACACATAGTGGTTCTTATTATCCATCACCACCATCTACACAACATGTTCATGACACAGATTTGGATGTGCAACATATTTTCAGGACATCGTCGATGGGTACTAATGGAGTTGATTTTAGGACTCTGACTTCACCATTAGGACCACCGTTCGACATTCCAGTCGATTTGCCTTATCTGGATGATTTACTAGCTCGTGATTTGCAACCATAGTTTGATGTTGTACCTAGTAGTCAGATACATCTGCCACAACGTAATCTTGATAGAGATGCGCGTAGATGGGATAGGTCTTGTGGGACGAGTCATAGACTCGGCCATCATGGACAACAATAGTTTACTTATTGTGCTTTTTTATATTACTTTTATCACCTAGTGTATATTCATGTGATATTATTGTATACTTCTGACTCTTATATATGTTGTTGCTTATGGTATGTTTCATCTTTAATTACATTTCTAACTTTTTATGATGATATTTTTTATATAAATAATAATGTTATAAATTATAATGGCATATTAGACAATTTTTTTTTATAACAATGTTATATTTAATATTAATCAACATTGCATTTATAAATCAAGATAAACAAAAAAATAAAAAACACTGAACTGACCATTTCAATTTAACTTCAATCATGTTGGTTGGTTGTCGGACACAATCTTCTATTATAATCTTCCTGACCACATCTCCCATATCTTTGTTGTCTCTGTGAAGGTTCATCCAAGTCCATTTCATTCTTGTTGATTTAGGTCTACCCTTGCCTCGGGTTGTTGTTGGATCAGGAATTCCATTTCATTTCAATCATGTTTGTTTCCAAGATTGCTCCATGTGTTGCATAGCATCCTCATTTCCTAAGGGGCATCACTCACTCAAATATGCCTTCAAAATGTATTCATTTTTTAACACATTGTCAACATACTGATAAAAGTCAACAGAAACATATCCACAAACAACAATAACTTGTGAACATGGATAATGGAAAGCCTTAAAATGACCGCATTGATAATATCAGTTATTTAGAATCACTGTTCATTTTTGTCCCCTACGTTGTGTCCGAGGATTGAATGCCTCCTTGACTTTAAACCTTGTTTGCTGAATGTTATATACGCGAACAATGTGTGTCAATGCTTCATCTTGATTTCTTTGAATGACTTGTATCACTTTCGTACATTATACTTGACCGTCAATTAATTCTTGTTGGGCTCAGCGACCCCTTTCCACACACTCGACACTGACTGTACGTTGCCTTAACAAAGGTCGTGATTGGTAAATTTCTACAAACTTTGAAAAACTTATTCACACATTCAGAAACATTTGTGGTTATATGCCCGTATCGACGTCCTTCTTCATCATAGGTCATATTCCATTTTTCCTTTGAAATTCCTTGGATTCAAGTAGAAACCTAAGGCTTGCATCACAAAATTTTTCGAGATTTTTGTCAAGTTTATGTTTGCAAGGAGTATACTCTACAAACAAAAAAGGATCTTCACATCATTACAATAATCAACATCATTGGTATGAAAAATGAAATGGTGATAATGAAATTATTACCTAATTTGACCAACATGTTTTTTTGTTTCTTGTTCTTGAATTTGTGATTAAAATTAGAGGTAATGTGTCTAATGCAGTAGACATGGTATGCATAGGGTCGATTTCTACCATTTTCTTCATATCAATGACCAGGTTTATGCTTTGATGTCTATCAGAGATTAAGAAAATCCTTGATTTGTTTGTTACATGTACACGTAAGCGCTAGAGAAACCACAACCAAGCTACTTTTGTTTCACCTTCAACAACATCAAACGCAAGAGGAAAGACACTATCATTTACATCTTGTGTTGTTGCTATTAACAAAGTTTCACAATATATCCCATACAAGTATGTCTCATCTACTTGTACAATAGACTTACAAAATTGAAATGCATCAGCACATTTCTTGTACGTCCAGAACACCTGTTAAAATTGTCTGAATTTATTAATGTGTGTGTTACCAACAAAATAATTATCATCACAACTTTGATAATATGAACCTGGAAAGTGAATTTTCATGTATTCAAGCCACACAATAAATTTTGTGTATGACTTAGTCCAGTCACCATACACCATGATCATTGTTTATGTTTCCCTAACCATGTCTTCCTATAAAAAAATTTATAATACTTGCAACTCTTTCTTGAACTAGTCCAATTTTTATTGACTTATCTTCCTTTATAATTCCTGTTTATATTTCAGAATTACAACCAAATTTAATAAATAAATAATAAATTATGTGACATTTAAATCAGTAACAAATTATTTCTTACCCAATATACATGTGCTGATCAAATTTGAATATAGATTAATGTGGTCTTGGCTCAAGCTGACATTAAAACAAGTAAGTGATCCTCCCTATTGTGTGACTTTCCATCTTTCTGTCCTTCTAGATTGAATAACCTACATATAAAAAGGATATGCCATATCAATACTAGTTTGATGGCATCGAACAACATACTTATTTGATTTGGATTCGACCACTTTCGTAGTTTGATGAACATTCATCAAATACCGTTTCAGACCCCGTTTGCACACTGTTCTTATCGTCAAATTCCAAACTAACAAATAATTCTTGACCAACCTCCTAGTTTGAAGGGACACTTAGACCCCATAACTCTTATTGATTAGGGTGATCCCAATTTATGTTAGTATAATGTGTTGTATTATGCCAAAACGGTTGTTGGCTTCCACCTGCAACATCATTAAATATATGTTTTTATCAGTTAATTTCAATGCATGGAAAGTAAATTTATATTATTTCTAACCTGCTTGTGTTTGAGCTATCGCGATTGATTGAATGTTCAAACCTAAACTATTATTATCAACGTTTATTTGATCATCACCCTATTCAGGTAAATGACCTTCAATATCTTTGGAATCGAAAGACAAATTAACGTACGAATCTAAGACGATATAATCTTTATCATCGTCGCTAGAATGTAATCTCGTACAACCTCCTTTATACGAGCTACAAATGCACTACTTCTACACATAATTTTACATGACCCATACCCGGTTGTTCAAAATATGTAATCATAAGATTGACATCATCATTATCAATTATTTATAATGTCGCATATTAATTACCTATAAAATATCCAGTTGTATTAGATCTTATAACTTGATTTAATTGTAACTTGAATGTATGATGTATTGTTTTTTTTAACCGTTTAAAGCTAATATTTTGTTCAATTTGTATAACCCTTTTAGATTCTTCAGACTTTATTTCTTCATCACCATCAATAATTCTATCATTAATGTATGCAACAATAACAATTGTAGTCGTCATATATTTTCAATTTATCTAAAAAAATAACAAATGAATTAACAAAAATATACAACATAAATCAAATATTAATAAATTTTAAAATAAAATTTCGAAATAAAACAAAATTAAAAAATCAAAATAAAAACAAAAAAAAATCATCTAGATTTTCGCTATGTTGAAACGAGAACTGTTCAAATGGGAAGGGCTGGGATTGGACGAATCATTGAAGTCACAATAGAATTTAAGACTCCAATGAAACTGTAACACATTTTACGACTTTAATGAACAATTACAGTGAAATTGCATCATATTTTGCAACTTCATTCAAGCTGACTGAAATCACAAAACGTGCTACGACCTCATTGTAGCTCACTGAAGTTGCAAAACTTCCTACGACTTCAATAAAACAGTCTCCTAACTATAAATAATTTTAAACTTACCCTAAAAGTGTAAAAAGTATTTAAATGTAACCCCTATTAGACTTTTTGCCGTATAGAATGACAATACATCTTTTTGTGTTTCTTTTTATTTATTAGAAACAAAGTTGACCCAGCAGTCACGAGGATTAAAGTAAATTTTGAAAAAATTAAAATTAATAAACATTTATAGTGTGTATTTTGAATAATAAAAGACTATTTTTTATTAAAATAAATAGAAAACAAGTACTTTGTTCTAAAATAATTTTTATTTTTACTACAATAGATGGCATTCTAATGGCATTCATTTAACAAGAGATGGCATTCATTTTTATTTTATTTATCTTATTTATTAGTGAGTTCAATTGATTCATATGCTTGTTAATAAATTATATTTCCAAGATCGTGAGCTCAGTAATATAAAAATATTTAGAACATTCTTTTTATTACTTATTACCAACTCCTTCACTACGTTGGCGTCGGAAAATTCCGTCCCTCTTCGGGACAATTATTTTATTACTTATTACCACATTGTTTTAGCATTTTTTTTCTTTTACTGCTTCAATTTTTTTTTTTCGGAAGATTAAATTTCCTTTTACTCAATTTTTTTTTGAATTATGTCTTTTAATTTTTTAAATATTTTTAAATAATTTTATTACCGTTTTATCTATTATATTAACTTTTTTAAATAATTAAGTGAATATTATTTTTTCACAGTTTTTTACTACCAATAAAAAATGTTTTTAAAATGAATAAAAAAACCTGAAATAAACCTTTATTAAATAAACTATTTTATTAAAACTTTTTATTTAAAAGATCATTTTTTATTTTACTCAAAACGATCCGTTATCAGGATTCACTGACCAAACTTATATACAATTTTCTTAATAAAAAGATACATCCTCAACAATTTAGTTATTTAAATACAAATATATTTATTCTCCTTTTTAATTTTAATATGAAAATAATTTAACATTTTTTTATAATATAGGAAACATATATTATTTATTTTGAAAAATACATGATTTACGCACTTAATATATCCTAAGCCGTTGAAATCAGAATATTAGATTTTGTAACCTAATTCAATCTACTTCAGTACTGTTATACTTTGGAAGAATAAATTATTTTTTAGCATTAAAATTTTATTTTCATTTAATTAAATTTAAATATAAGTAACGAATACTGACAGGTACTATTATTTACCGACGACTAACAGTAGTTATATTATTTATAAGGAATATATTTATGTTATATTGAATGTTAAAATTTGACTTTTAGTTTTCATATTATAATGGATAGAAATTAGTTTTGACTAGAAGAGTAATATATTTATTATTTAAATTGAAAATTTTAATTATTTAGTATTATTAAAATTGCATAACAAGTTTCTCATATCTTAAATGTTGAAACTCTGACGTTTATATCGAAAGAAAAATCTTCAAAATCAGTCACTTCAATATTGGAATGAAAACTAACCAATGAAGACAATATATTTTTTCTAAAAAAATAACATACACAAACTATTTTTCTTTTACATATATGAAATTCATTAAACATTAAATATTCTATACATCAATTAAAATTTACTAAAAAATTTTACTTTTTCACTCTTAAAAATATTACCTCGCACATTTTACCAGTTTCCATTACATGTCACCTAATTTAATAATTAGACAGTTTAAATTGATAATTAATTACTTTGTGGTGATTTTTTACATTCAAAAAAAGTTATTTAATTACTGCAAAATACTTCTCATTTAATTGAATTGTAAAAAATTTAACAGGAGGAAAAAAATAATGATAAAAATTTTCATGAGAACTAAAAAAATTTGAACTAATTATCTTCCGTGTCTATATAGTTAGAGGCTGAATCTTATGTCTAAATGTGGAAAGAAAAGTGTTGTTGTTGAATTTGAAAGATGTCAATGATATTTTTATATTATTACATATGATGCTAACCATCAAAATTATTTTATTTATGTTATAAAAATATTATAAACTCGTATTTAAATTTCATGGCACCGTACATGAGCAGGCATGGCACTTTGGAAATTTCTAATATGATCATCGGATTGAACTCGTTAGAAGGGTATGTGAGGCACGTCAAAGAACCTATAATTTTTATGAATACCAATAACAGAATCTGTGGCCTAGATTCCATGTGACTTAGACAAATCATATTGTCAACTTCTATTAATTCTCACCATCTCATGTCTATCGATCTTTTCCCTAAGTCAAAACTGCCCGACCTTGAAAAAAGTAGAAAGATCTAAAGAAAAAACAACAAATTCTCGTCCTCAAGTCCAGTATCTGGGTATCTTTTTTTGTATTTTTTGTTTTGAAAGAGATATTGAAGAAGTGGTGGTGAGATAGGAGGAGAAAGTTTTGTGGTGGGATGTGATATTAATGAGAGAATTTGGTATTGGGTCAATGGAAAAAGCTTTGAGCTGAGTTGACTCCAATAATATGCAACCACTAGGTACCATATAACTAGGCAAATTTCTTTGTGGAATTGTTGACTTTGCCTCCACCAAACTTCCAATCTGAATTTCAACCACTTCCCATGTGTGGAATTCCCATCGTTTCCCAATAACACATTACATGTCTCTTCGTCACAAGTGTGCCTGGGTGGGTTTGCACGCACACTCACGTATAAGAGGAAAAAATGCATTTACTTTAAGTTTATATTTTGACATTTTATTGTCTAGAGGTTGATCATTTGTTCTTAAATTAAGAAAAATAAAAAGAGATATCAAAGATAATTTTTAACCAACATCCTTATTAAAATAAATACATCTAATGTTAAACTGTTAAACTATTTTCCTCTCTTGAGTATGACCATATTTATATTTCTTTAATTATCTCACTTTTTTTAATTACTTTTTAAATCATATATTTTCTATCATAATATTTATTATTTCTTTGTTGTTACAATAATTACAAAATATATTATTATAATTATTATCGTTGTTATTATTATTATCGTTGTTATCACCATCAGTTAAATTATAAAATATATTATTATCGTAATTATTATGAAAATAATGATAATTATAGAAGTAATATGATAATTATAACATCGAAATATTTCAAATTTTATTTATGGGGAAGTAGGGTGACAACATTAATATGATAGCTATTGTAAAGGTCAGTGTTCGATACAATTGCAATAATAATGATAAAATATATTAATTAAAAAATAAAATAAGAAAGTGAGATAATTGAGAGGATTATAAAAATAAAAATAATAATCTCATTTGAAATGAGAAAAAAATTAATTAAAAAATAAAATAGAGAGATAATTAAAGAAATTATAAATAATAAATGTGATAATATAACTTGATAGAGAAAAGATAATTGAATAATTTAAGATTACGTGTATCTTTTTATTAAGAATTAAATTCCATAATTATAATTAATAGCTCTCATCTCCTCGTATAAACAAGAGTTCTCCTGCGAATAATTTTCTGTATTAAAATCCATGTTTTAAAACTAAGTTCTATGTATTAAAATCCATATATTAAAAACTAAGGGGTTCTTAAGATTAATCATGCCCGTTGAAAATAAATGACAATATTGATGAAACTCTTCAATTTTCATAAAAAGCTTGAAATTTATACGGAGATTATATATATATATATATATATATATATATATATATATATATATATATATATATATAAGCATTAGTCAATGACGACATTACTTTTCACAACAATGGAATAGAAAGAAACAAATGTAATGGATGATCTCAAGTTAGTCAGTCATGGTCAAAGTCAACTACATCATGTGATTGTTAATCATCCAAATCCACGTAGAGTCAGACTATATCTGAATCACCAATTTTATTTGTCCATTAACTAAGAGGAGAATGTACTAGAAGGAAGATCTCAATCAATTGTTAATTGTTATAATTGTTTTTCTCTTGGCAATATCAATGATTAATAAGTAATTATTAATATTTTTTTTGTTAATGGAAAAATTCAAACTCATAATCTTCCTCTTCTTTTATCCTTGATTCTTAAATCTTCTTTTAGCAGGAAATTAATGTTATCACTCGGATTTGCAATATGATGATATGAGTAATTAGCATGGGTTGGTACTCAAGAATGATGGATCTTGAATATTAGTGTAGTGGACTAGACACTAGCCAGCTTGGAAAAGATGGGGAAATTGACAGGAAGAAGAAGACAAGTGCCTCAAGCTTATATAAATCTAGTCCCTTTCATTCAACATGCACTGATAGCTGACTGTATTGATGCTGTCTTGACCTCAAAGTACAGTATTCCACACTTCAAATGTTGGCCAAAAATCTTGTTACTTGATTAGCTTTCCCATATGAGGTCTGTTAGGTTTATATCATATCATGACTTCTAAGACTCGTGTAAAATGAAGCAAAATTATTTATTATTCCTTGTAGAGAGAAAAACTTCTTTATCAAAACCTACGACTTTTTTTTTTCTTAATAACCTAAAATTTTGTCTATTTTTTTGACTCATTTTCTTTTCCTTTGTAATGTTTTAATATTTATCCTATTTTACTATCTTCTTCTTTTTGAATGGGAACATTTCAAAAGTGTTAAAGTTTTGATTCAAATTAATCCATGGCATAAATTTTGAAGTGTCTCATTGCTAATTAAGACACTTTGAACTTGTCATCGATTGGCATGTTTTGTCATTGTTGTGTTTTATTATATATGATTCTAAAGGAACTTCTTCATGCATTATTTGCTTGGTTAAAAAATTGAGAGGGAGACGGAAAGAGAAGAGAGAAAATGCAAAAAAGTAAAAAACAAAAATAATAAAGAATAATAAAAATTATCTTATTTAGTTGAAAAGAAAAATAAAATTGAGAGAAAACTAAATGTGAGACGCTCTTAATATAAAAAAAATATCTTCTCTAAGAAGAAGAAAACTGAAAAAGAGAGGACAGTATCATCTAAATTTATCAAAAATAACTTTATTATTCTTTGTCATTTTATGCTCTAATTTCATGAATGGCAAATTATTTTAAATTCCATCTTAAGAAAAATGCTTCTGTGCCAATGTGAGATCAAGGCACTATAGGAGTCATTTTGCTGTACAATAATATTATTATCATAATCATTACTACGAACAGCTATGCCACTTTCTCTGTATTTTTTTATTAGTTAATCTAACAGTTAGTTTACAGTTTTACTTATAATAGATTTTAAAAATTATGTATCTTTTATAATAAATTATTATTATTATTTATTAGATACGTAATCTCTCGAAATTCTAATTAATTTTAATTCATATTTTAAATAAATTTTAAAAAATCATTTATTTCTTATGTTTGAAAATATAAGAAGATTTAAACTTTTTTTTTACATGAAATTACTAACGGATTTTGAAATTGTTAGATATTATATTACATGAATGAGTTTTAAAATTTCGTTATTTTTTCGAAAGTTTAATACATTTAAAAAATACTTCAAAAATTTAACTTAAGTAAATAACGTGTAATCAAGATGTGATAGGATTGGTTGACAATAACAGTAAAATTTATTGACTTCTTTCAATAACTTTTTATATAAATTAAATTTAACTTATTCAACTGTTTAATTACTCTTAAGAATTAGATTATATATTTGATTTTTCATTTAATCATTTTATTTTAACTTATAATATATATATATGATATTATTGTTAAAATTATTAAATTAAGCAGTTAAATCATACAAAATACAAAAGATTAATTGTCTTTTATATTTTAAAGTTTCGGATGTCATATATATCACGTAGCCTAGTTAGAAATTTATTATTAATATGAGTCAATCGCAACACCTCCTGATCAGTCGCACATCATTATGCGATCTAATCAGATTGCGCCACGTAGTAGAATTATCTACGTGAAGCATTGAGGTGGATCTCAGTCCAGACCTCCTTGCGACCAGCTGTAATGATGACACACAACACGTTTGTTAGCTATGTGAACAGTACATGGGTGATACATAACGTGGTCGCAGGACATATTGCGACTGACCCATTTTGATAATAAGTTTCCAACTAAACTCATTTTAGTATTTAGTTTCCCTCATTTTTCATATAGGCAAAAAAAAAAAAAAAAAAAAACCCATGTAACACCAAGTACATACATCGAACTAGCTAGTTATTATTGAAGAAGAAAATCTGCTAAAGTACCAATGATATATGCCATAGCTAGCTAGTTTATGGTTCATGAGAGTTAAGTTAAACAAACTGTTGAACCTAAATTAGAGCGTGCCAAGTTTTAGTTGGTTTAATAAAGCAAAATATATCAGTGCCATGTACTACACTCAACCTTATCATTTAAACATGAAGATATCTAGGTCCAAGAGTCTACCTCACCATAAAATTTCTAGAATGGTATTCACTGAAACATCATGTCCCACTTTTTCAGTAGTTTTTCCTTTTCAAGAAATAAGTGGAGGTATCTTTTGATACAACTTCGAATCAATTACATGCAACATCTAATTTATTATTAGATAATCGGATTTATAGGAGGAAAAAATAGAAAGAAAAATTAAATTTATTTATTTGAAAGTTAAAATTATTTTCTCATTCTTATAAAAAGTCACACATCTTTAAAGAAAATAAAAGAAAAAACTTTTACAATTAATTAATAAAAATTTAATTTTAACTTAAAAAAAAATATGCTTTATTTGTTTCTTCTAAGTTTACCCACACAAGTGTTCTATGTTGTGCGACACTTTCCATTGATAGGAGTCGAAACACCTCTTCATGGATATTTTAAAAAATTATTTTTGTTGTGTAATTCTATTTTTAATTAACTATTTTATATTTATTAATTAAAAATTCATATGATTTTTTTAATTCGATAAATCGCAAACTTTTTATGATAACTAAACCGTAGATACATTACTGTTTTTACTACTTTTAATTAAAAATTAAATTTGGTTTATTAATTAGCGGACAAGCAAAGAAATTTTGTTCCTTATCAATAAATTTTAAATTTTTTCAAAATTATATTTTGATATACGAGAAATGATTCCAAACTGATTATTAATGATAACTTTTTCTCTTCTAAATTGAAGTAAATCAGCATTTTTTTCCCCTCGAAGTATGAGTAGACATATGATTAAAAGATGAAAATTAAATGATAAAATAATTCATAAAAAATATTTATTATTATTTTAATTCTTGAATTTAACTATTCATTATATTAATTTTTTCTCATTTTATTCCCTATATTAAGAACTTAAATAATGATAAATAATTAAAGTCAAAGATCAAAATAATAAATATATTACAGTTTTAAAGAATTTTTTTTTTATTTTTTATCATTTACTGATAAAATTCCTTAGGTCCTACCACTTTTAAGAATTAAATCAGTGATTTAGTCTTTAAATTTGTTTCCCATTCATTCAGTATTAAAAATTACCAACAAGTAAAATTCAAAACTTTGATGCTGATGGTAGAAAAGAAAATGTTGATATTCCTTCTAGCTTTTTCATCAAAAATTATGAAAATGAAAAAAAGGAAATTATGAATTTATTCTCTAAATTTTTGAGTAGTTTTTTTAATTTGTTTCTTAAGTTGAAAAGTGAATATTTTAATCTCTAGACATTACTTTTGTTATGTTTTAAGTATTTGCTATTAAGAATAACTATTAAGTGATGATTTCTCTAATTTTCTTATTATTATTTTATGATATGTATTATAATAATATTATGACCTATTAGTGATTTTTTACAGCAAAAAGTAAGACTATAATGAAAACAAAATTTACGCATCAAAACCAATTAGTTTTTAGTTTACGGATAAATTAAAACATTAATCGAAAGTTTAAAAAAAAAAAAAAAAACACAATAAAAGAATCTAAAACTTGGAGTACAATTACTCTATTTAAAAGTCTAAAAAGTGAACTAAAAAATATGATAGTGGTTGTTAGAGAAATCTTAAGTAAAACTATTTTTTCAAGTTAATTGTAAGTTTTGAATTTAAATTAAAGAATACTTAGAAATTTTAAGTGTGATTAATTAATTTTGTCAGAATATTACTAGTGAATGGAAAGTGACAGTTTGATATAGAATGGATGAAAAAGTAATGAGTCACTTTTATGAAGTGTTGGCTTCTTAGGCTGTAACATTTAATTAGTGAGGGTTCCTGCAGTACAGGTAGGCTCTTGTGTCGGGATATGCGTTTTATTAAGTTCCACAAAATTCATCTGCTCTACGTTTATTGTTTCTCTTGTTATTTAGTTGATGAAAATAAGTAATTTAAGTAATTTTGTGGAACTTAATAAAACGCATGTCCCGATAAGATAAAATAATTTAAGTAATTTAAGTATATTTTTAAAAGATAAAATAATAAAATAAATTTTAAAAATATAATATTTTTATTATTTTAATTTTTTAAATAAATTTATTATTATTTTAATTTTTAAATTATATTATTTATTATTATTTAAGTCTTTGATTTAGAAGAATAAAATAAGAATAAATAATATAATTTTTTTAAAAAATGATAATAAATAATATAATTTAAAAATTAAAATAATAATAAATATTAAGGGACTAAATATAATCAATATATTATATTTTTAATGAAATATTTTGTTATTTTTTATTTTTTAAAAATTGAATCACATAATTCAATATTTTCAGGAGACCAAACTAGTTCATTCATTTAATGTGAGAATATAATTCCTTTAAGATTTTTATCAAATGAAAAATAAATTAAAGTAAAAAGAAAAAAATCACTCCTTTATTTCTGTATAAGTTTAATAAATGAGTTAAGTTGAATCCAATGTATAAAAGGTGTTACGTATACGCTACACAGTATACATTCATGGAAAGAATGATATATATATTAAAAAAAAAATGAAAATTGTTAAAAAGAATATTGAGAACTCCTTTTTAAAACCCGAGCCGCCCATAAGAGCCACCCAAATTGCGTTCTCTCTCTCTTTCTCTCTCTCTCTGTCTAAAAAGTAAATATCTAGGAATAGACACAAGACAACAGAGAAACGCCCCTAAAGAGAATCCCACAAAAACAAGAATAACAGTACCACTATCGACTCCAACAAAAACAACACTAACATCAAACAAAACAACCCAACACTCACACTTCCTTCACTACTATTTCATCTCAATCACTCCTCACCAGTTATTATCATAGCCATAGGTACATAGATAGGGTCCAACCCTAAACTGTTTATGAGCAAATACTAACTCACTCTCTCACTCAGTGGAATAACACACGCACACACCCACATAGTAGCAGTAGCAGCAACAGAAACAGAAACAGCAACAACAACACCAACACCAAAATCATCGCCATGTCACTAGAAGACTCTCTAAGATCTCTCTCCATGGACTACCTCAACCTTCTCATCAACGGCCAAGCCTTCAGCGACGTCACTTTCCAAGTCGAGGGTCGTCTAGTCCACGCGCACCGCTGCATCTTGGCTGCACGCAGTCTCTTCTTCAGGAAATTCTTCTGCGGCCCTGACCCTCCCCAGGGCCTCGACCCCTCCGCCGCCTCCTCCAGATCGAACTCCGCCGCTCCTCCCCGTCCCCCCGGCGTCATCCCCGTTAACTCCGTCGGGTACGAGGTTTTCTTGCTGTTGCTACAGTTCCTGTACAGTGGACAAGTCTCCATCGTGCCGCAGAAACACGAGGCGCGTCCCAATTGCGCCGAGCGTGGTTGCTGGCACACGCATTGCACCTCAGCCGTTGATCTCGCCCTCGACACCCTCGCCGCCGCTAGATACTTCGGCGTCGAACAGCTCGCATTACTCACTCAGGTTAACTAATTACTCACTTCCTCTTTTAACCTTTGTTTTACAAAAAAAATCATTTTTTTCTTCTAAAAAATGAATTTTTAATCAAGAATAATTAATTAATTAATTAATTTTTCATTTCTTTTTCACTCTGTGTCTGCGATTTATTTTCTTGTGACCACTGTTATGTTTTCTGGGTCTTGGGAATTCGGGCATTCACACCGGCTAAACTGTTCTTTGGAATCTGGGAAGGGGTATTTTTACTATTCCACAACTTTATTTTATTATTTTATTAACAATAGTTTTGAGGGTCTTCTTTTCATTTTCCACTTTTCTTTCATTTTTTCTTAGTCATTCTATAATCTTATGATGGATGATTGATGGAGTGGGTGAGACTTTTTTAGTTTTGTACCGATTTGTGTATTTTATCAACCGTGTGAGGGGACTTGGGAAGGTTGGTTGTATGTATGATCTTATGACACCACTCTTGGATATGAAATTGGAATTCCTTCTAAATATTCATTCTTTATTAACTTCTGCCTCTAAATCCTGATTTGTTTCTTCCAACCAATCTTACTACTCAAAACATGTTTTTTTTTTTACCTTTTTCGGATGCTCTTGTGGGAATGAAATTATATTGGAAAATTTAAAGTAAATTATGTATGTATATTTATATGAGTTGATGTTTTGAAGTTCCTAGATTTCATGCATTATATATTTTAGAGACTATGAGTTTCTCGATTTGGTGTTCATCTTCCCTTCATGATGCTTACCAAATATTTCCTTAATTTAGATGATAAATGGACATCAATCTTGTTTTCCACAAAGCAAGCAGGTCAAATCATTCTCAGACATTCTCTTTCCTCATTTGGGTTGGGGCTCCAAAAGAGAACAAACTAAAAACAAAGGAAAGAGTTCACTGCCCCAACATGATTTTAGCAAAATATCCATTGGATCTTGTTCTCTTCCCTAAAATTTTCTTTTTTGCAACCATTTCTCATACTTTGTAAGTGTCATTGAACTTTTCAAGGCTCTTCAGCCTGCTCACTAACCCACCGTTTTCTTTCTATTTAAATCGTTTTTTAATCTTGATAATGTTTTAACAAGTTTCTAGTTAAAGGGTTTTGTAAAGCAGAAGATTAGATAAAAATTGAATGATGATTTCCTCATTTTCTTTGACACTTATTCAGTTTTTCTCAGTGTAAAATGCAGCATCATTTTTATTTTTTTTAAATGAATATTTTATAAAATTTGAAACTTAAATGACAGTATAAAGTGGTGCCTACAATTTCAAGCTCCAGTTTGATAAATGACTGGACAATACTTGAAAGTTTAAAGGTTATGCAAAGTTTAAAACAATTTTATATGTTAATTAATTATAAATTATATTATATATAATTTTTAAAGTTTTATTATCAAAATCAATAAGTTTATTATATATAGTGATTACGATTCACTATATAAAAAATTTATACTTATGCTTTTAGGAGATGAACTTTTTAGATCATTAAGTTGTATATTTAATATTAGTGTTTCAATATAGTAAAAGTTCTGAGTAAACTAGCTATCAAATGCTCCTTTAACTATCCTTTCTCTTAACAATTTTTTAAAATATTAGTAATTGTATATATTGTTCTTAAAAATATTAAAAATGATATTGTATAATTTCTAAAGTATGAAAAAATCGTATAAACTAAATTAAATTGTTAATACTTTAAATATCATCTATCCAATTTTATTAATTTAGAGCATATTCAGGAAAAAAATATAGTTTGAAACAAATTAATGATTTATACATCATGGTTGACATGGAATTAATTTGATATTATGTTTGTTTAGAAGTGATTTACATGAGTGTTTGATTTGATATGATTTACATTGACGACAGAAACAACTAGCGAGCATGGTAGAGAAAGCCTCAATCGACGATGTGATGAAAGTGCTAATAGCATCTCGGAAGCAAGAAATGCAGCAACTATGGAGCACGTGTTCGCACCTTGTGGCAAAGTCAGGTCTCCCTCCAGAAGTACTCGCAAAGCACCTTCCCATTGACGTCATCGCAAAGATCGAAGAGCTACGTCTCAAATCCTCCCTCACGCGCCGCTCCCTCATGCCCCTCCTCCACCACCATCACCACCACGCTCCCGCCGCCGACATCATCGAGGACAACAAAATCCGCCGAATGCGGCGCGCCCTCGACTCCTCCGATGTCGAACTCGTCAAGCTAATGGTCATGGGCGAGGGCCTTAACCTCGACGAAGCGCTTGCACTTCACTATGCGGTTGAAAATTGCAGCAGGGAAGTCGTCAAGGCACTGCTTGAACTTGGCGCTGCTGACGTCAACTTCCCCGCTGGCCCCGCCGGTAAAACGCCGCTTCATGTGGCCGCTGAGATGGTTTCGCCGGAGATGGTGGCGGTTCTTCTTGACCACCACGCTGACCCTAATGTCCGAACTGTTGAAGGCGTTACCCCTTTGGATACCCTCAGAACCCTAACCTCAGACTTTCTCTTCAAAGGAGCTGTCCCTGGTCTCACTCACATTGAACCTAATAAGCTTAGGCTCTGCTTGGAACTCGTGCAATCTGCGGCTCTTGTTTTGTCTCGTGAAGACGGAAACAACAACGAGGATGATCATAATAATCATAATCATAATAATAATAATAACAATAATAATAATAGTAATAGTAACACTTCTGCTCCTGTTTCCGGGACTGTTATTTATCCACCAATGAGTGAAGAGCATGGCAGCGGAAACTTGGACTCGAGGTTAGTGTATCTCAACCTCGGTGCCACGTCACTAATGGGTGACGATGATAACAGCCACAGGGAAGCCATGAACCGTCATGGCTCACAAGGTGGTGGATGTGACCCAACAATCTATCATCACTCTCATGACTTCTAGTTCTAGACTCTAGACCAAAACCTTTTTATATTATTATTATTATTATATACATGTTTGAGGTAGATAGTTGGTTGGGTAACTCAAAATTTCTACTCATATTGGAAATATAAATGAAGAGAATTTCAATTGGCAAGGGGGATTCAGAATGGTAAAGAGAGAAAGCCAAGAAGGGGTTGGTTGGGCATGTGGACACTGTTGGTTGGATAGATGGATGCTGGATGGAGGTTAATTTGATAATTTCTCTATCTATATGTATATCTTTTTTTATCACTTTTTTGTTTGTCAGTTGAAATAGGTATAGTCATGGTGAAGTCATCTCAACACACTTATCTCCTGGTTTTCTTCTGTTTTGGGCTCTCTGGCCTATGTTGGCTTTGTTTGTGTTTGTTTTTGTAGGCTTTTTGAAATGGTCACGATTTGAAGTGCGGTTTCATAGGAGATGGGATAAGAGACAAGGAGAATCTAATCAGTGTAATTTTAATTTTTTTCGGTGTAAAACGAAAGGGTGCATGGAGGAGACGCAGGTCAATCTTTTCAATCCTGTCAACTCCTTGTTTATATATATATATATATATATATATATATATATATATATATATATATATATATATATATGATGATGATGATGCTTAGCTAATATCTTGGCCAACTTGTTGTGATCCTTTATTTTGGCTTTTCTCATTCCAATTCCTGTCCCACATCACCCCACTTTCTCCTTACTCAAATTATTTACTTCCAGCTGCTTCTATTTTTTGCTTCGCCCTTTCGTGCTTTCTTAGTAACATTTCTTTTCTTTGTTTATTTTCCAAATTAAGGCTTATGTTTGAAATGAATATGGTAGGTTAACAATATATATTTTCCTTTTTCTAAGACTAGCTTCATATATATACCGCGCGCATATAGCTTTACACACACATATACATGTATTAAGGTATATACGTGGACTGTTAGAAGGATTAATTAGTTGGTAATATGTGAGATTTATTGTTTCCCTTTTAATGAAAAGATGTGTTGTGGACAAATTGATTGGTTGTCTTGCATGAATGCAACAATGAGTGTGACCCAATATGTCAAGTTATAATATTGGCACTATCTCTTCCACATAATCCTCTTTTTGTCCCCTTGCCTTTTAGGGCTCTTAAGGAAGAAATGGTGATACCTAAAAATTAATAGCCTATTCTTTTTTGTTAGTGATTTCTTATATTATTTATAGCTAGTTTTTGTCAAAATGTATAATTGGACGTGGGTCAGGGAAGATTTTCCCATTCTGGTGTTTACTCCATGATTTCCTGCATGTAGATAAGCTATGTATCTAGGTTTTGATTTCGTGTTCTTCTGGAAGCATTTTCCAACCTATATTATCAGCTAATATTTGAAAAATTGTATGCCAGATGCATATAATATAGAACTATTTACAACATAAACACATATATTATATTCTTAATTAATTATATTTCTGATGAATATATGAAGATTGAATTTAATATATTATCTAATTTTTTTCACCACTGTTAGTTTTTTGTGCATATATTATGAAACTGTCCATTAATGCTGTTTATTGGAAAAGAGTCGATATACTGGGATAGTTGAACCACCACTCCTATCACACTGATATGTGTCCAAACTCAAAAATATAACAAGTCTTGCCTTCATGAATTGTGTGAATATCTTAGTGTTGCATTTATCAGTATCTCTGTTTTTGCTAACTCTAACGCAGTGGAATTTTTTTCTCTAATATAGTTCTAGTTTCATGAAGCAATGAAATGCATAAAAGTCTTCAATCTTCATTACGCAACAAACATCAAACTTTAATGTTTATGCATATTTGCTTATGCTTGATAAGAAGGAGAATTTAGATAATAATTATTGCGTCTGTAGTATCTGTTTCTTCTCTTTTACATATAATTATTGAGTATAAATAACATTGTATGGTCTCTGGATTTTTGAGACAGTACCATTTTAAATCCTAATTTTAAGAAATGAAATAAATAAACTTTTAATTTTTATATTTATTATTTAATCCAATATTTAAAAGAATTTAAGTAGTAAAGTATGACCGTTAATAAATAAGATTAGATTGAATACTAAAATTAAAATTAAGAGATTGGTTTGTTAGTTTTTATCACTCTAAATACTAAAATAATATTATTTTTAGAAATTAGAGATTAAGAAACTACATTACTGTAAAATTATTATTTTAAAGAGTTGAGGAAAATCATAGGATTTAAATTTGCAAGTTGTTTGGTTTTAGGAGAGAAACAGTATAAGTGTACGTGGAAAAGGATTTGGCAGAGATATAGTACAGGAAAGTACATGACTTTAACTAAAACTAGGGCATCAATTGATGAGTGGTAATAGGGAGTTGGACTATATATAAAAGTAGGAAGTGACTAGTCAATAGGTGCCGTGTTATACCTGAGAATTTTGTAGACATTACCAGCTACTTACCCCGTGCTTTTTAATGTCAAAAGGGTAAGAAAATAATGCAACTTCTGAACCCACAAACAGATTCTAATCTACCTCTTCCTTCATTTTACTCTCTCTCCTCGTTCTCTGTGAATATATGGCTTCATAGTTGTGGTTTAAAACATTAAGAGTAAATTATCTATCACTCTCTTATGAAATATAAATATTATATTAAGTTGGTCTTTTTGTTAATATTATAAATTACATTCCTTAATTTATCTTTGAATGATTAGAGTATACGACACTTAATGTACTGTAATTTATATTGATTGTCAGCTGTTCAACCAAAGAAAGTATACATTATAATTAAATTAAAATTTTAATTTAGTTATTAATATTTAATATAGGCTTCTGCTTTTAATAGTTAGAAATTATATATATATATATATATTACATTGTTTTACGAGATATAATATATGAATGTAATAACATGAAGGATAATATTTTTATATTTATATCTCCATTATTATAAGATATAATGAAAGACGTATTTTATAAGTAAAATGATATATATTTAATATTTTATTTTTAAATATAAGTAAATTTTATTATTTTTATTTTATTTAATGATATTTTTCAAATATTATTTTCCATACGATAAATAAGGAGGATAATTCGATAATTTTCTTGTATCTATAACTGCTAAAGTTTGATGCAATTAATTTTTGTCTACTTTTTTTTTCCTAAAAGGCAAAAGCATCCACATGTGTTGTTTCAAATAATAATTACATGAATGGGTTTTGAAGTGGTGAGTTGACTTGCACCTTAGGAAAGGCTAAAGTCAACTTGCATTTTAAATGTGGTATGGGTGGGAGTTGCACCTTATCCTCGGAAGGCATAAGTCTGACCTTCGTTTTATACATGGCGCAGAGTTAACTTAAGAAAAGTTGTATTTATATATCTACAATATTATTATTATTATTATTATTAAATTTAAAGTAAATTCTTATCTATATCTTTTTTATCGAATTATGTATCATCATATGATTTAGAAATATAACATGTTTTATCATATGTATAAACTTTTTCTTTATTGATCTTTAAAAAAATTATTATCAGGTGATAAGATAGTTCAAATCATAATCTAACAGTTATTTAAAATTTATATAATTTTAATCTTAATTGATTAAGTTTAATTTTAAAAAATTGAGAAGAATGAATATAATAATAGAAATCTATATCATCCAATTAAGTAAACTAAATAATAAAGATAAGTATTATGATAAATAGTGATAAAATCAGAATCTCAATTAATTTTATTAATTTGAATTAAATTTTAAATTTTATAATTTAATTTCTTAATTAAACTTCAAAAACAATTTACACTTGTACTATACTTAACATAATTTATTATATGTTTCTTGTTCTTAGGCGCATTATTGGATAAATATATTTTTCTTTATTAAACATGTCTTCTTATCTACGTAAGTATCATACTCATTTATAATTAATCTCTCTGTATTATTATCAAAATATTATCATCCATTTAAAAATGAGAGGAGAATAAAACTTGACATCTTAGATTTTAATATAGAGCATGTATATGTACAATTAAAGATTGAAGTAAAAAACAGAAATAGGAAAGACAAAATACAAATGTTTTACCAAGACTTAATAAAAAAACAAATATATCATGATAATATGTAAAAAATAAAATAAAAATAAGGATGACAATGTATCCATTTAATTTTGTTTACCCTTAGAAAACATTATCCTTAATTATCTCCATTAACCTAGAACAAAATAAAAAATTAAACATTTCATATATTATATTCAACTACTACTTGTTCAACTAATATCTAAACTTTAGAAAAGATTTACACCAATGAATGCTTTTGAATAACAGTGATCATTGCTAAAATGCTCACTTTAAATTCAATACCACTATCTTGAATATCTTCTATTTGGAACATTCATTCACTTGAGCACTTGTCCACCAAAAATAAATGTTTTAAGAGTACATTAAACAAATATTATTGAAAAAAAATTAAAGATATTATACTCAACTACCACTCTTTATGTAACATTCAAATTTTAGTCAAGATGTGAAAGATTAACATGACAAATTATAGTTAGTGTTCAATTCATTGTATCAAAGTAGCAACAAAAACAACATTATTGCGCATGAAGCACACCAAGAAAAATGACTAGCATCAAGATTTCTTAATTAAATTTGAAACTGATAATTAACACTCCTACACAAATATAAACTATATAAATTTAATTTCCCATTGTCATCAAGGGCACAAAAACATGCTTTCTCTAGGTGATTCAAGTATGAACCTCGTTCACAGACAAATTCCACTACTTAAAAAAAACTAAAGACATGCTATATCTATTTTTTTTTTATTTACGACACTTGAATGTTGCCAACACCATACCTGATAAGGAAGATTGAAAAGTCAACGAAAACAAATGCAATCCATTGGAGTAGGTTTTACAAAAGTTAAGGTTTCGTAATAAAAACTTCAAAGAAAAATGAAAGGAGAAAATATAAGAACATTAATCAGTTAATAGTTTCAAAATTATATATGCGGAGGAAAATTGAAATGGTGAAATATATCATTTTCGGTTTATTCACCCTACATTTCTAATGTAGTGCATCAGAAAAGAAATATTGATAAGTCATCTAAAGGAAACAAATATAAAACAAATTGAAAAAATTTAATTTAAATAATGAGCTTCAATTTGTTTAATTTGGTCCAATAGTTTTAAAATTACATAAGCTAAAGTGTAAAGTGTATTGCAGAAAACAAAGAATTCTATAAATTATTGACGTTTTAACGTCACCCCTTTAACGACGGTTATAAAACTTACAACGACGGGTTAAGATTTAACCGTCGTCGAAGATATAATTTAGAGTCACTCACGCGGCCTTTCTCACTTTCTACCCCCGCATTCTTTCCTTTTGCCCTATTCTCGATATTGTTCCCTCACTTTCTCTCTCGCGACTATCTCCTTCACTCTTCCCGTTCTCACTCTTCTGTTTCTCACTTTCTCACTGCCTTCTTTTTTTCATCTTCGTCTTGGCTTGTCTTCTCCTTCTCGTTCGCACTCCATCTTGGCTTGTCATTCGCACTCCATCGTGGTCAAGGTTAGTGTTTCTTTACCTCTTTGTAAAATTACTTAGTGATTTTGGAGCTGTTGATTTGAAGCTCGGATTGTATTGCAATTGTTGTTGATTTTCTTAGCTTAGGTTATTTGATTTTCGATTTTCTGTTTTTCTTAGCTTAGGTTACAAAATCGATTTATTTGCTGTTGATTTCTGAGCTTAGCTTGCAATTGCTGTTTGATTTTCTGATTTTCGAGTGATTACATGCAATATCTTGCAAATAGAAGCTAGTGATTACACTGTTGGAACAAGAAACTGACGAGTTTGGTACCTTTTTGGCCAGCCAAGATAATTTCTAGTCTGATTTTACTTTGCTGATATAAGGAATATGACAAAATTCTTTATGTTTATTCAAGTAATGTAGAACTGGATTATGTTAACATATCGGTACTAAGATTATTGCAGTGTATGGTTTCCATTAGTGTTTGGACATAGTTTGGAATATAATCTGGAACACAATTATAATACTTAAAACTCCCCTCTAATGCCAAAGCTTTCTATGCACATCTCACTTATTAAATCTGAAACCAAACACGTACTTAAGCATAGTCTGAATTCTGCTGTTAAGGCTTGATCTCTAATAACCAAACATTGTTTTATCTACAACCCTGAAATGATGGTGTTAGATGAAAAATATATACACTAAATCAGTTGTCCACTCTGCATCACATGATGCATAAATATTGAAGTTAGAACTTAGTGTAAGATTATATCTTAAGTCTATAATTAAAAGTAGTGAATAAGAATAATTTTTTTTCTTTATCGAATTCTTTGCATACATGGACATCATAAACAGTGCTGCTATGTAGCTAATGGACTGTATTGGTTTATTTTTGTTTTTATATGAGTTTACTAGTTGCTGGAAGTATTGTGGAGAATTTGATGATAAAATGAAGAAACTGATGCTTAAAGTATTATAAACAAATTGATTTATTTTTTTGAATTATTATTTGGTATTGAACTGTATTGGTAATGAATTGTATTCATATTGAACAATATTGGTAATGGACTGTATTCATATTTTAGGGTCGTATATAAATTAAAATAATTTTTTTTTAAAAAAAAATATTACATTTAACGGCAGTTAAAAAATAAACCGACGTCAAATGTATTACTACAATATTACATGTAACGGCGGTTCGTAAAAAAATCGACGTTAAAAGTAAACTATTAACGGTGGTTATAAATATTTTACAACCGACGTTAAAAGTCAAAAACTTTTAAACTTTTAACGTCAGTTTTTAACTGACGTTAAATGCCCCTTTTAACTGACGTTAAAAGTGCATTTTCCACTAGTGACTATTCGAAATTATACCTATGCACTAAAACATGATTTTGAAATTGCTTTCACATATCACTTTAGTCACACTCCTCTTTAAATGTTCCATTTCAGTGAACCTTTAATACTCACAAATCCACCTACTTAGTTCTTTTAGTAGTCATAAAAAGCAACAGTGTGTTTGTCTTGTTTTATTGATCCTATGTTTCTAATGAAGTGCATTAGAGAAGAGATATTGATGAGCCATCCAAAGAAAACAAAAGCAGATAATAATTTTGAAAAAAGAAATGATTTTAATGATGAATTTGTTTTATTTTAATTGGGCCAATGGTTACAAAATTACATAGGCGAGTGTAAATTGTCTTGCATGAAACAATGAATTCTATAAATTGTTTCAAAAACAAGTGGTAAATTTTTGGTTAAATGCACCAAAACTTGACATGTGTTTAAACTTGCCATTTTAGTTCTTTTCAAATAAAAATATAGAGAAGGAAGACATAGAAAAATATAGATGTGTGATTAATGTTGGAAATTATACCTATGCATCAAAACATAATTTCGAAATTCAAATTTTTAATTCAAACTTCTTTGGAGAGGCAGTTGCTTTTACATATCACTTTAGTCACACTCTCTCTAAATTTTCCATTTCAATGAATCCTTAAAACTGATAGAACCACTTATTCAGTCTTTATAGTAGTTATACAATGCAACAATGTGTTTATCTTAATTTATTCACCCAACATCGCTAATATAGTGTATTAGAGAAGAGATGTTAATCAATCATCCAAAGGAAACCAAAATGGAAAAAAAAATTGATTTAGATAATAGGTTTCATGTTGTTTTATGTAGACTAATAGTTTTAAATTTACATATGATGAAGTGTTATTACTCCACAAACAAATTTTAATGTTACCTATTTAATATGGTTATTATAATAATTGACGTTATTATATATATATATATATATATAAAATGTTGGGTACCATTTAATCACTGTTAAAAATTAATTTTAATCATACTCTTTTGTCTTTCCAAGTCCTCCTTTCCCACTTTTTCTCTCATTATTTTTGTGAAGTATTTTCCTTTCTCAAAGTCACACTCTTTTGCCTTCATTTTCTTTGTCCTAGTTCTTTTCCTTTTTTGAGTTTTCTTCTTCATTGTGATCCTTTTCTTTTCTCATTCATTGAGCCCTTGTTCTCTTGTTACGGCCTTCTACTCCTTCTTCATCATTCACCTTTTCTCTTCTCCTTCCCACTCTCTTATGACATTTTTCTATTCAAGTACACTTCGTAGTTAATACTTCATTCAAGTCATAAGTTATTTTGAACTACTCTACCTTTTCTATTTGTTGAGTTTCATTTGATTAAATGATTATTTCTATTGATTAAATTTCTTATTTTCTTCATTTCAATCTGATTTTATTGAATTTGCTTTCAAGAAATTAATGTAGTTAATAACGGAGAATATGTAACTTCATAAAATTTGTGAACAAAGAATTCCATAAAAGATTACAAAAGATCAATTTTCAGTACTTTCTCACCATGTTATTTTATAATAAATCCTTATATTTTCCAATAAATCTTTAAAAGTTAGGATTCAAATACAGAAAATGGAATATATATAACTTAAAAGTTGTAATCCACTATTATTTTAGTTCCTAGATCTAATAAAACTGAAAATTTTCCTGATATTATTTATCTTTCAAATGAATCTTCTTGATCTTCTCCTTTTATCTATCTCTATCAGCAACTCTTTTATTCTTCATCATCTCGAACCCCTTTATTTTTCATGGGACATCTTAAGCTTTCATAAGTATAATACTAGCAATGAGACAATTGTAATTAGACATTAATCCCATTTAATAGGGAATCTTTGTGATCAAATTTTGACTGAAAAAAAATCTAATGCTTTTAACAACTAATACCAACCTCCTTCATTACAGATCAGCGGATGAATATATATTCTCAAAACCAAATTACACCCTAACCAATTAAAACCATTGATTCTCAATCTAACTATGCAATTGCATATCAACCTGCCAGTATAAACGTAAAACAACAACTTCAAACCAGTACCTCTTCATTCAATTAAGACTCACAACAGTCTACAAACCAGCTCCAAAAGAAAATCCAAAACAAAAAATAATTATATAAATCATAGAACGAAACTCAAAAGTTGAAAATCTTAACTTTAATCATAGTACTTTCCTTGTGCCTCCAATCCCATTTTCCAAAAGGCTTAACAGAGAAGGAAGCGAATTCCTGCACTTGGCCACGCACCTAGATTTAATTATAAATATATTTTTTTGAAAATTTATTATTCATTTAAATTTAAATTAATAAAAAATATATTAATACAAATAGAAATTTAATTAAATAAAAAAATTTAAAATTTAAAATATTACCATTATATAAAATAAAATTAATTAACATTTATTTATATTCATATTTAATTTCTTTTATTTATGTTTAGGTTTCGAATATATGTTAGAGGTTTAAATTCGATTAGCAAGATAATATTTTTTTCATGGCCTGGTCTGTCTTGGTAATATATATAATATGTATATATATATATATATATATATATATAATTAATTTTTTAATCATATTTTATATAATTTTTGTACTTTAGTCTTTTAAATTATTTTTTCTTATTTTAGTGTTTAGAAATTTTTCATTACTGATTCTAGTCATTTTTGTAACTTTTTCTAAATTACTAAACAAATATCAATTTATAATGGTTAAAATAATTTGTTGACAGTGAAAAATTATCTTAAAATATTATTTATTTAATCACTTGATAAGGAAAGTTAATAAAAAAAATTAAAAATGGTGAAATTTTTTAAGAACTAAAAATAAAAGAAAAAACAACTTTAAAAATAAAAAATTTAAATTTAAATAAAATAAAAATTAAAAGATTAACTAACTCTAAATTTTTAAGTAAACTCCATTAACGATATTAATTAGCAAACTTGTTCGGAGGGATCAATCTGAGAGACCAATATCACACTTTGATAGACTTTTGTTTGATTTTGTTAGATTCATAAATTAAAGTACCATTTAGTTAAAATTTGAGTGATGAAATTGCACTCATTTACTCAACTTTTGATATTATTAAGCTATGACCCAATAATTTCTACGACACAATTCACTGTGAGTTTCTGCTTGGGTCAGTGAAACGCACGCGTGGCTGTGAGACAAAGAGACACACGTATCTGCCTTAATGATACCACACAAAAGGAAAAGTCAAACATTGGCTTATAGTGAACACTGCCACAGTTATCATGTATGTGTAATCATACCTCCATAAATAAACTAATTTATAGTATTTGTCTTGTTTTTAATTAAGAAAAAAATATTCAATACATAAACTATAAATAAATGCACATAAAATATTAAACTAACACGTTTATCTCATTGATTAGCCTTGTTCCAGTATAAAAATTTCTGGGGGAAGAGTCTATATTCATAACATTCATAATCCTTTTGTTCTGATAGTTTTTTTGAGTTAAAAATTTCCGGAGATTCTCCACGTAAATGTGTTTCAAGAATTTAAGAATCTATTTGATTGTTTCTAAATTTGGATATGTTAAATAATTATATATTACTTTTCAGATTTTTTGGAATTTTAAGAGATTATTTTCAAAATTATAACAAGAGTAAAAGAAGATAATTGGGTTAGATGGTAGGGTCCTTCTACATCCATATATGGCAGACAACGAATTTTACGGTCATAAAATTTCAAAGGCGAATAGGATCAGGTCAAGAGTTAAATGTATTTAATCTCACACAAATTAAAAAATTAGTTAAAATATATTTAATTTTCTTATTTTTATCTAAGAGTTAAATGACATCTCGTGAAATATTCTTAATCATATTTATTAAAAATAATGTCAGCCAGCATTAAAAAGTTGAGTTGATTTAATAATGTTTTTAGAATAAAATTTAAATTTACTTATATATGAGTCTTAAGTATTTTATCGTTATTTTGTTTATGTATAAATTAAGAAGAAATACCTATTTTAGGTATCTTATTTTTTATAAATTGGTCCACACAATGCCATATCAAATCTAAGCAATTCATAATAATTTCCATTACTAAAAACTTAAGCAACACACATTTTTATATTTTTTTTATTTGTACTTTATTTTATTTTATTTTAAATTAAAATATTAATTCAATCGATTAAATTAATACATATTAAAGTTACTTGGCTATAAACTCCATATTTTTTTTATAAACTATGAATATTATTTTTAAACTCCCTTCCCTTCCCCAGCGGTCACGTAAATTTGTTTCAATGATAAGAAAAAAAAAGTACGAATCTAGTTAGATAATTAGTTATATATGGCTAAAATTAAGTCTTCAACCTTCTAATTTTTTATATCATAATTTTAGTTCCTCTTTATTAATTTGAACATTTAATTACCCTATGTTAAAAAATTTATAATTTTTGTCCCATTGTAAAATGATTCTATAAACGTGATTTTGTAGCCATTAAAATAATTTTTCTAATAATAAAAACTGCCACAAAATAGTCACTTGATAAAAACAAAATGGTTAACAAGAAAGAATAAAATCATTATAAAAAAAATTGATGACTAAAAGAATAATTTTGGAAGGTTAAAAAGATAATTTTAAAACTTATTAATTCCCACTGCCCCTAATTAGGCTTAAATTAATTATATGAATACTAAATTACGAGTGTAATTGTGGGGTTAGTTTGTGAGATGAGGTTTGCCTTATTTATATACAAGCAACAGGTCTCATCCAGACTTCACACTCCTTCAATATTAGAAAACTATTCAAATGAGTGCGTTTCAATATAACTCGATATTCAACGAGTAGTCCAATATTGACCATACAATGGGTGACTCAACATCTTCATATATCCTAAGATAGACTCTGATACCATCTAAAAATTGTGGGTTGGGTCTAATTCAACCCCACAAAACCGGTTTGTGAGGTGAGGTTTACCTCACTTATATATATGCAACAGGTTCCATTTCTAGGTGATGTGAGACTTCATAACCCTCCAATATTGGATTTCCAACCGCATGATCCATTCTAGTCCTTCTTTTACATGATCTTGTTACACGGAGGATTTATACATAATTGCATAGATGATTAATTTTAACCTCCAATTTCATGTCATTATAATCATTTTGTCAGATTTTCTTTAATCGTGGAACTTAATTTAGGTTCTTAAATTTTAGTGTAATCTCTTAAGTGTCGTGAAAGCTCTTTCAACATATTCATGTTGACAACCTGTTCATGTTGACAACATGTTAAGAGTTATTGGGCTTTTGGAGTTTTGATTTGGTTTTGTTCTTTGGCTGTGTTGAGGTTTCAATTAGAAGGTATCTGATGATTTGTGGTGTGATTTTATTTGAATCCTTTTTTGTGTTGTGATTTAGTTTGGATCTTGATTTACCTTTTTCTGATAGCTTAAATTTTCTAGTACGGACTGAAACAATTTAGCAATTAAAAATATAAATTTGCTCTAGTCATTAGATCACGTGAAATTGTACACATATGACATGACATGTCATATGTAATGTGGTAACTACATTTGTTGAAACAAATTAAAAACAAAACATAATAAAACTTAAAAGATAAAATTTAATTAAACAATTTTAGAGAGATAAAGAATAAAAATTTAAAAATGTGAGAGATAAAATATATTTAACATGAAAATATTTATTCTATGCTTCATCATAATTATGTATCCAAAGTATAGTGATCTACAAACAAAAATAAGGCGCAAAAGTATATTTAATGATATTCTCTTTCAGTAAATATTCGCCTAACTTTCCAATCTCTATTAGTTGTATAATGTCTTAAAAAATTCTTAATTTGATGGACTACAATGAACAAAATAAACTTAACAAAGACACACAAAAATGTCATAATTTTATTAATTAAGACCAAATGCTCATATATTTATTTGTAGAGCTGAAAATATTTATTTGGAAAGCTGTTCATGATGTGTTCCCAACTTGTCTTATTTTCAAGGGAGTTAATATTTTTACTATTTGTGCACATTGTGATCAGGATTTAGAATATGCATGGCATGCCTTTTATTAACAGTAATTTTGCGAAACAAGTCTAGAATTTTTCTACTATTTATTCTCTTGTCTAGCAGCTAAGTTCTACTGCTTCTAGCTTCACGGAAATTGTTTTCAATTTGTTGGAAATTTCTTGCAGTAGATGAAAAGTCTAAAAGTCTAAATTTGTTTCCATGCTATTTTGCATTAATTGACAAAGACGAAATGATAACATTTGGAATGATGCAGTTCAACCTCTCCTTAGATCATGAAGATGCACACGATAGTGGCAGCAACCTAAAACAATTAGCCTCATTTTTTTAGTATTATTTTTACATCTTTTACACGGAGGAAGGTCAGTGCAATATATATAGAGATGACAATTGTAATATTTTTTAAATAACAAGAGAGCTTTGTATAGATTTTAAAAAAAAATAATAGAAAAAATATTAGGGCAATAGTTGACTCTAAAATATTTGAGTTTGGCATATGTATTGGTCACAGCTAAGTGATTTCTTTGTAGCCAAAACAATCCTTAAGAATGGTTCAGCTCATGTCCATGAAGCACAAGTATTATATCTCTTTTGGAGTCCATCACTTGAATCATTGTTTGACTGTAAATTTGTTGTTAGTCTCGTTTGAATTGCATCTAATGTATTGGAATTTTGGTTGTATGCTCCAACAGTGTATCCAATTATTTTATTCACACTTGTAAAATGCTTTAAATTGAAAATGTTACCATTTTACTCATAGTTTAAATATTTTATTCTTTTAATTCTTTTTATGAGAATATAACTTTCTCAACATCAAATTATGAAAAGGAATATGACTAAATACATGTCTCCATAGAAAATTAGAAAAAAAAAACATAAATATGTTAATAATTTTATAATAAATACAGAAATAAACATTTCAATATTTATATTCACTGTAATACATGAAAATACCGACTACCATGAATCAAACACTCAAGAAAATTAAAATCTACACAAATGAATGCATAACAAATTTAAATATTAAAAGACAAATATATATATATATATATATATATATATATATATTTATACTTGGCAAAGTGGAGGTAAATATATGTCAGCAACAGGAGTTTTTTTTCACTGTGGCTACAGACATCACATGGGACAGTAACACGAATCTGACATGACAAGACAGCACCATTCTTCTCTCCTCTTCTGCTATTACATGTTGATGCAGTGTAGTGCAGTGCTGTGCTCACTGACCCCAGCTTCTTCTGTTTATAATTTTCTCCCCCTTCGGAAGTTTTTAAGGATTCAATATCCTACTAGTCCATGTTGTGTTTGTGTTGTCAATTGTCTCAGAAACTCAATTCCATTCTTGTTAAAGTATTGAGTTGTTGCAATAATTGAGCTCTTAGATCAAAAGGTTGACCATAGATATGTTTGACCAGTCACTATTTAATTTCCATAAAGGGATTTCATTGTACACGTCTTTGAGACCAGTGGATTTGAGTTTGTTCCTTATACTATTAGTAGCATGCTGTTCTTTGCTCCTATATGTCTCCTCTAAACCCAGAAATGCATGTGTTGTGTTGTGTATTTATGAATATTAGTTAATTATTAGAATACAATTATAGACACTAGAAATACTCTCCCACAAGATGTTACAAGAATCGAAGTTATATTACAACTGATTTGGCTTTTTGACTTACATAATTTTAAATGAAAAAAATCCATTTTTTTTTTGTTTTAGAGAATAAAAAAACTATTTATCATGATGACTTAAAAATATATAAAAAAAATTATGCATTAACAATATAAGGTAATCGATCGATCACGGCTAATTATATATAATGAGTTAGTTGAATTTAATAATAAAATGTCTAGAAATCATATACAATCTGATCTACAATTTTGTAAAATTTTAAACTTTTATTCATGGCCTCTAAATCCTATAGATATTGTTAAATTTTTACAAAACTTTGTGTAATATTTAAATGATGTAAAACAAGTCATGCCAACTTCCGTGGATGGACATAAATCACGTCAACTTTAAATGAATGATATGTAAGGATAGAAATCCTGAATTTCATTTACCCAAAATTAATTAACATAATTAATTATCTCCTAGAATGCGGGTGTTGTAATAATTATTGTTTGTGAGTACCATGATTGAGTTGTGCAAATTATTTTTTGGATGTAGTCAATTGGTTTGAAGCAATGGATATTAGATCTTGCTCCAGCAAATTTCAAGGTAAAATTGTGTTTGTACCAAATGGCTCAAGCAAAAATTTCACATGTTCAACATTGCCTCAAACTCGCTCAACTCAAGCCAAATTTACCATATTTGCTCAAAGTGTACGATTTTCTCTCACACGAAAATAGCATAATTCCCAATTTCGCATGCATCTCCTTAAGCGAATTTCACAATGGACCACATTTTTGTAAATGCACTAAAACAAAACTCACTTAATTTAGCTTTTTGTTTTGTTGAATTTGAGTAAAAACTCCATAAATGGGACGTCATGAAAGTTGTCTTTTTCACAATGGACCACATTTTTGTAATCCTTTGATAAGTCCTGATCACAATAGTGTAGTCGAAACTCTGAAAAATTTGTTTGTTTGTAGCCCATAGGGGTAGTTTTGGTATCGAGCTTGCATGTTGGCCTTCAAGGCTCCAGATGCTACATGCAAATCAATTAAAATGACTTCATTTTGATATATAGTTCGTGTCAATCAGAATCTTGAGCTAGAACATGTGAGATCCTAAAGTTTGAGGACATAAATAACCAACGCTTACGTTGTTTTATTTGTTTGGTAGGGGAAGTCTTAAGATTTTTATTTAACTGCACTATAATTATAGCAGGAGAATATAATATAACAACTAATTATAAAAGAAATATTTGAATGAAAACAAACATGAATAAAAGATGCAATGGCTGAACTCTTTGGTAACAGATAAAAGTTTTAATCTGACACATAAAAGTGGATATTCAAACTCGGCAGAAGAGAAAATGAGTGCCCTTTAGACATCTACTTTTCATTCATAATTGCTAAACTGAAAGTGAAGTCATATACAAAACGAGTGCCCTCTAGACATCTACACAAAATGATCGAGGAGCAATGAACAAAGCTGATACATAACAACCTTAAGATTACAAATTACCTGTATTGCTTAATGACAATTTCTACTTGGAGAAAGCTTTTGGGTCAAATCACTTTAAACGATTGCCCAAAACTTTTTTCTGCAAATTAAAACAGTTTCCATTTTCTTCTCTTTGTTTTCTAACAATTGTGATTCCACATCCCACAGGAATTTTGTGGCTACCTCTCGGATTCTTGAAGTAATATCTTCTTCATCCCTAATGATAATAAATCCCTGCATATAATAAGTAGCTGTGAGCTATTAGGAATAAAAGAAAATGAAAGTTGAGTGGCAACATGAGAACTGCGCCAAGAAATAATACTCAAAAGTTTCAGCGTGTGAGAAAAAACCCATATATTTGATCTCCATACATAAGTAAATGAACAGTTAAACAAATAGGCTCTATAGGGACACCAAGGCTATGTAATAATAAATTCTACAATAACCAAAAGTGTGTTTGGAATCACGTTTAAAAGTCTGTTGGACAGAAAGTTTGCACATTCCAAAGCAGCAAATGGAGAAGCAACTCCCTTGTAGCTTTGGAGTTAACTTCAGTTACGTTGAACGTAACTCATTTTCAAACATGCACCAAGCAAAAAGGACCCAATTCACCAAGAGGTTCTATCTTATTGATTTGGCAGTGTGAGTTGCTATAAATCTTTTAATGCCATATTCAGTTCCCACAGATAATAAAATACAAAGATCCAATTCAACATGCATTGGGGGACCAGAGCCCCAAAAGATCAGCACCATCCCAATCTCCTCTGCACCTATTCACCCCAGACACTCCAACACTTCTATTACAGGAACCTACATTATGCGAAATTACCTCATGACCAAGCTAGGCTACCTTGGTTGTGAGACTCCCAACAGCTGAGTCCTATAAAAACAGAACCACTCACACGTACACCAGCTACATACATTCTGCAAGTTCAACTGACTTAGTGTGTTTGTATAGCTGTCCCCATCAAGTGTGTTAGAATAGCTGTCATGATCAACTTAATGCTGATCCAACATCACCCTTTTACATTTTGCATTTGAAATGTGGAAAAGGTCTGTTCAAATCAAGTGAAACGGGTTTCCAAACACACCCTTAGGCACTGAAGTGCTTCCTCAAGTACCCCTCGCTTCTTATAGTTGGACTAACATTTGGATTCATCACCAACCATCAAGCAGACTGCATGGACCCCAAGCCCCAAACCATCCTCGAAAGACCCAGCTTGATCATGTCTTGTATCCATAATAAATATATCTAAATTGTCTCTCCATTTTCTTCTTCAATATTCTATAACATCACTTTGTTTAATCAAATGACTCAAGAAGGACCGAACTTCCAGGCTCCATGTTTCTCAAAAATGACTTCATATATTATCATGCAAATTCAAATAGACAAACACATACATATAGAGCAGGTTTGACCAAAAAAAAACTATTTTCATTTCTTCATGAACTTTTACATTGGTTTCATATATGCAGACCACCATGAAATATGGACGTTTAGAGAAGTGATTACCAGTGGCCGTATTAGACGATCCATCTCCAGCATGATGTCCTCCAACAAACAACCCTCCCCTTTTGTTTTGTAGTGGGAGAAGAGGTAATTAGCATGCAAAAGATCATATGTCCGAGGATAACTTGAAAATGATTCACACCTAATATAAATATATATATGTTAGATGCAGTCAACTAATAATAAGTACAAATAATATGCTAATAAAGTATTTATCAACAGCGATTTCTTACCAATCATGAAAAGTTCCAATCAGTCCCCGGTCATAAATTCCAGATAAGGTGTTCTTCATTGTTGCAGGAACTACATTCATTACCCAAACAGGAAAGTTATTTAGTGCAACAGCAAATCCACCACAATAGGCATTCATATCCATCACATTGCGTATTTCTGTCTCCTTGACATTCATCAGTCTCCAGTAATGACCGATCTGTTCTTGCCAGAAGAGAGTATCTGAAGTAAATTCATCCCGATTTATACCTGTTGTTCAAACGGATAAAGGATTACCTGACTGAAATGGACTATTGACTGCACCATATGCTTGTTTATCTTATATTTTCTAGTTAAGCAGTGAAACAATAGCAGTCATTAACCCTTATGAGAATACTCTCGATTTTAGACAATTTGCCAGAAGTGTTCAACTACATGCCTCTCACTGAACTTGGAAATTTCTGGACAGAACAACTCACAGCTTGAGAAAACCTAACACATTAAAATGGAGTGGAATGCTAGCCACACTCTCTCGAACTCGTTCTTTCTAACACACTATTATTGGCTGGAATTTAGTGGAACTTACAGGTGGATCTCACTTCTCATTTAGTAACACATTCCAGATTTAGATGTGAGACCTACCAAAATATGTGTTTTCCAATAAATTTCAGTCAATAACAGAGTGTATTAAAGAGAGTGTTGATAGCATTCATCTAAAACAGCATAACAGATTGTCTTTGATTAAAAGTTAAGACCAGAATATTATCTATAGCCATTTGAAAGTACTTTTTCATTATAACAACAGATATGCATCAAGAAGCATAATATTCAAACCATGGGCATGGAAATTTCTTACAGAGCATAATATATGTTGTCATAAAAATTTGTAACCAGGACTGTCATTTAAGGCTACACGAAAAAAAAATCTTAATGGACAAATATCTATCTTCCTGTGCAAATGCATGTGTGTGTCTATATGGAAAGAAGAAATTAGCTTCTTGCAATTATACAAAAGAGAGTACACAGACCTATTGTGTTGAGTTTCTCAGAAAACACTGAATGGCGCTCATGACTAGGAGGAAGCTTGTAAGAATCTGTTTTAGAATTTCTAACTTGTACACAATTCTTAAGTTGGATATTCCATGAAGGTTTAGAATCATCTGCTGCATCACAGGGGTTTATAAGCTTTTCTTCTGCATTCTGCAGAAGGCATGATTGATTATTTTGTTTAACCCATATTGCTGTCTGAACTTTCCGAGCAACGAGTCTCCAGCACATTGCTGTAGTCAAATTCACCAACTTATCCCAAATGGCAGGATAATCTTTATCCTTTCTATAAGCAGGGGGAGCTGAATATGCAAAGTACCCATTAAAGCGAAGTAGGCGATTCATTTCCTTTAGTAAAATCCCATCTGCAGAAAACAAAAGAAATTGACAAGAAACATGTATGTCAGAATAACGTGCAGTCCATGAATTACATGATAAATGAGTTCATGCATCACATATTGATTGCAACCAGCTTTCACAGGATTTAGTATTTAGGACATCATCCGGACATAGTTGTTTAAGAGTCTATGTATACAGATTTTCTGCATAACGAATGTATTACGAAATTAATCAATTTCACTTATAAAATTCCATTCTATCTGCCTCTATTTCCCTCTTTCATTCCCTCTAACTTAAACAAAGTCAATTCAGATGAAGTCAGCCTCACCAACTTTAGTAGTTTTGAAAAGTATAAAAATACATCCATTCTTCAAGTTATCCAGATTAAATTCATTAAAGAAAAAGTAAAGACTAGGTCCAATTGGGCAAATGTTCAGCACGTCCTCTACCAGGTCATCCTATACAAATAAAAATGATGAAAATGTCAATGATAATTCTGGGTTAAAGAACGTATCTAAGATACAGAATCCAAATTAGGTAGTGAGTACAGAGTAATAATGCAGTAAGCATTTACTGTTAGTTAATTTTGTTGAATTCCAATTTCTTCTTTTACTTCTCTTGAATCTTGATCAGTACATATTTACACCTAAATTATTAAAAATAGGCCATAAAATGCAAGAAACCCACCTTCAATCAAAGGTCAACTCTAGAATTAGGGCTAGCACAATACACTCTTTCTAATTCACTCTACTATTAGTTAAAGTTGATTAGAAACTAAAATTCATGTGTGGCTCACTGAAATAAATTCCCGCCAATAACAAAGATTGTTGAAAACACTAAGTTCCTATCATATTATGCCTGTTAACTTGATTCTGCGGCACATCCACAAGGCGTTTTACACTACATGGCGTGATTTGGTATGTGGATGGAGTCAAGTTGCTGAGTTTTTGAACCATGGGAATTTTCTTAAAATGAGCGTTGAACAGTTCCTCACATTTTAGCTAGAGAAACTGTTTTTGAGTGTCATATGGCAAATATACTTGTCCAACATGGGAAGTATAACAGAAAATAGCACTTTGCACAAACTAGGGTAAAAACATGTTAAAATGACACACATCCTTCAATAGGTTAACAACGGTGATAATTAAGTATGGTGGCTCTAGTAGTATTAATGGAGATTAATATCAACACATGGTCAGGGACAGATTTCAAACAAAATAATTGAATCAATTTTGAGACAGAGTTATAGTTCCAATGCAGTGGTCAGCTTGCCATCAACGTAATTTGTAACTAAAACGTGGTAAAACGGAAACAAAAAAATAAACATTAGTCCATAGCATGGATATGTAAAGAGTATACTGGCATTTTGGACCCTAAAAATATCACAATTATTTAGTCCTCAAATTATTCAGACTTGATTTGTGTTAGTGTTTTTGCTGTCTCAAATACAAGTTAACATGAAAGAAGTTTCAATAATTCTAGGATTGAATCACATACAGTTTATAAGAGAGGCACAATTCAGTAACAGACAAAATATGATTTTACTCAATGAGGGTAAATAGGTTACACATTGTGTTGTGGATTGTAATCTATTCAGATCTTCAAAGATCTCCACTAAATTGATTTACACACCTATTTCGAGATTTAGAGGATATGATCCCTAAACATAATATCCCTACTTACTCACTTTCCCTTTCTTGTTAAAGGAACAACTTTTTGTAATTATATAGAACTCTAGTTTTCTTATCTTATGAGGACTACACTCTATATAGGGATTCCGGGGAGGGGGGGGGGTGTGACTCCCAAGTATGATGTCTAGCCTCCCAATTATTAACATTTGCAGCCGTTTGCTAACTTAAGCATTGGAGTATCATTATAGATACTCCTTCCTCCATCAAAACTATTTTTAATCAGGCATTAGAACCCACATTAAAGTATTGGTAACAGCACATTGTATCTTTATTGTATCATATGCAAAATTAAAGGTGCAATTCTAAAAACATAATAACGAAAGGCAATTACCATTTTCATGAAAGTCTATTCGGCATCGTGAACAGTGAATCATTTCAAATGACTCACTAGGGTATGGTAGTTGTTTTGTAGACAAGGCAGCGATCATTGTACCAATCCCTCGTTCTAATGCAAATTGAATCTGATTTTCATGACCATCCTTGGGGGCAAAGGACATTGTTCGTATATCCAAGGGAAGAAGATAAGCTGAAAAACTTGCCACACCACAGCCAACATCCAGAACTTGAACTACTCCTGCAGATCGCAGATCACCAGCCTCATTGGTAATCATATGTCCCAACCTGCACCCATAAATAAATTAAATGGCTAAAAACTACACCTTCCACTATTTAATTCACAGAAAATATGCCACAAGAATCAAAGCACACACTACAAAGAAAAAGTGACAGGAAAAGACACAAAATTTAGCATCATTAGAAAACTGTTGAACTACTCAGTATACAAACACTCTGGCTCATGTAACTTTGGAATTTAACCATAGGTAGAAATTATTACTAAAAATTGATACAGACACAATAAATCATAGATATAATTTTAGAGCATTCAAAGTGTTTCTCAGAAGGTGGGTTTGTCTAAATCGATCAAACAATGCTATTGCGCTTTACCAAAAACCAGTTTTTCATAGGGGGGCCATTTAAATCTAAAACCTTTTGTGTGTGTGTGTGTGCATGTGTTCAACGATCAATTAATGCCTCTCTATGTAGGGAACATAAATAAGCATGGTCATCAAATCAATTAAAACACTTAGCCACAGCCATGCTTATTGATGTTTATTGTTGTGCGTGTATTCTGAGTACTTAGCAAAAACCATTTCTACAATAAGCATGGTTCTCAGACAAAGAAAATAGGGAACATAAATAAGTCAACAACAGCTACCTCTCTATGTACTCAGAAGCCCCATGCTTGAAATGGGTACCACCACCAGGAAACCACCAGAGTTGATCCTTCTCATGTACCCAATTTTGGCCTCCTTTGACTTCAGCAAGATGTGTGTGATTCACATTACTTCGCCAAACATAATCCCTGCTAAGTGGCCATTTGATAGGTATTTTATAATCCTTTGGCGGAGGAACCATGCAAAATAAACGCTTTTCAAGAGGAGGACAATGCCTCTCCAATTCTTCTTTTTTAGAATAATCAAGACTCGGGGCCAATGTTGCCACATAGGAAACATCATGACAAGGAATATACTCATTGAACGTCAAAGGGCATACATCCACTCCAGTTTCTGGAATTACAAGGGGAGCTTTCCGGTATGTCAGAGCAACTTTGTTAGTAAATTTTGTGGTACCTGTAAGGAGTTAAAAATATTTAGTACATCAATCACAGAGAAACAATCTTTTTTTTTATCAAGAGGAATAGAACACAAGTGCAGAGGGATTTATAACAACTCCCGCACCCTACTCAACTAAAACTAGGAAGCAAAAATCTGAAACAGTTAGGTAAACCATAACAGAACTTCTCAAATAAGCCACCGACACTAAGTGATACCTCCCATAAAAATGTACTTAAAAACTGTTTGCAACTCAACCAAGCCGAATGCACATTCAATTCATATAAAGCAGTTTCCATGACATTGAATATACACCATTTGTAGAAGACCCTACTTGGATCTGACATGACAGCACTAAAATGATACTAACACGCTACTATTCAACAGTCACTAACTTAAATACCACAATTAGAAGATGCTTCAAAATGAATTATCTAAATAAGCAATCTAAAGCTGGAAAATTTACAAACACAAAAAAAAACTGATATATGAATTGATGAGAAGTTGACGAGAAACCCAGATAGAAAAGTTTCAAAATTTTGCAACAAGGCATTAAAGGGTAGCAAGAGAATGAGTGAAAAAATGAAGTTGGAAGTTAAGTTGCAGTGAAGAAGTTACCATTAGAGGAGACATTGTTGAAAGAAGAAGAAGAATTAGAATCAAACTGAGAGACGTAAAGGGGAGCATTATTGCCGAAAAGGGTGCCAGCGTAGAAAGACACAATCATCAAAAGCAAAGCCGCCATTATAATCTGCCCAGATTTGGAATCGAAAGCATAACCCATTGCAAAACCCCCCATTGTTCTTCTTCTTCTTTTTCACTCTCTATGCCTTGAAAGATGTAATGTTTCGGAGAAAGGAAAACACTGAATCAGTTGAGATTTTTGGAGTTGCACAAAAAAGGTTCTCTATTCAGATCGGCGAAATTTTGTGCTTTGCTTTTCACATTTAATTATTTTGACCCTTTTTATATTGCAATTTTGGGGATGCAAGAGATTGCTTACTGAATAATACTGATTGCAGTATGAGCTTAGTTATTTATAGTGAATTTATGGTTAAGTGACGACAGTTGGTGCGAGATAACCACGTGGCTGCTGCAATTTCAAACTCGTCTATTTACTTTTGATTCTCACTGCATCATTGTGTATTAATTTATTTATTGTTTAGTACAATTAATTGAATAATCCATGAATATTTATTATTACATGAGCATTTTATAAATGGAATTTTAAATATATAAAAAATTTAAAGAGAAATATGTAAAAAATCATTTCAATAAATAATTGAAAATATAAACTGTTAAAATTTCCATAATTAAAAAGATTCAAAGAATAATGAAAATATTAAGTCAATTTAAACTGACTCTTGATTTTAATTATTATAATATTAGCTTCTTAATTATATATTCTTTCTGAACTTGAATATAAGTAAATTTAGTTAATATGCATGTTTCTAATAAATAATTTACATAATTTATTTTCATTAATTTTAATTGTAACTAAATATTTTTCCTAAATTACCTTTTATTAAAATTTATATCAAGATTAAAAATGGGACAAAAAAATAAATTTTCAATTAAATAAAGATATTTCGGAATTAATTATTAAACAAAATAAAATTAGTTAACATTTATTTATATTTAGGTTAAACCTATTTTTTTTCTTATATTTAAGTTTAGAGGAAGTATATTATTAATAATATATAACATAAATGAAGATATATGTTTAATTTGTCTTGAGTATGTCATGTATATTTGTTTATATTAATCACGTAAAATTAAGACAGTGTCTTATGGAGATGGAAATTAAAGGGACATTTAGTTTACAGGATCAATCTATCATGACTTCCAATTTCTCATAAAAGTATATTTTTATTGTTGGATAAAAGTTATAAATTACATTTTTATTGTCTAATATATAAAATGTAATTTATAATTTTTATTTAATAAAATTATCATCCGGTGAGCAAATGCATTATTATCCAATAAGAAAGACAACATTTATTTTCATAGAAGTGTTAACAATAAACATTTGTTCTAGAAAAATACCTATTATCTCTATTATAAAATATTTTTTCAAAAAAAGTTTGTTCACTTTTATCTTTTTTTTTAGTCTTAATATTCAAACACGAACAAGAAACATTCAAATCTTAACAAAATACTTTAACAATTAAACTTGCTTTATTTTAATATTTGCATTTTAATCTTTTATAAATTATTATATTTATTGTGATTGGAAAACTAACGTTAAAAATGTTAAACATCATGTGAAATAACAATCAAGAAGGACAAAGTATAATAGTGTTTAGAAATGAAAAGGACAACCCGTGTCAGTATAAATTGTTGGTCCCTATACGAATCTAGAGGGGAGTGAATAGATTTGGGTTCCTTTTATACTTTTCATCAAGTTTGTTTCTATCTTCTTTTCGATTTAGATTAGATCCTATCTTGGTTATGTTAAGCACAATTGATTCAGCAATTAACACAAAATATATCACAGAGTTAGTCAGCGGAATAACAAGAAGATTGACGAAATTATATTTCATATTTATCTTTTCAACGCTTTCTGAATTAAAGTTATTCTTCAAATGAATTACATACACAAAACAACATTTATTTGATAGAATCATAAATGATATAGAAATATAAAAGATATAAGCAGAAGAAGAAGATTGCATAGGAATTTTATACTAGTTTAGTCTTCCGCCTACATCTAGTTTCAATTCAACAACTGTTGCAATTGATATTCCACTAAAAAATGATCTCTTTATGTTCTTTACATTCACTCTGCATAAACAACACAAAACGAAATCAAACCAATACAATACAATCAGTTCTTTCTCAACAAAGAACCTTTCTCCTATTTCTTGGTACCTCCAAGAATCAACCCTTGAGAAACATTTTCCAAAGAGACTTACTTTTTTCTAGAGAGACCTCTCTCTTAGAGTAATTCAAACCTCTATAACGAAAATACAAAGATGATCATAATAGAAAACACCTGGGTTGTGCAATGTCTGATAAAGATAAACTCTAAAACTTAGTCAATCATCAAATTTTCATTCTCTAATTGCCATTAGAAAACTTTTTCAAAACATTCTTGAAGCACTTCTTGGAGAAAAGATAAGAACTCAATTTTCCAGAATTTGAAAGTGTTAGAATACTCTTTTCCTTCTTCCAAGATCAAAAGGATTCTCTCCAATTTGAATTTTTCAAAAGGGTATATAAAACAAAACTGATTTTGTCAATTAAAAACCTTTTTCTGATAAGGGTAATCAATTACAACAATGGGGTAATCAATTACTCCAATGGATAAAACTCTTCTTTGATGATTTGTCTTCATGTTAATCGATTATCTCGTGGTAATCGATTACTACAGAGAAAAATTGAATTCCCACAAGGCTCATACTGTTGGTAATCGATTATTGATGTTTGGTAATCTATTACTTCAGTTTGATACCAAAACTAAAATAAGATGTAATCTATTATTTTAGTTGGTAATTAATTACTTCAATTTTTCTTTATTTTCAAAAGGGAATCAAACAATTTGAATCACACAAGCAAATCACTAAGATAAGTTTTAATTCACCATGACTTCCAAAACAAAACAATCACATATACAAGCCTAAGCTACAACATACAATACATGAAAACTCTAAATACAAATCATCTAAGAAAACCCAAAATTACATGTAAACATCAAAATCAAAACACCTAAGGAGACTACTACAAGCGTCTTCAAGCTTCAAGTCCAACATAAACTTGACATTTGCAACCTGCCATCCTTTTCAAAAAAACCTTACTAGACGAAACTTTTAGTTTCACATCAAATATACTTAACAGTGTATTTGGATGGAGCATTTTTTCAGAGCAATTCATTTTTTCTGTGAAATTGAATTGCTGTCAATTCAATTGATGTTAGATCAAGATGATTAACATCCCAAGTTTTGATTAATTACAAGACAGACGGAAGCATTGCAAGTCAAAGTCAGTCTGAACAAGCACAGACGGAAGATGACCCCTCAAAGTTGAAGTCATTCGTCTGTCCCAAAGTCAAGTCATCAGACGGAAGCATAAGACGATACTCTTCAGACGAAGCATTCAAAGCAACTCTTAAGACTGAAGAAGTATATCGTCTATTAAGAAAGTGAAGCTCAAACGGAGTAACTCGCGCCAAATTCAATATCCAAGTATTACTCTCAAGTGTTTCCAAGATCAGTATGGGGATTTGAGATAACCTCTTCAACACAAAAAGGCAACACCCTTTTTGATAAGATCTCTGTACAAATCCGCTGCACGAGCTATCTTTTCATTGATTGCACTCTGACACCTTTTGAAGACTTCACTTGGAAAGCTCAACGACATTCTTCTTGTCTCTAACGGATCTATGAAGACTTGCCTATAAAAGGACTTCACTTGCTCAAGCTTCAGTTGGCGAACACGTTACAATTCTTAAGACTTTGTGATTTCGCTCACTATTCTTTCTGAACTTCATTGTATACCCCTCTTTGCGAAGAGGAAATCTTTCCTTAGAAAATCTCTTTTAAATCCACTTGTGTGGTACCTTAGCCTGAGGAGGTTGTGTTTCAAAGAATACCGTTTGTATTAGCCTGGAGAGGCTCTGTTTCAAAGAATACTTAGTTGTTTAGCCTGGGAAGGTTGTGGACAAAGAATATCTTGTATTAGTCAGAAGTGGCTGGGTTCAAACAGTACTTGTAACCATTTCACGGTTGGTAGTGAAAACTCAGTAGTTGCTGGATAACTGGACGTAGTCTTGAATAGACGAACCAGTATAAAAATATCTGTGTTCATTCTTTTTAAGATTGTGACTAACGGAGATAATCAAAGTGTAACGTTTGTCCTTAAAATCAACCTCTAAAGATAAGTAATGTTTTGTCGACCCTTGTTTAAATCAACAGACGAAAGGTTTAAATTTTTTAATTAACACAATTCAACCTCTTCTTGTGTTTTATCTTTTACAATTGACTTGTTTGGATAAAGCATTCTGAAAAATTTAAAATGATGTCATTTTGAGAAGGAATTTGAAATGAGTAAATTTGGGGAATTTCAAATTCCATGTAAAATTGAGACATTTCAATTGATTTTTAGTTATTCTCACCTGTTCTCTCTTAACTCATCACAACCTCACACGTTCTCTCTCACCTCTTCACAACCTCACACATTCTACACATTTACAATTCAAATTTTTTAATTAAATTACAATTAATTATTTATTATATTTTTAATTGTTCAATATTAAAAAATTAATTATTAAATATTTTGTAGCATTAGAATTCATCTTGTAGCATTAAAATTATTTTGAATATTTAAATATTTAAAAATGATTAATATTTATTTTTATTCAATGTTAAAAGTTTAATTTTTAAATAAATATTTAAAAATAAAAATTTGAATTTCTTGAAAATTGAATTGCTTCATCCAAACAAGGAAATTAAAATTCAAGAAATTGAATTGATTCATCCAAATAAAATAAATACAAAATGAAAAGAATTTAAATCAAGGTAATTAAAATGATAGATAATTAAATTTCCTGGAAATCATCAAATTCCCTGTCCAAACACAACCTAAGTGTATTTTATCGTAAATTCTTTTGTTTAACAGAGCTTTGTACTCAAACATCGTGAGATTATCTAGTATATTCTCTTACTAAGAGTGATCCATTAAACATTCAAACCTCTTTTCATCTATAAGAGAGAGAAATGGCTTAGTAAGAAAGAATATTTGGTTAGTAAATTTTGTTATAAGTTTACATGGGTTGTGAGCTAGAAGTTTAACACATCTTTGCTCAACGATCTTTTAGAAACAAAGTTTTCTTTAATATATTTGTTTTTAACTTGGTTTGCTAAAAGTTTTCTAAAGTTTTATATAAACATGATTCAACTCCTTCCCTTCTTATATTTACGTTTGGCCTTTCAAGAAGCACAAAAGGAAATATAGTAAAATGCTTTTGCTAACATTGAGACAAATATAGTTCATGAAGCTAGAAATAAGTACAAAAAAGAAGGTAAGTGTAATGTTTTATCAACTAAAATGAGATAGAACATGTAGAAATATTTAGTTCACTTTTAATGCTCAAACACATAATTTTCCTCCAACATGCAAGTACCTCGTACAAAGACTAAGTAACATGAAATCAACGCCAACATCTAGTTCAAGAGGAAGTCTATATAAATGTCAAAGTTAAAAGTTTACGAAGATAGAAAATGTATTATGTTTATTCTGATATTTAGTACCTAACCTTAATAATTAGCATGCTCAAGAGCCCTAAATAAGTATTCAAAGGCGCTTATCTAGTGGTGGATGGTCTTTTCAGTGTGATGCACACTCAAATGCATTGATTTTGCACTCAAGCGCAATTGGTCTAGTGTGGGTGGTTTTCACTCTTTAAGTTAAGTTGGCACCTACTTTAACCTTATATATACCTTCGTCATGAACATTCTCATTAAAGGAAACAAATTTCATCCACACAATAATTGATTCTAATAATCACTCAATCATTACAAACACAATTAAAATTAATGACAAACACTTGTACAATAGTTATCTTTGACATTAGTTAAATTTCCATTTTTCTGTTAGTTCAACAACTGAAGTAAAAAGGTTGAGTGTTTTGTGTCGGTTATAAAACTACATGAAAAGTAGAATTCACGTCAGTTTTAGAATAGATTGACGAAAATATGGTTATGTATTGACGTTGGTTACTATGTTAAACTGACATGGAAATTAGAATCAACGTTAGTTGCTTATATAACTGACGTAAAAAAAATTAAAAAAAGGAAGATTTTTCATGTCAGTTATTTTTACAACTGATGTGAAAAGTGATTTCTTTAGTATTATTTTTTTTTTGGCAAATAACCACATTCATAACATGCATAAATTCAATGAAATAGACTTATAACATGTATAAATTCAATGAAATAGACTTATTGTACAAATAACATATGTAAATTCAATAACATGTATGACATATAAATATACAAACAATATGTCATGTGTGCAATTATAATACTATAAACTCATTGCAACACTATTTTTCCTAACTGCAAATATAGGACCATAATGAGTTTAAATTTTATTTTGTTATTTGCATGGTACACAACTACAAGGAACAATGGTTAGAGGAAACAAAAATATGAAAGGAAAGTATCCCAATGGCAAATGACCATTTTCGTAACCTATATAAAAACAATGAAACAAAATTCAAAATTTTATAAATAATCAATCCAACAATCATTATGCATATTCAATTCAAACTAGTCCAATCCATTTTACCTAAACTTGTCCGTGTCCATTTTAATCTGATCTGATTTAAATTCAATTTATTACATTAAGTTTTTATTTAAATCCATTTTCCATGGATCATTTGGATTTGAATATATCTTCTTCGAGAAAAAACAGTTATGGATGCTAAATGAGATCCATGTCACTTAAATCTCCTTTTCTTTTGTGAAATCAGTTTTGGACCTATCCATCTTTTGCGGGACTTGTTTTGGATCTTTTATCATGGGCAAACATGCATAAAACTTCAAAGTAGAATTTTGTTATTATAAAAGCAAAATTAATCTTATAAGTTATTTTCTAGAGTTTTATAATTTATTAATATTAAATTTTGTAGTAGGTACACCTTATTATTATAATGAGTTATTTCATGCAAAAGTCAATCTAAAAATATTATATATGTTTAAATTATTGTTGTAATAAGTTATATATAAGTTTAAATTATTAGATTAAAACAATAATAAAGATAAAATTAAATACAATAATAAATTAATTATATAATCTTATGCAAAAATAGTGTATTATATAAATTAAACAAAATGATAACAATTATTTGATAAATAATATTAATTAATAAACTAAATATATTTTCCTCTTTAAAAATATTATTTTTAAAATATCTTTGTCATGTTGTAAAAATATTATCTTTAAAAAAAATCAATTTAAATAAAAATTTATAATATAAAATTTGTTTGTGTTTTAAAGTTTTTACTATAAATTGGTTTTAAACTAGTTTTTAAACCAATTTTAAGAAATCTAAATTACTTTAAGCAAAAAAAAAAATTGAATATGAATTTAAAATCCAATTCATATAAATGAATATAGTTTGGATGTGGACGAGATTTTAAAAATTCTAATTCATGATTACCCTTACCAATGTATATTCAATTCAAACTAGTTCAATAATCATTATATTTATTTAATTCAAATGGAAGCTATTAAGATATAGATAGCTTTCATTAGACATAAATAATATTGTCTATTTTAAATTACTTGTTCATACCACGACTTTAGTATTATAAAGGTTTCTTTATTTGAATCAAATATGTTACCCATTCTTTTCAAACAATATCAATATTGTTAAGTCAAATTTGTTTAATGAAAAAATATATCTCTCAAATTTTGATATTTAAAGTATATCAAGATAAAAGTCTCAACTTATACGATGAATGAAATTTTCAGACTTATCAGGTGGAGTAAAGCCTAAACAGACGAAACCATGTATTAGACAAATATAACCATCAGATGAATTCTCAATCAGATTAACGATAAGACAGATGCACTTCAAAACACAACATAGCATCATTTTTGTCCCTTATTGTTGTATATTGAGACTATAACCAAAGTATTAATATTTGCAAAGTCTGCGTGAACAAAGAAATACTTGTCTGTTGAGCCAACGTTCAAATCAGAAGAATTCAATCATATCTTTATCAAAAGACATGCCTAAAAGAGTTGAATAGAATATCTTCTGTCATAGAGATTTGTTGCACAAAGTAAAACTACCTTTTTCTACTATGAACCTTAGATTATAAGAACAACTTTTTGTTATGATGATGACAAATCCACAATGCATTAAATGCTAGAGAACGTTGAACACGCCCTTGTTAGATTAGAGAGAAAATTTAAAGTTGTTGAGTCTAACGATTACCTCAAATCTCCATCTATATAAATGTTAAAGCTCGAAGAATTGATGTTGCCGAGAACACTACGTTTCAAAGAATATTAAAGGCTCTTGTAAACTTGTTTTAAAATAACTTCTTCATTATTTGTAAATAGCTTCATACTAAACTTATTTTAAATCTCTCTCTACATAGAGGTTGAATCTTATATGTTAAGCACCTTTCTTAAAATCAACCTTTCGCGGTAGTTAGCCTAAGAGGCTAGGGAGCAAATAATATTTGATTAGCCTGAGGAGGTTGAGTTCAAAAAATGTCAGGAGTTGTTAGTCTAAAGAGATTAGGAACAAAGAATTCATGGGTTGTTAGTCTAAAGAGACTATTTTCCAAAAAATACTCGGGTTATTCAGGAGTAGCTGAGGTCAAACAATACTTTATATTTCACTTAGTAATAGTGGAATCTTAGCCTTTGCTAAGAAATTGGGTGCAATTTTTCATAAGATAGACCGATATAAATCCTTATGTGTTCTTTCTCTTGTTATTATTATCTTTTACTAAGGTAAAATTGAATATTTTCTTTCAAAGCATTTATTTCGTCTAAAAGAAAATTATTATTTTCATTTGAAACTGTATGCATTTGTAGCAAAATAATTAATTACTTGTATTAATTCATCCCAGACATTATCTTTAACCTCAAACATCTTTGTCAATAGACTATAAGAAAATCTAGGTATTCCCTTGAATTATTCATGGACCTCATACCATCTCTCTTTTAAGAGTTTTCAACTTTCTTTAAACATGATTCTTTACTACATTAGCAAAGTCAAAACCTCTAATCATTGGACAATATTAGTATACACTTGTGTCATCGAGTTATCAATCAACTTTATTACTAAAGCATACCTTTTCAATCATAACATCAACTAAATGGTTGCCAATCTCATCGGTTCAACAATGCATTTTCCTTGAATTTTAGCTTTTGTCAACCACATTCTTTTCTCCCTTCATTTTTAAGTGAACTAGAGAGTCTACTCCATTATTTTCGTGTAGATTTGCATTTAATGTGTCTTTAATGAGTTTTTAATTTTAGTACAAATTTTTAGGTTGAATTTTTAATTTTCATGCAGATTTTTAGATCGCATTTAATGTCAGATTTTTAACTTTTATGTGGATTTTTAAGCTAAATTTAATATGTCTTTTATTCTACTCAGTCTAGGAATAATATGAGTTTTTCTCTATTATGAATGTTTTTTTATTAATTTTTTTAGAAAAGAACTAAAACTAATCTTATCAAGAAAGCGATCAAACTTTAACTTATCACTCACCTTTATGTCTTTTTTTAGTGTGACGTCAATATTCTTTCTGAAAATGAAATATCAAGACGGTCTCATCTCACAAACTCATCATTTGTTCTACTTTCTCGTAAATAAATTTCTTGACTGGTTATTTTTTTTAAAAAATGAATTTTTAAAATATTTATTCATTTACTTGTGTTTTTTTTATTTAGTAATTTATTTATTTAATATTTTTGGTTAACTTTTTTTTTTTAAATCTAATACATGTTTGATTAAGTGGCTACGTTAAGAAACAACAATCTATTATTTTAATTACAATTAAGAATTGAAATGAATAATTATGATAGAAATTAAAAATTATTAATAATTGGTATAAAAGTAGTATGTAACAACAATTTAATAATAATTGGAAATAAAATTAATTAATTATTATATGTATTGTTGAGTTCTGGGCATTTCGTCGATCTATTATTTTCAGCATCCTTACCTCACTTTTGGAGAAGGTGTCCTTGTTTACACAACATTTGAAAGCAGTTCAGAAAACTTTGCCAATATTAATTATATAATTTTGATCATCATCAATTAATAATATTTTTTCTAAACAATAATGAATTTTATTTTTATCAATTTAATTTACTTAAAATAATTATATTCATGTAAAGGCATTAACTTATAAAATACTTAAATAAATTAAAAAATCACATAACTAACGTAAAAATAAATGCTAACCTAAATTACAAAACAAATCAACGGATCCTTAACGGTACAGTTAAATAATTAAACTCATCATAGAACTTTATTGTTTTTTCGAGCATCAAATTAAAAAAAAAATATTTTTTTAATTCTAAAACAAAGTAAATATTACTTTAAAAAAGCTTAAAATAAATATTTTAAAAAAAACATATACATGAAAACGAAATTTAAATTATTTAAGAAAACAACTTTAAAAAATTTTCAAAATTTATCTCTCTTAGAAAAATAAAAAATAATCAGTCATAAAATTTACCTGGAACTGATTTCTTAACTAGAAATTCTGTAAAAAAAGTTAACTAGTTATGAAGTGGTTCCAATTCCATAACTGAGTTTTACTTAAATAATAATGCAATTATGAAATTGTATTTAAAAAATGGATAAATTATATTTTTATCCCCAAATTTTGGTAATTTTCGAGTTTAGTCCCTAAATTATTTTTTGACTAGTCTCGGTTCCTGTACATTCTAGTAATCATGTTTTTAGTCGCTGCGTTAAATACTATAGTTAAGTAATAACGAATCAATATTTTATTACACAGACCAATGTTTCATAGTTATTTTTATATAAGGATTGATCGTCATTTATAAGATTATATTTAAACTTATGAAAAAATTAGATAGATATCAAAAGTAAAATACTATAAAGATACATGGACTAAAAATAATTAAAAATAAAGTTCAGAAATCAAAAGAAAAATCCAATAAAATGCAAGGACCAAAATTATAAATTATAAGCGAAAGTAGATACACAAAGAGATACACATAAATTATTGTCTTGTCATATACATTTTTTAATAGAATTAGACATCAAGGATAAAAGTAAAATATGATCAATAAATTAAAAACAAAAAAATATATATCAGAGATAAAATATAAAATGAATTAAAATACGTGAAGAAAAACATATTTAAGAAAAAAATTATTTAAAATTTTTCTTATTTTTTTAATGTGCGTTCCAAATTATAGTCATACTGGTAATATTAGGTATATTAGTTACGTATATGCCAATAGAATTGAATGTGGTGTGCGTCCCTGTCAATGTCATTTAATTTATTATATGCAAACTTTGAATTGTTTTGTTATGTCATTGGCGGTTGAGAACACGTTAGTTTGCCACTTTCGTCTTTTTCTTCCAAGAAATCACAATGTTCAGTATTTGGGTCTTGCTTTTAACTCTTCTTCTGTGCAAAAGACCACAGACAAAGGATAGATCTATCATGTGTGGTGCCAAATGTGATATCCTACTTCTTTTGGGAACTATCAGCTTGCGTGCAAGCCAAGTAAATGTAGGGATGAATGTTCAAAGACCATTTTATGATACAAAGGACTACTTCATATTAGTAAGTAGAAATATATACCATTAGTTTGGTGAGCCGTGCAAATTAATACTTATTAATAATTATTATTAATTTTATTCATATTCTCTTGTAATAAATACACTAATACATTATATATTTTAATAAATTATCCTTATTATCTTTATAAAATAAATTAAATAGTATTTAAGATGAGTAACATATGTATAAATACATATAATTGCGATTTAAAACAACTTAAAGAAAAGTTAAAGTGAATTATATTAAAGGTCTTATAATAATAGAATAATTGATCTAGTCTATGTCTCCAAAATACATTAAAAGAGGAAATACTCAAACCAAGCAACACTTTATTTTTCTTATGTTTTTTCTATAAATCTTTTTAGAGGAAAAATATTTAAATTGATCGTTAAACTTACTTTTAATGATAAATAATAATAAGTTTATCCCTTTTAATAGAAAACTCTCAAAATAACAAATAATATTTTTTAATTATAATCATTCAATTACCAATTATAAGATAAACTAACGTTTCGGAGACATGACACAAGCCAACTATTGAGCAAGTTACCAAAACACACCTATTGGAGAGAACGACAAAAAATGAATTTTCGAGTAATCTATTCTAAGTTAAATGCTGATTTTTTCAATTCAAGACCAATTTGTTGACGAGTCTTTGGGTTTATGACATTCCTGATCGAATAAATGAGATGGTTAATCTTGATGTCGGAGTTCTAATATAACTGAACAAACGGTCGAGTCAAATTGGGTTTAATAACACTATGATACCTTGAAACTTCGAATTGTTGTTTCGAGTTCATTTTACTACAATGTTAATTTAAATGCAACATTTTTATATCAGTTGAAAAAAAAAATCAGAAGAGGTAATGAAATCTTACTAAACATTGGCCCAATAGCATCATAGAAGAATGTAGAAAAAGGAAAAATAGAAATAGAAGATGTAGCAAAATCTTATTAACTGTTGCTCGTGCCTACTTGATTTTAAAAAAGACATTCGCACATGACAAATAGTTCAAAAAATACTTTAGCATTAAACATAATTAAGTGATGTATTAATCATAATAATGACCTTGTTATTATATTAACAAAATAGATTATTTGAAGGAGATGAATTATAAGTAAGATTAATTCTAATTTATTAAGGGTATGTTTGATGGTCAAGATTGAATAGTATAAGATAGAATATATAAATAAGATAGGAATATGATAGGATAAAAGTACGATAAACTTTAATCTTATGTGCATAAAAAGTATAATAAACTTTAATCTTATGTACATAAGAAGTGATGATGATAACAAGAGTAATAGTAACAACAATGATGATAGACCGGTGGTAGTCATTATTGTGGAGGCAAGATCAATGGTGATACTAATAATAATGATGATAATAATAATGAGAAGATAGTTAAAAGTAGTGGTGGTGATAATTACAATAATGAGGACGATGACAACTGTAATAACAATGATGACAACAATAGTGAATAGATAATATTTGTAACAACTTAATTTGTCATTATTTTTAAACTATACTAATATGAAATTGATTTTAAATAAACTCTTAATTAAATTTAGTTATAAAAATATTTAGTTATATATGAATAGGATTTTTCCCTTTCTACCCCTTTAAGATAAAGCACAAAAAAAAAATCATTAACTATGATTTAGTATATATATATTTCATTAATCCTAAAATATTATTTTCTTGCATGTATTTATATAAATAAATGAAATATAGATATACATGTATATACACAAGTACAAATAAATGAAAGCTTGTTATAAACAACCTCCCATCGAGCATACTACTATGAAGTTATCTTATACCTCAAGGTCGATCTATTACTATTGTGCATCTACTCTCTCAAATACTATACCAGGACTGAAATAAATGTCAACCATAATACAACACACGATAGAGTGAGTCTCATTAAATAATAATGATAATAGCAATTAACTAATCAGAATGAAATTTATAATTTTATCCTATTATGAACTTCACTCCTTAGCCAATTAGCTTATTTAATCTCTAAAAAATTCTTAAGGCACTTGTGTTCAACCTAATGTATTATGCTGACATAAAGGCAAATAATACACATTATCAAGTAAATTTTGAATATAATTTTCAGGTGTTACAAAACCAATAATGGTGGTGGTAAATATGGTTAAATGGTAGTGATGATAGTCACAATAATAACAATAATGATAAAGGTGGTGATAACAATAGTAGTAGTAATAAAGACAATAATGACAACATAAATAATGAAGTGATGACGACAAGAATGATAATAATGATGAAGACAATGATAATATAGTAATGACATTGATAAAAGTAGTGTCAATGGTGATAATAACAATGGTAGAGTGATGATGATAATGGTAGTAAAGAGTAGTGATAATGATTATAGTTATGTATGTTATAATAGCGACAACTGAAGTGATAATAATAATAATACTTATTATTATGATAGAGATGGCGATGATAAAAATTGTGAAAATGGTAATAATGATGACGACGATAATATTAATAATGATAAAGTTAGTAATGTGACAATAATTACAATAATAGTGATAGGAGAGAGAGAAAAATATCATCATATATTAACTTTCAAATAAATTTTTTTTTAATTTTTTTTTAAAATACATTATATTAATAATAGATGATAAAAAATAAAATAATTAAATTATATTTTAGTGGAACGCTAAATTTCAATTATAACGTAATAATAAATAAATAAATAAATAAAGTAAGAAAGAAAGTGAGAGAAAAAGTGATGTCTATGATAAATAATTATAATTTAATTTAATTCTAATTTTTTTTAGAAGTGTTACGAATTTGTTTTTAGAACTAATTATAGTATGTTTTTAAAATAAAGAATTAAGTTTATTTTTAACATTTTTAAAATTTTAAATGGAATATTCGTTTCATTTAATTTTGTTCCCTCTAATAATGAGAAAAATGGGAGGAAAGGCAAAAATATTTAAAGCATCTCAAATATAATTGAATTGTGTGGAACATCATGATTCAAAATTTGTATAATTTCTAAAATATGTATATAAAAGTCATACAATGGATGTTAACTTTTGATGAAATAATGGGATAAAACTATTTTAAATCCTAAATATATATGTATATACCTCAGATGAATATAATAAATTATGCTTCGTTGACGATGAATAGACATGAAACAGTTGGCAACAAAAGTACGCAACGTTAGAAAAAGAAGCAAAGCCATAGCGCACTTTTCTGAGACTAGCTTCCGCGTCTCCATAACCAAATCTTTATCTTCAACTCACAGATCCCAATGCCCCCATCCCTTCCTTTTCTTTCATTTCTTAAACTCCACAATCATAGTTATCGTCTTCATAACTTAAACGACTCTTCTTCTCGCTAAGCCATCCTCTCTTTCTTTGGCTTAGCGGGAACTTTTTCTTTCCTTTTCTTTTCATCCCCTTCTCCAACCCTTTGCCTTTCTCCAACCATATCATTTGTTTTTACCTCCTTTTCTGTATTCAATCTCATTCCTTTTATTCAAATTTTGATGATTTGAGTAGTAATTCTGTTCATTTGCTTTTGATTTTATTCAACCCTTTGATGTATAATATATCTGTTTGATCATAGAGGGAACTTTTGTTGACATTACTCTCTCACTGGTTCCTTGTTTTCTCTGTTATTCATTCGTTTATGCACTAGTTTGAGAGTTTTATGCAAAGTTAATTCATCTATATGCTTTTCTTATGTCTACCAGAAATACCCAATTGTAAAAGGCCTTGCTTTTCAGAGTTTACACTCTGATGCTATCATAAAAAGGCCTTTCACCTTATACTGTGTAAACCCTTGTAGAGGATTTGATCTCTAAAGGGTTCTGGCTTGTGAAAAGAGAAGTGTTTAGGTTTCATCTTTTGGTTCAAGGATGGATCATATAAGTAATGAGGCTAGTGTTGACCGGTTTGCTATTGGCCCTTCTAGCATTCTTGGTAGAACAGTAGCTTTCGAGGTTCTCTTCTGCAAATCTATATCACAGTTGAGGCAGAAGGTACATTTTGTGTTGTTGGATATCTTCTATAGGTTTAAGGTATTTTGGGCACCTATTGTGTCATGGTTGCATCCAAAAAACCCTCAGGGGATATTGGCCATGATCACAATAATTGCTTTCTTGTTGAAACGGTACACAAGCGTGAAGGTGAGGGCTGAGATGGCATATAGACGAAAATTTTGGAGAAATATGATGACAGCTGCATTGAGCTATGAGGAGTGGGCTCATGCAGCCAAGATGCTTGATAGAGAGACACCAAGGATGAATGAATCAGACCTTTATGATGTGGAGTTGGTAAGTAACAAGCTTGAAGAGCTTCGCCACCGCCGACAAGAGGGGTCTCTTAGAGATATAATGTTTTGTATGCGTGCAGATCTTGTTAGGAATCTAGGTAATATGTGTAATTCTGAGCTCCACAAAGGTCGGCTTCATGTTCCTAGGCTAATCAAGGAGTATATTGATGAGGTATCAACTCAGTTGAGAATGGTCTGCAATTCTGATTCGGAGGAGCTTTCATTGGAAGAAAAGCTTTCTTTCATGCATGAAACTAGACATGCATTTGGGAGGACTGCTTTGTTGTTAAGTGGGGGTGCTTCCCTTGGAGCTTTTCATGTTGGTGTGGTTAAAACATTAGTGGAGCATAAACTTTTGCCTAGGATAATTGCTGGTTCAAGTGTAGGGTCCATTATGTGTTCTATTGTTGCCACTAGGTCTTGGCCTGAGCTTCAAAGCTTTTTTGAGGATTCATTGCACTCATTACAGTTTTTTGATCAAATGGGTGGGATTTATACAGTTGTGAAGAGGGTCACAACATTTGGTGCACTTCATGAGATTAGACAGTTGCAGATGATGCTGAGGCATTTAACAAGCAATCTTACATTTCAAGAAGCATATGACATGACTGGTCGAGTTCTTGGGATTACAGTTTGTTCCCCAAGAAAGCATGAACCACCTAGATGTCTTAACTACTTGACATCACCCCATGTTGTTATATGGAGTGCAGTGACTGCTTCTTGTGCCTTTCCTGGCCTTTTTGAGGCACAGGAATTGATGGCAAAGGATAGGAGTGGAGAGATTGTTCCTTACCATCCTCCGTTTAATTTGGGTCCTGAAAAGGGTTCTGTGCCAGTGCGCCGTTGGAGGGATGGTAGCTTGGAAAGTGATTTACCTATGATTCAGTTGAAAGAACTGTTCAATGTCAATCATTTTATAGTTAGTCAGGCCAATCCTCATATTGCACCATTATTGAGATTGAAAGAATTTGTACGAGCTTATGGAGGCAATTTTGCAGCAAAGGTATATTCAGGAACTTGACCTCTATGAAAGAATGGTAATACATACATGTAGATGGGTCTGTTTATTGTCATTGCAAATATTTGTTTCTTAAATGAATCTTTACTTGTACATTTTCCAGTAACTTAGCCTCTGTCACTAACCAAAACTGTGAGTTGATGAGCAAATGGTTCCCTGCTGTTCAATTAACTTCTTAGAACAATATGACACTGTTTGACTCCAATAGACGACCCCATGGAGTGGGAAAATGTTTAATTGTTGTTGAAATGGTGAATTTGATTTAAGTTTGTTTTGTATGTTCCTCACGTGAGTCTGACATCTGTGAAATAGCATGCTCTATTTATTTACTATTTATTGGATAAACCAGTTTTGGAATTCTGTTGCCGCTACTATTCCATTACCTGCAAATTTTAAGGGGAAATTAATGCCTGCAGAATTTGGATGACTAGACCAGATTGTTGCTAATGCCATTTACTAGTACAAATATACAACTCATCTTTGTTGGTGTCTGTTGGTTTAACATGATAAGCAGGTGGTTAATTAGTGTCTTAGTGCCACTCCGTTGATTACAATTTAGGTAATGGAGTTACAAGCTGGCCATTTTGCAGCTGCTGTATGTTGAAATAGTGTTAATGTTTTATTAGGAATTTCATTTGTTTGCATACTTACCATAGGCATGACTTTCTACCTTAATAATGACTTCGTATTCAGAATTTTGAAGTTCAAATTATGCTTCATAATTTTTGTATACCCCCCTTCCCTTCCAAAGTTGATTGGAAAATGGTGGTATCTTGCAATAGTTGTTGTAATAGGGCATCATACTTGTTTGCTGTTGGATCTACAGTATGCTGCTGCCCTACTATTTATGCAAAGATAATAATCCAATGCGGTTTTATTCTGTAGCTTGCTCATCTAGCAGAGATGGAGGTGAAACATAGATGTAATCAAGTACTTGAACTTGGCTTTCCATTAGGCGGACTTGCCAAGCTGTTTGCTCAAGACTGGGAGGGTGATGTAACAGTTGTTATGCCTGCAACTGTTTCACAGGTATGTCCTAAGAACAATTAAATCAAATGGGCTCTATTTGAAGATAAAAAGAACTAACTAGTGGCTATTGAAAATGGTTTAGGAATTTTTATGTGTCATTTATTGGGGAAGATTCAGTTGAATAGTGATTAACTTGTGTATGTTCTCTTTTTCCCCTCATTCTGCTCCAGTACTTGAAGATCATACAGAACCCTTCTTATGTAGAGCTTCAAAAGGCAGCTAACCAAGGGAGAAGAAGCACCTGGGAGAAGCTTTCAGCCATAAAAGCAAATTGTGGAATTGAGCTTGCTCTCGATGAGTCTGTTGCAATTCTCAATCATATGAGACGACTAAAAAGAAGTGCTGAGAAAGCTGCCGCTGCTTCTCATGGTCTGCCCAGTACAGTCAAATTCAGTGGTCCAAGAAGAATTCCATCATGGAACGTCATTGCACGAGAGAATTCTACAGGTTCCCTAGAAGATTTTCATGCAGAAGCTGTTTCCTCATTGCATCAAGGTGTTCATAGTCCCTGGGGAGCCACTGGGAAAAATTGGAAGTCCCACCGTAGCATTCATGATGCAAGTGATAATGAATCTGAAAGTGCTGACTTGAATTCTTGGACCAGATCTGGTGGGCCTTTGATGAGAACTACATCAGCAGACATGTTCATTGACTTTGTCCAAGACTTAGAAGTTGATACTGAACTAAATAGAGGCAAGGTGACTCAAACTAGCCCTCGTGATCTTCAGCATCACAGTTCAAGGCTCGCTAATCCTGATAGGTGGTCGGAGAGCTCAGAACTTGATCAGAAAGCAAATGGAAACAGGGTTGTCATGAATGGATCTAACATTGTGGTAACTGAAGGTGATCTTTTACAGCCTGAAAGGATCCATAATGGGATTGTTTTTAATGTTGTCAAGAAAGAAGATTTGACACCTTCAAATAGGAGTCATGATTCTGATAGTTCCAAAAATGAAGTTGCTGAAAGTGTACAAATTAACTTTCCAGGAAAGGAGATGGATGCTGCTAGTTCAGCCTCTGAAAATGGCGATGATGACTCTACATTGGTCAGGTCCCTAACTGAAACACCAAATTATGATTCCACAGATCATTCCAGCACAAATTTGGTTAAGGATCAAAGCATTGCTGACAATTAACTCCAAAGATCACAACTTTTTTCCTGATTGAGTTTAGTACTTTGGTGCTATTCCCGTTCATATGTTAATAGTATCAAATCTACTCAAGGATCTTTGTATTCTTTTTACATTTGAATACTCATGAATGATTGCGAGGAAGAAAAAGTGGTTTCAAATGCATGCAATCCTCAACTAGTTTGAAATTTGTAGCTGCCACTTGTGAATATGAATAAAATCTTTTCACGCACTCCACACACTCCTCTCCCTTTTCCGTTTTCCCTTTCATTGTGTTGTTAACCACTCTACCATGCATAGGTGCACAGGTAATATGATTGCAAATAAATAAGATAATACCAGTTTTTTTTACTGTTCTAGTTGGTGGTTAGTTAGTCACTGATCCACATCACTACAAATAGCAGAGGCTATGCTGTAACAGAATTGAATTGAATCATTTTCAATTCCAAGTTTCTCTCTCTTTTCTATAGTGTCTGATATCAGAGCTCTCACGATTCAGGTAACTATGCTGAGGAACAATTCGAATGCATGTTCCAGTACTACTGCATTATGTACATCGAAAATCCTTATGATGTTTGACAAGACCTAAAAGAGAGGTTTGCACAAGTTGAACGTGTAAGAGTTGCAGAACAAAAATGTCTCAGTTCAAGCAAGGACCACTAACTGTCAATGATTTTTTCACATAACTATATACTTACCCACGCATTTGTGCCGGTTTATAATAAAAATTTATCTGACTTAATTTAATTAAATAAATGGATTTAATTATTAAATTTTTTAAAATTATATCAATTTAATTTTTATTATAATAATATAATAATTTTTAAAATTATAATATGAACCATAGTTAAAAAAAATTATTTTTGTGCAAAATTTTATCATATTTTGTTATACAATTTTGATAACCAAAGTTGAATTCTTAAAGTTAGATTTATTAATTGAATTAAATGAATCCACATTAATAACTTGTAAGTATGATGAAGATAATATAAAACATGATATTAAAGAAATGATTTGCGAAGAAAGTGGTGGATAATTAATCTGTCTTTAAAATATAAAACAAAGTATAATTTTTGTAAGAAATATATATATATATATATATATATATATATATAATAAGATAAATAATGTATAAAATATATAATTTTTTAAGAGATTTTATGTGTGTGAAAAAATAATCATACATTTGAATTTCTTAACTAAACTACATGTGATTGCAATTGCATTTGTGCTTTTTTGTTTAGTGTTTGGTTGACTTTTCAAATTTCAAGTTGTTATCCTTAAAAATTGTTTATAACTTTAATCTATGATTGCTTTGAATTTATTGCCTTTACCTAAAATTTCTCAATTTAATGATAAGTCTAGACAGTAAAAGTAAAATATGACAAGAAATTGCATCAGAAAGTCAAAGGTTCGAATTGTGAAGGAAATGGAAGGGTGTACCTTTCTTTATGAAAGGTTAAAAAGATAACATTTGAACTAGATGACTTGTGGGTTATATTTAAGAAAAGAGTGGTTCCTTTTGCAAAGGAAGTCAAGCTCATGTAATTAAGGTGGTCTTTTTCGGCTAGGATCAATTATAATGCCTACAAATTCAAGCTATGATAAAGATTATTATTTATGGTCTAAGAACATACATATTAATAAATAGAATTATTTTTGTCCTCATGAATAGATAGATAGATGAACCGAAAAATTACAAGAAAAGTCCATACACAATGTAGATTTTTATTACTGTTGAAAAAAAAGTAGAAATCCCACTCCTATTAAGAAAAGGACTGAAAATGAAATAAAAGGTATAATATATGAACATTGATATGTACATTATTAGATATAATTCAGATGATGATTTTAAGATAAATATTTTACAAGAAAGAGAGAATAATAATGACATAAAAAATAAAATATAAAAAATAAGATATAAGATTAAAAGAAACTCAAAACCAAATACATAGCATATAATGGCCAATGGCAAGAACAAGCAAAACGGCCCAAGAAGCTTTGTGACTAATTTGAGGGCCATCATGCTTAGTGCTAGTTTTAAGTCTTGGATCTCATGCTTAACTATGTCTTGCTTTAACCACTAAGGCAAATTCGTTATGCTTACAATGCTATGATTTTTTTTCTCTTCCAATTAAGTGCGTGGGAACTAATTTTTATTAATCTTCTGAAAGTAAACGGACATAAGACTTTTGTTAGTTTTATCATTTGAAACGTGAGAATGGTCTGTGTTAAAGATATTTCTTTGGATCATTCAATTTTACTAAGAATTTGCTTAGCTCATGTGGTAATTCTTAGGATTATTAATCTTGATTGTTTGTGATGCCCATCAAATTTTTTCTTTCCTATTTTTTTTTTCGATTGTCTCCCCATTTTCCGTTATGTATTTTGTTTATATTTTTTAGGTTCAAGTCTAATGATTTACTTGTCATTTTGTTTTGTTATTTCTTGAGCCTAAATTGTATTTTAAAACATCCTCTCTCGTCTTGTTTTGGAATTGTTTCAATCCAAGTCATGTATATTGAGTTACGTATCTAAATTATAATCTAGAAAGATCCGAACTGGTCAAGGACGTAGCATGATTCTAAAGCAAGTTTGTTAGTAATTTGTTATTACTCAACTATGCTGACACTATTACATAATCTTGTCCTGATTATTGGAACGGTATGAAACGAGAAATTAATTTATTTCTTTCTATATATATATTTTTGGTGCTTACCTTGGGATTAGAGTGAAACATATTCCCATAAATAAGGGTGTCCGTGACTAAAAGAGTATCGGTAATGTGGCTATTATTACATCATCACAGGAGCATGGCATATCATGTAAGAATCTTGAAAATGAATATATTGGGACATGCACGTGAACAGGAACCGATTGGGAATAAGTAAAGGAATAAAAAGAAATTCAAAAAGAGACAAAAGAAAATGCATAGCAACTTAAAAGAACATTGTATATGATATTTAAAAATGTGGAAGGAATCAGTGTTAACACACAAAACATGTGGGACGTGTTCTTCTGGGTGAGCAATCAGTGTCATTATGGTTAGTCACATACTCCCAAGCCTATTTGGTTAGCCTTTCACACTCTCTAATTTGTGTTTGCGTTGTCATTATTACCTGATTCATCAACGCAGGACTGTAGGGAATCCACACCTTATATATATATATATATATATATATATATATATATATATATGTATATATTACCGGTGAAAAACACGTTCACGTGTAATTTTTTATTTACATGTAATTAAATTTTATTAAAAAAATAATAAATATATGAAAGAAAAAAAAAATAATGTGAAATTTCCAGGTAATTTGCCGTTAGTAATTAAATGATTCAAGTTACCGTGTATATACAATTTCCGAGCAATGTATTGTTGCATATAACATAAATTCCTAAATATCAATATCATTACTAGATTATTAAGATTCTAAAATTAGATATATACCTAAATTCATAGTTTTTATCACCAATAATAACTGAAATGTTATAATAATTTATCGTTTTATCTCTTTTATGAAATTGGTGTCTCTCTTTGTAATAAGGAGAAGAAAATAATCTATTTGATTGAGTGCATTGACGACCATAACTAACAATTGTAAAATTTTTACAACAATTTATCAATTATGAATAAAGAGTTGATTTTGTGTTCTTTCTCAATTAAATTACTTTATCTCTTTCATGGAACTACGTCTTTTTTTTTTAGAAAAAAAAAAGATTCTATTTGATTTTGGTATTTTAGGGACTATAACCATTCCTAATGTATTAATTTATAAAGTTGTCCTGATCCTTTAATAGACCAATTTAATATCTACTCATTAAGCCCAAGTAAATTTCAAAATGTATAAAATTACTAAATTAAATCACTGAATAAATAATTAAATAGTTAATAAAATTTTCAATTAAAATATAATACTCAAAATCAATTAGAAAATATTAATTTTCTAACATGTATTACACGCAACAAATTTTTTTTTCAATTTCCTGTTAAGTAATTAAAGGGTCAGTGAAGTAATGCACGAACGCAAATATTCTTTGTGTCAAAAATTTAAAATACATATTAATTAATTAGATGTCTATAATTTATAATAAATTTATTAATTTTTTTTATTAGTAATAAAATAAAAATATTTTAATTTTTTTTTTATATTTTCACTTTTAACATATATTATATTTGTGTATCATCATATTTAATATCTTATTATAGTATAACATCTTGCATATATCATATTTCAATCTTTATTATACATATTTGAATCTTTTACATGATTAAATTTCTACTTTGATAGATGGTGCCATATTGAGTTCTGCAACATAAGCAAAACTCATATGAAGCACAATTAAAACATATAGAGTCATGCTTGTTTTATGACCCACACATAAGAGTTCTCTTCCACTTTCTAAATAGCTTACCAGCGACCTCATGCTCTAAAGGTCAATTTGACCTTTTATTAAGATTGAATATTCATTTTTTAGGTCCAATCTTACTTTAGATTAGATCCAAAATGAGAGTCATCATCTTAATCAAACACCTTTAGTTGCAACTTGGATTAATAGCTTTTAAAGCAAGTAGCTTTTGCTTATTTAAGCATTTTTTCATATCTTACAAGGACTTTTTGTAAATTGAAATTAAATTTTAGATACGAGAGTCTTGTTCTTTCTAGGTTTTTTTAACAAATTAAACTTGAATCTTATATATGGTAGCCTAAACAATTGTGGGAACGTATTGTTTTCACCATGGTGCCCTATTTCTAATTTTAATCCATTTTTATACTTTTCTCTTCTTGCTATTTTGTAGCTTTTGTGAACTCTATCTTGTACTAATTTTGTGAGTTTTTTTTTTTTGTTCTTTTCAATTTCTAGTTGTGTTATTTGAAGAATGGAGAAATTTCGAAGTCTTCAAGTGAGGTTTACATAACTACTACCTCTCCTATGAGCAGTAGCAACAACATTACACCACCACCTCCCTCGTTCCATCCTTTCTTATGAATTTTCCTTACTCACTCACGTAGTAATTCAACAAATTTTGCTCATTGGTATATAAAACTTAGCTCACACGAAAGTTCACATCCTTGATTGCAAATATTCAAGTTTTTCATTTAAATACTATTATTCTAAAATCTATTGTTCCATGCTAACGGCTAATTGATGTCAGCTAAACAACATTCAAACCAAAATGAATTAAAACACAACACAATTCATGCATAGGCCTCTAGTTGAATAAAAATTGCTTTAAATTGAGCCAACATGGATCCAAATCTTGAGGAAAAACCAAACCAAATCTACTGGTGGCCTCAGAAAGTTCATTCCAAGTAATAATTGTCAAGGTTTTACTTCACAGCTAACTATAATATACAATTAACAGCCAATCAACTTTCTAACAAAATATATACATATATAAATTCATATTTTATAATTGGTTGTTTTGTATTGCAGTTATTTATTAAATATTTTTCTTTTCAAATCCTTCACACTTGTACCTAGAATTCTACCAAATTAAATGTTGCATTCATGTCATTACAACATTAATGGCAAGATATATGAATTTTTAAAAGAGGAAGAATTAGTTACTGAGCATAAATGAGTTTTTTTCTTCCTAATTTTGAATGAAAATAAAAAGGTCTACCAACCTCCAACCATTTTTACATTTTTACTTATACTCCCTCCTCAGAACAACCTTTTTTCTAATTAGTTTGATGTTCATACATAAAATAATAACTACAAATTAAATTCAAATTCTAACCAGATTCACCGCACAAAAATCCAGTATACAATAATTTATGCCTTCAATTATTAATTCTATTGGTATGATGGATTGATAGAAACAGATGTCCTTTCCGTTCCAAATATTAGTTTTTAATTTTGGTTTATATTCGCATTATATAACAAATATAGTTTTTACATATTGATTGTTAATGATATCAATTTGGTATCATTTTCTGGTCCCATAGTTTTATAATATTATAATTACAATAGTCAAATATGTCACCCGATATCACAATTACCACTATGTCCACTCTCGTTTTTAGTTATTCACTTTTAAAAATAAAATCTTTGTTTGATTTCAATATTCGAACTTCATTGCAAATGAATCTTTCAATCTGCCAAATGCTAATTCATTTTATTCTTTGTATCCTAATGTATATAATTTCTTATTCTAATTTTATATTTTGTATCCTTGTACATATTCATCGTAACCTTATCGATATCAATTTGGTTTCATTTTCTGGTCCCAGTTTTGTCATATTAATAAGCATTACAATAATAGTCAAATGTGATATCACTAATTAATCAACTGCCAGGACCACTTTCGTTTTAGCTAGGCATTCATTTTTCGAATGAAAGATTCGTTTTATTTCAAATATTTGAATTTCAATGAAAAGAACCTTTAAGTCTACCAAATTTTAATTTATTTTATATATATTTTGATATGTGATGCGTTGCTTAATTTTTCTAATCAGTGTGCTGCTTGGATCTTTCTTTCTTGGCCACATACAAAAAACCTAGAAAGATTATATGATCCTGGAGGATGCATGGATGGTCGATTTCATCGAACCTTGACGAGTGTTGAGATGGATCAATGTGAATGATTTGTCTTAATGTACATAACACGAATCAAGAGGACAGAGGAGATAATATTAAGAACACAACATTTATTTTCATGATATCAATTCACAATACGTATTGTATCTTAGTTTATATTCAAAATTCTGAGCTTCATTGTACGTAGTTAATTCAGCATGTCTCTGTCCGTTTTAGTTTTTATCTCTTATGCTAGCTCCTGAAATTTTCATAGTTGAAAAGTTCAGCCACGTAACTTTCATCATATTCACAGCTTATGATGTAATGCCAATATTATTTTAGTTGTGTATTAAGAAGTAATATGTTTGAGAGCACTTGAATAAATTTTAGTTATAACTTATTTTACTTGTGTCGTACATTATCTTAATACTAAAATTTTACCATGAATTAGTTCTAATTATCATTGTCTGGTCCCAACTCGAAGAGTTGTTAGGATATGATCAGATTTGGTGCAATTTTTCATTACAGTTTGCCAATAATATATTAGGAAATAATGTGTTTGTTAGCTCAAACATTAACACTTATCTGGATTAATTTATGGTAAATTCTACACCCTGCCTTTCAATTTCGAGTGTTGAGAAAAATAAAAAAATAAAATCACGTGAATTATTAACAACTTTCTTACACTATCCTTTGAAAGTTAGCTCCATTTTCTACTGAATTATTTAACCCCATACCTTGGGAGAATCCCATTAATTAAATATTTGAGAAGTGTTGAAAAACTCATTGCCGTCTCTCTATATATAACGGAGTAATCTGAAATGGTATTCAACACAAACCAAAACATAATTAAGAGAGATAGACATCATCATAACTATGGGTTCTGAAGGACAGTCCAAGCTTGCTGTTCTTGATTTCACCAAAGAAGATTTGAAGCCGGGGACAAATTCCTGGTTGTCAACATGCAAAAGTGTGCGCCAAGCATTTGAAGAACATGGTTGCTTTGTAGTTGTGTATGATAAAGCTTCCAATGAGCTTCAAAATGGTGTATTTAGTTCCATGAAGGAGTTGTTCGATCTCCCAACAGAAACCAAACGAAGAAACATATATGAGAGCATGCCATTGAAAGGCTACGTTGGACAACATCCCAAAATTCCTCTCCATGAGAGCATGGGTATAGATGAGGGAACATCACTCAATGGAATTCGAAGTTTCGCCCAAAAAATTTGGCCTAATGGACATGATCAATTTTGGTACACACCCATTTAATTTGTTTATATGAATCACTTTGTCTATTTTATTGTGAGTGTCTCGTAAACCTTTTTTACATAGAAGAAGAAAGTTAATAAATAAAAGAGCATAATATATGTTTTCAAAATTAACCTTATCATTTTTGTAATAATTAATTTTTTTAATAGAAATGATACAATGTAATATTATCAATGTTTCAATAATGTAGAGAATTTCCCTCAAGTAGAAGCAGTCGTTTATAATAGGATATCTAAAATAAAGAAAGAAAAGTTCACATTAGATTTCCATTTTCAGCTTGATCATGTACTAATCTTTATGAACTAAATGAAGTTTTTATGACCCTCTTTTTTGATGTGGATATATCTAGTAAATATATATATGAGTATGCAAAGCTAGCTGAAGAAGTGGATCAGATGGTGGCTAGAATGTTATTTGAAAGTTATGGTCTTTTGGAGTACTATGATACATACATAGGTTCTATAAATTATCTTCTTCGGCTTTTGGCACACAAAGCACCGGAGCAAGTAGAGCCTCAACTGGGTTTTGTGGCTCACACCGACAAGAGCTTCACAACAATTCTTCACCAAAATCATGTCAATGCACTCATGGTGGACACAAGGGACGGTAACTGGATCGATGTTGATTTCTCTTCACCTACTTCCTTCGTTGTCATGGCTGGCGATGCACTCATGGTACGTACAGTCTGAAAAAATTTCTACTAATTTAAGGCATAATTTTTAATCTAAATCTTACTAACAAGTACCTAACAACAGTAGTTAAGAAATAAATATATTTAAAGTATAAATAAAGGGTGGAAAAAATATATTGAATAGGTTAATTTAATAGATGCACTTGGACTAACTTAGATATTATTGATTACTTGATTGTCTTGTTTGACTTGCATATATGTACAGGCATGGAGCAACGATAGAATAAAGTCCCCTAATCATAAGGTTTTGATGAAAGGGAATGAAACAAGGTACTCTCTTGGTTTGTTTGCCTTCTACAGAGGGATTCTACAAGTACCTGAACAACTAATTGACGAGGAACACCCTTTGCAATATAAGCCTTTTGATCATCTTGGATTACTGAACTTCACTTATAGTGTTAATATCAAGGACTATTGCGGCATGTGAAAAAACATGCCAAGGTTAAACTTTCAACACGTGTGATATGTATTTCATATAGTTATTATGTCATAGGAAATATTTCACTAGAATTCGGTTCTCGCTCATGTAATATTTCGTCTGATGTTTTAGATTTGGCTACTTAATTATATTTCTTAAATAATATTGTTGAGTGATTAATTATTGTGCATCTTCTTGTTTTAACATTATGTATATTTTTAAACAGGCTTATCAACACAAAATCGGGTTATAAAGTTTGTTCCGTGTTTATATATTATAATTTATGTTTAATTCTGAGTGATATATAGTATTTGAGTTTATTTTTTTAATAAATTCCATAACTTGATATTATCTTTAAAAAATATGAAGAGTCTATCTTAATTTTACAAATTCAATTTATAAAGTGAGAATTATTTCCTACTTGTTTGTATATGTAACTTATAGTTACGTGGAACTTGAGCTTATATTTTCAACACACCCTTTTACATTCATTATTATTTGGCTTAGTATATTGATTATAAAGTGAGTGAATCTTTTCTAGGATTGATTTTGATACCATTTCAAGTGAATAAAGAGTCTAACTCAAATTTATAATATTAACTTATAAGGTGAAGGTTACTTCATACTCATATATTATAATTTGTGTTTATTTATAATTAACTTGTAATTTATTTTCCTAATATCTAGTAATGAGATTTTTCTTCTCCTCTTAATTGGTTTTTAGCAATAGTAAATTGATATTTTAATTTATTTGGTGTAGAAAACCCAAGAATCGAAAAAAAGAAATATAACTACAAAGAGTGATTAATATTTATAAAGTGTTAAAGGAATATCCTTGTACCACCATAGTGACACCTACACATAATGTATTAACAAAATATTTTAAATATCCTTGAACCACCATAGTGACACCTACATATGATCTATTAACAAAATATTTTAAGGCTGGAGATTTAGCTAAGATAGAATTATGCTTTAAATTAGTTCTATTTTATAAAACTATGCCGAAGTATATAAGGTAATAATGTACTAGTTTGTTAGTTGAAATTGTCTAAATTATATTTGGCCTCTATGATGTGCAATTAATCCAGCATTAAATGTGTTTGAAAGGAGGGGTCGCATCACCCTGATCAACTTAAACCACGCTCTCGAGGAAATGACAAAGTACAAAAAACATCTCAAAACATCAACATTAGAGAGATTATTATTACATGGAAGGTCGGTCAACTCCTGTCACAGGTCTCTGTCTTAAAACAAACATCCCTCATTAATGATTGTACGTTTACTCATAAACACCCTTCAACCTATATATACATAATGGGAGTACATCTTTATAACTTTGGCCTCTCATTTTCTTTATACTTATATTCTTTCTACGCTATACTTTTTACAACTTAAATATCAGAATGTCTTTTATCAGAATGTCTTTTCAGGTACAGTCTTCCACCTAGATAAAAACAACGAACCTGAGCTTGATCAATCGACCTAACCCACTTTTCCATTCATTTTAACCATTCCTCATGTGACATTAATCTACGATAAGAACAATATTATACTCATTCCAATCTTGCAATGAAAACAAACAATTTTATGCTAACTATAAAAATTAGTTAATGTTATTTAATTTTATTAGTCTCATTTAGAAATAAACTTTTTCTCATGCTCTCATTCAAATTTGATATATATCAAGAATGAAAAAAGGAAAGTGAAATTAGAACCGGATTAAATATAGATTATTTCCATATATAAATGTAAAATTAAATAGAACAAAATTAATTAAAATTTATTTATATTTACAATTAATATATTATTTTAACTTATGTTCAAGATGGGAAAAAGTATATATAAAAAATGATTTTTAGAAGGTTGAGTCCATACACTGCTCGTACTTCCCAGGTATCTTGTATTTGTAGCTTGGCCCATTTTCTTCACTGCTGTTTGGCCCAGTTCTTTGAATAACTTTGTATACTCGTTGACGTTTTCACCATAAATAGGAATAAAATAAATTTAAAAAACCTTAATTTTATGATAATTAGACTAAATAAACTAGGATAAAATCAAATACACAATTTTAATCCCCTAATTTTTAATTCAGACATTTAGTTCTTACATTTTAAAAAAATCGAAATTTTAGTCTCAGTATCCATTTATCAAACATTGAATGTGAAGTCAAGTAACATTAAACAACACATGCCACACAATATCATGTTATAATTCAGAACAGTCAACAGAAAGACATCTATAGTAATTCACATTTTGAAATAAATGGAATGGTTAAAATCTTAAATTGTTTAAAAGAATCTAAATGTACGAATTAAAAAATAAGAGATTAAAATCACAAATTTTTGACAATAAAGAAACTAAATGTTTACATTATAAAAGAAAAGAACTAAAATTCCAGATTTCTTTTTTAAAAAATTGGAATGAAAATTTCATTTAAATTAGTTACAAAAATTGAAATGATAATTAAATACCACAAAGGGTCATTTTCTGCTGGCCACATTATGCGTGCGAATTTTTGCCAATTTTCAATATTGGATGAATTGTCAATCGCCAAAGATTCAAATGGAGGGGACGCAGCTAGGTACTTTTATTATAAGAAAATGAAAATTAATTTTTATCTTTTTCTTGTATTTTTATGAGTCCTGAAATTTAAAAAATATGAATCAAGATAAGTTACTTCAAAGGGATGTTATTCTTTAATCTCTTTATTTTTATCAGTAGTATACGTACTTTATACATATATATAAAAAAATAATTACACATTCCGTACGTATTTTGTGATATAATGATTCTAATGAATAACGTATTATTTTGCATGTACTAGATTATAACAAAATAAAAGGTGGTGTCACTTAGCATGCAGACACATTATTTTATAATGTATCTATACCTTAACCATTCGCCAATTGTTTTGTGTTGAGTTGGATATGGATCAAATTCTTCTAATTGCTCCAATTTATATATTATTTATAAATATTTTTTTAAAAAATTAACTCTTATAAATTTATGGATTTGACTCCATAAATTAAGTCTATAAACCTCTTCGACTACGTAGACTTGACCATAATCTTTTATAAGTAAGAAGGAAATGTTAATTCTAATGTTGTTATCATTGTTTTGACACAATGGACAATTGATCAGGATAAGAAATATTCAATATTTCGCAGTTTCACTTGTCATTGTCATGGGTATATTACTAGTATTATGTCATGAAAGTTACACTAGGAAAATAAAGTTACAAATTTTTTATTTTAGTCTCTATATAATTTATTGAAGTGTTGATGTATTTTGTGGGGGACAACTACCCATATCGCCACCATGAACAGAAAATCAATTCCCTCGTTTAGAATTCAATTTATTTGTCTCGTGTATGCTTGTCCTAAACATTTAGATCCATTTTTTTTTAAAATTATTCACAATTAAAATTTTAAAGTTTGGTACGGAAGAAGAAGGAGATGCCTATGGTTATGGATAGGGTCTTTCAGTAGTTTATATTTTTAACAAATATTAATTATTAAAAATGATTAATTTTTTTATTAGTCTAAGAATTTGAATTTACAATAATCTTCCCATCCCTTCCTTCTGCTACTAAATTAAGCTTATAATTTCTTTTTTTAAAAGGAGAACTTCCATGAAAGTCATCCTTTCTAATACTATTGATTTCAATCTAATATTCACATACCTATCAATCTATATTCAACATAATTAACATCAGATAAATTTGATGATTTTAATTTGAAAAGTTATGTTTATTGTTGATAATAATTATAAGTATTATCAACAATATTTCAAATATAATGTATGCGTTTGAAAAAGATAATTTTTATATAAGAGTATGAATTAATTTTTATATAAGTTATGTTTATTGTTGATAATAATTATAAGTATTATCAACAATATTTCAAATATAATGTATGCGTTTGAAAAAGATAATTTTTATATAAGAGTATGAATTAATTTTTATAAGAGTATGAATTAATTTTTAATTTTAATTTGTATATAATGTTAGTGCAAAACTTCTTTGCATAGATCTTTAATTTTAAAAATTGATCATCTTATTACTCTACTCTATTCATAAATTAAATGTTGTGTATCAATATGATGAATTAATATTGTATATATTATTTTTGTTTGTAGTTTCCTGTAATATGTTTACTTTTAAAAATAAATAAAATATTTATAATATTATATTACTCACTAAAACTTATGTTGTTAATAAAATATATAAATTTTTCCGTAGATCATACAGTGTAGTGCTATCGTTGTCGTATTGATAAAAAAAAGAGCACCATAAACATACTAAGTATTTAAATAATTTTAAAAATAGTTTGTAAGAAAATATTCAAATTCAAAAATTTTATTTAAATTACTATTAATAAATATTTATGGAAAATCGAAAATTAATTCTTAGAGATAGAAAATATTAATGTCCTAATGAATGATAGTAAATTTTTCTATACAAATTTTCTCTAGAGTGAGTTGCAAATTAAACATAATGCCTAAATTTAATGTAGATGTAATGAACGTTTCATTCCAAAAATTATTTTTTAATTTTGCTGAAGTATTCGCATTATGTAACCTCATATTTTTTATCATTGTTATGGAATAACCAAATGTGTTCCCCACTGCATGATATTATTAATTAATCAACCGTTTAGGACCACTCTCGTTTTCGTATACGTTATTCAATTTTCTTTTTAAATAATTAAAACCTTTTCTTGATTTCAAACATTTGAATTTCTTTGCAATGCACCATTTTCATAGTTTGTATGTTTATGCATGTACGTATATAATTTCTAATCTTTTATTTTGTATCTCTGCATATATCAATTTGGTTACGATTTCTGGTTCCATTTATACAATATTATAATTACAATAGTCAAATGTGTCCCCTACCGAGTGATATATATCATTACTTAATCAACCACCAGGACCACTGATCTCGTATTAGGCATTCATTTTTTGAATAAAACCTTTGTTATATTTGAAATAATTGAATTTCAATTAGTTGAATTTAACTGTGCCAAATACTAATTAATTTTATATTTTAATATGCAATGCGTTTGCTTAATCTTTCTAACCAGTGTGCTGCATTGGCTGTTTCTTTCATGGCCATATACGAGAAACCTATCAAAGCAATATAATCCTAAATTGAACCTTTAGGGTCAGCTTATATATGGAAATAAAACAAACAAAATTAAAGTATTAGGCTTACTAATATGAAATTATTTTTTATATATTAATTTTTATAAAATAAAACACTCTCATTCATTAATAAAAATATTCATGAGAAATCTAATTTAAAATAAAAGACTCTGTCCTTTCAAGTTTTTATCTTATGCTCCTGACAATTTTCATTGTTGAAAAGTTCACCCACGTAACTTTCATCATCTGCACACTATTTTCCAATTTGGGAAGCTTATGATGTAATGCCATAATTAATTTAGTTGTGTATTAATAATTAAGTAATATGTTTGAGAGCACTTGAATGGTGTAATATTAAAAAGATGATATTACTCTTTTCGCTTGGAATATGCTTGAGCAGGTAGCCAATGGATGATTAATAATCATGCGATAATAAAATAAGGTTATTAGTTAATTACATCACTTAAATTGATAAAAAAATATTTATTTATTATATTATATAAAACTATTTTTGGAGAAAGAAAATTGAAGAATAAAAATTTTCATCAAAATTACATTAATATGTAATGCATTAACACGTGATTATATCGACCGGAGTTATATTACATTTATGAGTTATATTGGATTATACTATATCATGTTAAAAAATGGGTTTATAAATATGTAATTTATATGTGGGTTATGGATCTAATTTAATTCTATAAAACTGATTTGTAAGATGATGATTGTTTTCTATTTATATACATGCAACAGGTCATATCTCTAGACGATATGAGACTTCCAATATCAATTCTTAGCATTGATAGCTATTTGAAAAGTATGAAATAACTTGACCAGATATTTTTGCACTTAGTTTCTTATTTTCAATAAAACCTAGTTTTTCCTAGGAGTGCAAAAGAATAAGTGTGGGGAAATTTGATGTGTTATTATTTTTATCATTTCTCTAATGCTTATTATATCTAGTTCGATCATAATTCATGACAGAAGGGTAAATTGGGCCTGAAATGCAGTTTTTGGACTAATTCGCTGCCTAAATTCTATTTTGCATAGGTTCAATATTTGGAGCATATTTTGAGCTACAAAACTCCAATTGATCTGTTCTTGTTGTTGTTTTAAAGAAGACTTAAAGAGATACAAAAGCTATGGAACCCCAAAACTCAATTCAGATTACATCTATGACGAAAAAATGCTTGATGATAATGTTTGATTGTTGTCTAGATTTTTGAACAAATTAGCATAGGAATTAAAGCCCAACTACTTATATGAATTGTATCATTTTATTTTATGCTATAGCTGAGATTCGAAGGAAGGTACTCAAGTCATTTAAGTGGCATGTGACTAGCACATGACCTACACTCTATAAATAGGAGTCTTGTCAAATTTGAATACATTTTCACAATTTATGCATATTTTCCTTGCTTTTACGTTTTTATGCTTGTTTCCCTTTTATCTCCTCTCTTATGAATTTTTTATTTTATTTTTCTTCTCTGTTTCATTTTGCATTTTAATTTTGCAACCTTAATCATTACATTTCCGATTCACAAGCATGATTAACTAATTTCCCCAATCAATTCGATCTCAATAGGTTCTACATTTGTCCTAGGTTTATTGTCCTTGTTGATATTGAGAGAATGTTTCAGTGATTTGGTTTTTCATTTTGATTACTTGATTGATGCAATTGATTTGGAATTCGGATTTGACTGGCATCATTGATTGATGGTGAATGCAGAGAACTAATTAAACCTTATGCGATTGTGTGAGTTTAAAAGTCACCAAGTGTTCGATGAAAATACTCCATGATTTTTTAGCGTTGGTTCAACATTGAAGTGCAGGGATTCCAGCTTCAATTTCAATGCATAAACATTTGCACTCATAATGAGGAACAAGGGAGGGGAGTTGAGAACCGATGGAGATCAGATTGGTGTTTTCCTTGCTTGATTTATGTTCAGCGTTTAAAGTGCTATTTTAGATATTACATTCTAGTTACTATCTATTTTCTACTCACATTAATTGATTTCCATGTATAAAACCCCAATCTGCATTTACATTTTGACATAAAGCATTAATAGAATAATTCGCTAGGAGATGACCTATATCTACTATTACGACAAGGTTTTAGCCGATTTAGTTTAATTTGAACGTGTTCGACGACACGAGTCACACATTTATGTTTTCATCTAGATTAATAATTTTGTTATAACAGTCTAAAGTCAAAGATTTCCAATTGTTCGCCAATGGTACATCCATAATCCTTTTTAAAAAAGGAGGTCTTGCCCTATCAACACTGGTCCCCAATCATGAGAAAAGGTGAGAGTTGATTCAACAAGCATGTATGTTTCTACCGTAGAAGATATCTTTGCTCGAACCACTAGTATATTTGCCCTGAACTGATTTTTAATTCTATGTTTTCTCTTCTTAAATACTTTGTTGGACTTGAAGTTGAAGAAGTCGTCTCTTATTTTTTTAGTTTTGATTTACTTGTTCTCTTGAATTTAATGATAGATTGTAAATAAGAGCTTAATTGTATTGATTGTTATAGAATAGACTTTGAGTGTGGTTTCTATTCTATTTCACTTGATAGAGAAGTTGAATCTACTCTGAGAATCAAGCTAGAGTAATTTTGGGAACCCTAACTTTGATTTGACAAGTTGAAAACTGTTTTTTAAATGATTTTAGCTGAAGTAATTGATTACCATATATCAGTAATCGACTACCAACAGTTTGAGAAATCAGGGAATCCTAAACCTCTCTGGAGTAATCGATTACCACATCCTAGTAATCGATTACCTCGTGCTTGAGATAACAGAGGAGCCTAAAACTCTCTGGAGTAATCGATTACCACATTCTAGTAATCGATTACCCACACCAGAACTCATCTCAAAAATGTTTTTAAATTGTTTTAAATTGAAATATATTAGAATTCATTCAACAAGAGAAATCTTTGAGTTTTTCCAAGAAGAAGCGAAAAACTGAGTTTACAAAGAACACAAGTTCTAAGAGTTCTCTTCAAGATTTCAAAAGATTTTCTCTAGAGATGAAGAGTGTGTGAAGGATTGAATACTTGGTTATCAACTTGATCAGATCATACACATCAGGTGTAATCTTTACTGATCTTTATCTTGTTTTTGTATTTGTTTTTTGTTCAAACTCTTAAGAGAAAGTTGTTCTCTAGAAGAAGAGTTAAGGAATTTGAGAGAGGTGCTCTCAAATTGAATACTTGGTTATCAACTTGATCAGATCATACACATCAGGTGTAATCTTTACTGATCTTTATCTTGTTTTTGTATTTGTTTTTTGTTCAAACTCTTAAGAGAAAGTTGTTCTCTAGAAGAAGAGTTAAGGAATTTGAGAGAGGTGCTCTCAAAGGTGATTCTTGAAGGATTCAAGAACTAGAAAGATATGTTCTTAGGAGAAGAACATGTATTTTGGTTATTTTGATTTTGTTTGTGTTTGTGCAGAGTGTTTGTATTAGACACAAGAAATCATTATAGTGGAAACCGATCACAACAGTTGTTGGGTTGGGATTGGACGTAGGCCGAACGCCGAACCAGGATAAATCTCTGTCCAAATTTTCTCTCTACCTTATCTCTTATCTTTACCTGAATCTATTGCTTTATAATTGCTTTTACTGATTAATTCTAAAAGAGTTTTGAAAAGGTGTATCAATTTCTTTCTATGTCCGCTGCTACTTCTCTGAATTGTTATTCTTAACATAGATAAAACTGAATCGGGAAAGAAATTAACAAAGGCTAAAATTGAACATCGGGAACTTGAATCTATTCACCCCCCTCTAAATTCAACATAGGGACCAACAATTGGCATCAGAGCTTAAACTAGTAAATCAATCTAGTAATCCTATATAGTTCCCTGTGATGGCTTGTAATCTCTTACCCTTCACTTAAGAAGCTTCTATAAATAGACCTTCATTGTTCTGCGGTGATAACTATCCATTCTGGAAAGTTCGCATGAAAATCTTTATGGAATCTATTCACAGAAGCATCCATAGGCTGTGGTAAATGAGTACAGAGTTCCAATGAAAATAGAAAATGGGAATGAAATAGAAAAACTATTTGAGGATTGAGATATAGATGAGATTAAGAGGGCTGAAAACGATGCTAAGGCTTTAAACATTATACATTCTGCCCTGAATTCTGATGAGTTTTTTAGAATTTCTCACTACAAAAAAGAAGCATGGGAGCTCATCATGGTAACACATGAAGGTACTGCTGAAGTCAGGAGAGCCAGAAAGAATACATTCATTCAAGAATATGAAACATTCAGAATGTCCCAAGAAGAATCAATAATGGAAATATAGAAGAGATTCACACACATCATCAACCATCTCAAAGGACTTGGCAAGAACTTCATTGAAGAAGAACTGAATGTCAAGATTCTGAAATCTCTGAATAGAAAGTGGCAACCTTACTGTGACAGCCATAACTGAATCAAAGAACCTTACTACTATTACCAGTGCTGAACTGTTTGGCAAACTTAGAGAGTATGAGATGGATATGACTCGCATGGCAGATGAGGAACAGAAGGACAAAAGAGCCAAAGGAATTGCTCTCAAGATGGAGCATACTGAAACAGAATCTGAATCCTCTGAAGACGAAAATGACTCACAGGAAGATCAAGTGAATTTGATGGTGAAGAAGTTCAGAAAATTCATGAAGAACAATTCTAAAAAGAAATTTGGTCAACCAAGAAAAGGAGTCAAAAAGCAAGACAACACTTCAGTCAAAGTAACATGCTATGAATGTGGGAAGATTGGGCACTATAGATCAGATTATCCAAGTCTGAAAAGAAGCAACAACACTAAAGTAAGAAAATCTAAAAGTGAAAGAAATTTCAGAAAAGAAAAGAAGAAAAAGGAAGCCTACATAGCTTGGGATGAAGGCTACACCTCCTCAACATCTGAAAGTGAAAATGAGGAAGCAAACTTGTGCTTGATGGTCAAATCATTCAGTGAGGTAAGCGATACAAACTCTTCCATGGATGAGTATGATGAACTACATTCTGTTTTTTGTGAGCTTTACAATCAAGCTGAAACATTTGCAAAAGAAAACATAGTTTTGAAAAAGCAAATATCCTTGTTAAACCAGAAAGTATGCGATTTAGAAAATGATATTTCAAAACTAAGAAAGGAACACAACACCCCTATAAACTGTGTTCACATAAGAAGGCATGATAACATGAAATCTAGAAACTCAAAGCATGTTAACCTCACTTGTACCTACTGCATGAAAATAGGACATAAATCTTTTAATTGCATGATTAGAAAGAAAGGAATTTCCAGTGGTAAGTATAGATGGGTTAAGAAAGAAAACTGTAGCACTAACTTGCATGGACCCAAGAGAAGCTGGGTACCAATCGCAAAATAAGTCCTTTTCTCTTGCAGGAAAGCCTAAACAACAGGAACTCAATATGGTACTTAAACAGTGGTTGTTCAAGGCATATGACAGGTGATAGAAGGAATCTTAGCACCTTCACACCAAGAGAAACTGGATCAGTTGTATATGGAGACAACAACAAAGGAAAAATACTAGGTTACGGTACAATTGGATACAAAGCTAATACAGTGATAGAGGATGTACTACTGGTTGATGGATTGAAGTTCAACTTGCTGAGTATTAGTCAACTGTGTGACAAGAACTATAGAATTGCATTTGATGATGAGCATTGTCTTATCAGCAGCAAAGACTCATATGAAATTCTCATGGTTGGCAAAAGGTCAAACAACATCTACATATTGGAAGTAGATCACTCATCTCCTTACTCTACATGCTTAACTTCTAATGATAATCTGTCTTGGTTATGGCATAGGAGAATAGCACATATTGACATATTACATTTGAATAAACTTGTATCTAAAGAGCTAGTTTTTGGTCTACCTAAACTGAAGTTTTTCAAAGAAGGACTTTGTGAGGCTTGTCAAAAGTCCAAGCAGGCAAAAACATCTTTCAAAAATATTAAACATGTTTCTACGTCTCAGCCGCTTGAACTCTTACGTTTAGACTTATTTGGTCCATCTAGGATAGCTAGTTTCGGTGGAAATCTGTATGGGCTAGTCATTCTAGATGACTACTCAAGATTTACTTGGGTTTTGTTTATCAAGAAAAAGGATCAAGCCTTTGGAGTTTTTAAGATACTTGCCAAGAAAATTCAAAACAAAAAGGATTTGAAAATCAAAGCCTTGAGAAGTGACAATGGTACTGAATTTAAAAATAGTTATTTTGAAAACTTTTGTGAAAAACATGGGATATCACACTGCTTTTCAGCTCCTAGAACTCCTCAGCAAAATGGAGTAGTGGAGAGGAAAAATAGGTCACTTATAGAACTAGGGAGAACTATGCTGAATGAGCACATGATGCCTAAACATTTTTGAGCTGATGCTGTGAATACTGCATGTTATGTTCTCAACAGAGTTTCTATAAGATCCATCTTGTTGAAAACCCCTTATGATCTTTTCAATGGCAGAAAACCAAATATTTCTTACGTTAAAATTTTTGGATGCAAATGCTATGTTTTAAACAATGGCAAGGACCCTATTGGAAAATTTGATACAAAGGCTGATGAAGCCATTTTCATTGGTTATTGAAATACAAGTAAAGCATATAGGATCTTTAACAAAAGAACACTATGCATTGAAGAATCTGTTCATATTAGATTTGATGAAACTAACACTTTCCAAAAGGAAAGCTTGCTACGTAATGATGATGAAACAGGTGAAGAAAGCATAGAAATTGATCATATGCATCAGCAAAATCAAACAACCCCAGTGTTTGATCAAGCAAAAGAATGGAGGACACCTAGGAACCTATCACTTGACAATGTCATTGGTGACATTCACAAGGGGGTAACTACTAGATCCTCACAGAATCTATTTTGCTATAATACTGCTTTTGTATCACAGGTTGAACCCTCCAGCATAGAAGAAGCCTTGAGCAATTAATTTTGGATCATGGCTATGCAAGAGGAACTTAACCAGTTCAGAAGAAATGAACTATGGGAACTTGTTCCAGATAAAGGCAACATGAATATAATTAGTACAAAATGGGTATTCAAGAATAAACTGAGTGAAGATGGAGTTGTGGTCAGAAACAAAGCAAGACTTGTGGCAAAAGGCTATAATCAACAGGAAGGAATTGACTTTGAGGAAACCTTTGCCCCTGTTGCAAGACTTGAAGCAGTAAGACTACTCCTAGCTTATGCATGTATCAACAACTTCAAGTTATTCCAAATGGATGTAAAGAGTGCATTCCTAAATGGATACATAAATGAAGAAGTCTATGTAACACAACCACCAGGTTTCACAGACACTACTTGGCCTACACATGTTTACAAACTTCATAAAGCCTTATATAGGTTGAAGCAAGCCCCCAAGCAATGGTATGATAGATTGAGTAAATTTCTCGTATCAAAAGAATTCCACAGAGGTAAAGTAGATAAGACTCTGTTTATTAAGAATAAATCTAACTACATTCTATTGGTTCAAGTTTATGTTGATGACATTATCTTTGGATCATCTAATCAACAACTTTGTGAAGAGTTTGTGAGCAGTATGCAGGAAGAATTTGACATGTCCATGATAGGAGAACTAAGCTTCTTTCTAGGACTCCAAGTCAAACAAATGGATGGTGACACTTTTATTCACCAGGCTAAGTACACTAAAGAATTACTTAGGAAATATGATATGATAAATTGTAAAGTGTCAAATATACCTATTTCTACTAACACTTATCTTAAGATTGATGAAGCAGGTCATGAAGTTGATACTACCTTATACATAGGTGTTATAGGATCTTTACTTTATCTTACAGCCAGTAGACCCGATATTATGTATGTTGTATGTTTATGTGCTAGATTTCAATCTACACCTAAGCAATCTCATTGACTAATAGTAAAGAAGATTCTTAAATACCTAAAAGGGACTATAAATTGTGGCTTGTGGTATCCAAAAGGAACCTCACCAAGTTTGTTGGTTTCAGTGACTCGATTTTGCATGTAGCAAAAACAGATAAGAAGAGCACTAGTGACACATGTCACATATTTGGAGAATGTTTGATATCTTGGCATAGCAAGAAACAAACTTGTGTAGCACTGTCAACAGCAGAAGCTGAATATGTAGCTGCGGGAAGCTGTTGTGCTCAAGCAATATGGTTGAAGCATCAACTAGAAGATTTCGGGCAAAAGATAGATCATATTCCCTTGAAATGCGATAACACAAGCGCTATAAGTATCACAAGGAATCCTGTATTGCACTCAAGAACAAAACACATTGAAGTTAGACATCATTTTATCAGAGATCATGTCGAAAAAGGAGATTGTGACATTGAATTCATAGATACAGAAAATCAGTTAGCAGACATTTTTACCAAAGCATTACCAAAAGAAAGGTTTTACAAACTTAGATCAAACCTCGGCATTTTGAGTGAGGAACATCTAAACTAAACCCTTCTACTTGATTACACTTATCCATAAAATTGTTTTTGTGAAAATTTTTCCAAGAAAATCTTTTTCTAATAGAAATAATCGATTACCCGAAAAAAAAGTAATCGATTACTTCGAATCAAATTTTCAATTCTTAGAAAGATTGGCACTGTAGTAATCGATTACCACGATCCTGTAATCGATTACGACAGAAACCAGGTTATAAAGGTTTTGCAAACCCCTCTGGAGTAATCGATTACCAGAATAGGTCAATCGATTACCACGACCGCTTTTCTTGATTTCCTTCTTCTCTCTATATAAGGAACTGGGATAATCGATTTCCAACTACTGATAATCTATTACCTCGTTCTTGGACTAATTTCTTGGGCTTTTTCTCTCTTGTAAGAAGTGCAGGTGAAACCCTACAAGTTCACTATTCATCTTCTTCCTCCAAAACCCTAAGAAATCACTCTCCCTCTCAGCAACCGTGGAAAACCAAGGAAAGGGAAAACGAATCAAAATGAGAGCCAACAGGTACACTCAAGAGGAGATAAAAGGTAAGAAGAAGGTAGGAGAATCCTCCAAAAGGAAGCAACCTACTTCACCGGCTCAACCAGAAAGAGCTCCAACTCCTCCACCTGAATCTACTGTCAACCGATGGTTTTCTACCAAAGAACAAGAAACGAGATTCCATCTGGATTTCGCTAACAAAGGTCTTGTTCCACCAAAGATTCTAGACCTACGATGGCTAGATGACCAGAGTTTTACCTTCCAAACCTACCTGAGGCAATAACATTTGGAGAGATTTGTGGGATTAAAAGGCTTTGTCTACCCAGATTTGGTTCGAGTCTTCTATTCAAATCTCAAACTAAACATGGAACGAATGACTGTAAGTTCTGAACTTAAGGGTATTAAAATGATTTTAACCCCTACACATTTTCTTCAAATTGCTGGTATCAGGAAAGAAGGAATCATTGCACATATAGACAAACTCCGAGAGAAAGGATTTGATATGCAAAAGGACACCTTCTATATGAGCATGCTGAGGAACCCACAGAATTGGGAAGATGAAAAAAATTCAAGGAGATCACAAGGCAAAAAGGTGACATACAACATAGGAGGCCTAAATGCTGATGATAGGCTACTTCATTACACCATTTGCTGGATCTTAGCCGCAAGAGGAGCAAACCATGCTCAAATCAGTGAAGATGACATGATACTCATGGCAGCACTGAAGAAAGGAATTCAAATGGATTGGACGCACATTATAATGGACAATATGCTGAAGACTAGAAGACTTTTTGATAATAAATGTCCATATTCTCTGTTTATTTCTAGACTAATTGAAATTTTTCAGATTGATATAACTGATGAATCCAGAGAATTAGTCAAGGATGTCCACATGGTCAGTGAGAGAGCCTTGAAGATGATGAGACTGATTAAAACTGATGCAGGATGGATCACCAGAGAAGAACAACAACAAGCTAATCCACTAGAAGTTCCAGAAGAAGGAGCACAGAACGAAGATGAAGATGAAGACAATCTAGCATCTGGAGAGTACATTCCAAGATCTCGATTTGAATCCATCATGATTGACAGAATGGACAAATTAGAAGAGATTGTCAACAAAAGGATAGATGATCTAGGAAAACGTCAAGACTTGCACTTCCTAGAGATGAAAGATTTGATGGAGACAATGATGGAAAGACTTAACCAGGATGACACAGATTAGTAACTTCAACTCTACCTCTCATAATCTTATTTGATATACCAAATAGGGGGAGTAGAAGTGTAGTTATTATATGTTTTCATTTGATATCTTTTGAATGTTATTTGATTTTCTTTGAACAATTTGAATCTGTAAATTCTTAAGTATTTTACTTAGGGGGAGCAGATCAAAATTTGAACAATTATGGATTACTGTAGTAGCATTAGATTTAATTTCTTTGCAATTGATTACTTAGATGCTATAAAATTACTGTTAATTGAAAAATGATATGAATTGTATATTACTTAAAAGTTGTATGCAAAAGAATACTAACATTTCAGGACACATCAAAGCAATTTTCATTAGATCCTCGACTACACTATGATTTGGTACATCAAAACCAAAAAGGGGGAGATTGTTGGACTTGAAGCTGAAGAAGTCGTCTCTTATTTTTTTAGTTTTGATCTACTTGTACTCTTGAATTTAATGATAGATTGTAAATAGGAGCTTAATTGTATTGATTGTTATAGAATAGGCTTTGAGTGTGGTTTCTATTCTATTTCACTTGACAGAGAAGTTGAATCTACTCTGAGAAACAAGCTAGAGCAATTTTGGGAACCCTAACTTTGATTTGACAAGTTGAAAACTGTTTTTTAAATGATTTTAGCTGAAGTAATTGATTACCATATATAAGTAATCGACTACCAACAGTTTGAGAAATCAGGGAATCCTAAATCTCTCTAGAGTAATCGATTACCACATCCTAGTAATCGATTACCTCGTGCTTGAGATAACAGAGAAGCGTAAAACTCTCTGGAGTAATCGATTACCACATTCTAGTAATCGATTACCCACACCAGAACTCATCTCAAAAATGTTTTTAAATTGTTTTAAATTGAAATCTCTTAGAATTCATTCAACAAGAGAAATCTTTGAGTTTTTTCAAGAAGAAAGGAAGAGCGAAAAACTGAGTTTACAAAGAACACAAGTTCTAAGAGTTCTCTTCAAGATTTTAAAAGATTTTCTCTAGAGATGAAGAGTGTGTGAAGGATTGAATACTTGGTTATCAACTTGATCAGATCATACACATCAGGTGTAATCTTTACTGATCTTTATCTTGTTTTTGTATTTGTTTTTTGTTCAAACTCTTAAGAGAAAGTTGTTCTGTAGAAGAAGAGTTAAGGAATTTGAGAGAGGTGCTCTCAAAGGTGATTCTTGAAGGATTCAAGAACTAGAGAGATATGTTCTTAGGAGAAGAACATGTATTTTGGTTATTTTGATTTTGTTTGTGTTTGTGCAGTGTGTTTGTATTAGACACAAGAAATCATTATAGTGGAAACCGATCGCAAGTTGTTGGGTTGGGACTGGACGTAGGCCGAATGCCGAACCAGGATAAATCTTTGTCCAAATTTTCTCTCTACCTTATCTCTTATCTTTACCTGAATCTATTGCTTTATAACTGCTTTTACTGATTAATTCTAAAAGAGTTTTGAAAAGATGTATCAATTTCTTTCTATGTCCGCTGCTACTTCTTTGAATTGTTATTCTTAATATAGATAAAACTGAATCGGGAAAGAAATTCACAAAGGCTAAAATTGAACATCGGGAACTTGAATCTATTCATCCCCCTCTAGATTCAACATAGGGACTAACATACTTCATCTCCTCTTTATGTTTCCACTGCATCCTTACAATCTCTCCTCTTAACTTCATAAGTCCGAGGTTGTTTCAATATCAGCCAAGCTTGCCTCAACTTTTAGGTCGTTCGCTCCGTGCTTTCTCTCCTCTTCCTTCCGTTTTGCTTCTCATAATCACCATTTTTGGTGATCAACCAAAGAAAATAATCTCATAAATTATGTAAATAATTTATACACAATCCCGTAATAGGCATCAAATATTCCTACATTAAAAGAACTTTTTCCTTCTTGACAGCCTTCGATACTTCAACAAACTTCAATCTTTAACTAGTGTTTGACTTCCAAATAACCTTCAATCTAGTGAGAAAACAAGTAATTATAAAAGATACTGTCACTTGAGTAAATAATAAACCATTTTTAACAATACGATGTAAGAAATGTATAATCAATTATCTTTTACCTTAATTTATTGTGTTATTTATGCATATAATATGCCAAACATAAATTCATAGGTTTAATTTCTTAATTTTCGTTAATCGCTAATTCTTTTAGATTAAGATAATCTTCAATTATTATCTTATTAGTCGTCATAATTAACTTCCTAATAAATTTGAGATATTGTGATCGGTCTTGCACCTAAGTCGTTGATTTCAAACACAATATATAATTACACAGGAGTTATTGTAAATTCAAAAACATCTTCAATCCCTAGGATGATAAAAGCTTAACTTTATTATATTGAGTAAAGAGTGATAAGTCTCCTGAATTCAACAACAATTAGTTAATTTCACGTATTAACAAAATTTAAGAATATTATAACAGAACTCAAATTCACTTCGTACACCCAAGGCGAAAACATTTCATTTTTAAAGACCAATCTAAATGTAAATAAATTTATTTAATTTATTTGAATTTTAAGGAATTTAATTTACATTATTTTATTAGTCTTAGTTATAAATATTTTTTTTTCTAAATTACTCTTCATTGAAACTTATACTAAACATAAAAAATTTAACAATAAAAACAGAAACTCAATTATATGAAAGATATTTTAAGAAAGAAAATTCTCCCACGGCATGGATGAAGATATGGATAGGAAAAAGTTAGATGGCGGAGAATTCATAATTTTATTTTAATTATAATATCTTAATTAAAAAATAATTTTATAACTAAAATGGAATGTTGAAATATAATATTTTCTAATTTCAAATATTCAAATATACAGTAGAATAATTTTAAACATTATTTATTTACATTGCTTTTTTATGAGATATTTAAATATTATATAATTTAAAGTATATTTCAACTACTAAAATTATAAAAGTATAATACTTAAATATCCGTTAATAAGATAAAAAATTATTTTAGGTATAAAATTATTTTTATTTGAAAAATTAGAGATAGAATAGCATGTAATATAAGAAAGAGAAATATATAAATTAAGATAAGAGGAGGACATCATAATATTTATATTGGTAAGTGGTAAATGTGTAGAGAGTACTTTTGTAATAGAAATTTTAATAAAAAATTTTAAAAATAATAAATTGTCACACACTAAAGTTTATTAGAATGGGAGGCGTATTTTTTAATATAATAGAATGAGAATGGTTAAATCTTACAAGAAAGGAGTGTAACTTATTCTATAATTTCTCTATCTTATCACATATATGCTCCAACCCATTGTACTAGAAATCAATCTTATTTATTTATCTATTATTTATTCAAAATAGTAACAAACAGAAAAATAAAACTACTTAACATTTAAACAACATATTACAATTTATTAAATAATTAATATCTTTTAGTTCTTAAATTTTATAAATAAAATTTTTAATCTTAAACGTTTTCTTGACTGGCTAGTTCACTCTCTAAATATTTTGTTTTCACTATTGGTTTCAATGATCACCATTTATTTATTTAATTAGCTAGTTAGTTGCTGAGATGATGACACAATTATTATTAGCATTCCCTATATTTGTCAGACAGTATATATATATATATATATATATATATATATATATATATATATATATATATTATTTCTAAATTTTCAATTATATATGCACCCGATACGATATGTGTTGTCACATATGAAAATTTCTATAAATGCAACTATATGAAAGGAAAAACCAATGCAAACAAATGTATTTCGTTGTCTCAGAGAAAAAAGCCATGACGTTACAGATTTAATGAAGATTTAAATGCATTTTTATTTGTTATCCTCTAAAAAATACATTTTCTATTACGAATTATTGTGATGTCCGAAATAAAAATGAATTTCTTTTTGGTAAATTCCAAATAAACGAATTAATGTATCACAATATTAATTTGTAAAATTATTGAGTGGTCCAGGAATATTTATATATTGGTGATTGTGTGACGAAGTTGGCAACCAAATAACTTTAATAATTAATAAAGTCTTATTGAAATCATTTCCTTTTCTTTCAAAACATCATTATTTAGCCAACTTCTACAAATAGTTTCAATCAGAAAAATACAAAGTTTCTCTCATCCTCTCCATATCATGGCCAACAATCTTGTGATTGTCGTATACTCGATGTGTCGCCTGACAAATACGTGCAATATATATATATATATATATATATATATATATATATATATATATATATATAATCATAACACTAATTTTATTATATCTACATTTCTGAATGATTAAATATGAAACATGGTATTTATTGAATATTGATATTTAGATTATGTTTGAAAAAAAATTAAAAATGTTTTAGGGTTAAAATTGAGAAATATATAGAGGTGCGTGTGAGTGTTAGATTCAGATCAAATCCGATATATTAAAATAGACATACATTATTATGTGTTCAGAGTGTTATACATTTTATTATATAATTTTGAATGTCTCATCCATATTGGGTTGAATGCGACTTTTCCAATGTATCCAAACCAACGCGTGGCATTTTTTTAAGTTACTTTAAAATAAAAACAGAAAGCTCTTTTTTTCTCACGGATTTTTCTTTTTAATTTTGAGAAACTGTTAATTCAAACATCACAAAAGTTTTAGTAATATTTTTTTTTAAGTTTAAGTAATTTTTTTTTAATAAAACTAACTTGTACTTATAGAAAAAAAAAGTTTTAGAAAACATTTTATCATATCTTGAGTGTTTCGCACCAATATTTTACCGGATATATAAAATCACTGCTATTATAATCTGGATGTGACTCTTTTTTATTATCCATTATTTTAAGAAACCAACCTTAGTTCTTGGGAGACTTAAAAGATAGGAGGTCAAATTATATATTTAGACAAATCGCAGTTAGAATCCATGTTAGCAAATTTGCTTCTCATGTTTTTTTTTTTATTAATTAAACAAATTATAATAAAAATTGTTATATCCTATTCGACATCATAAGATTCATGAAAAGTTACTTAAATAGCTTTAATAAAGGTAATTCATTGTTTTGTTTCCTCAAAGGATAAAATTCAGAAAATTTAACTTTTAAAAGATAAAAATTGGTAAAATAATTCTGGATAGATATTATTGTCATTTTAATTCTTGAATTTAATAATTTATTATTTTTTTGATCATTAAATTTAATTTTGATATTTTGAATTAAGAACTAAATGATAATTAAAAATTAAAATGATAATAAATGATTTGTAGGGATTACAATGATAAATATATTATATTTTTAAAAATTATTTTATAATTTTTATATTTCAAAAACTAAATTATCCTATTTTTACAATTTTTGTAAAGTATTATCGCGGTAATTTACTCCACTTGATGCCAGTTTTATTGTCAAAGACAACGTTAGTATTTTTTAAAATAATAAAAAAGAAAAAACAAAATCAAACCCAAAGGAAGTTCTTCTATATATGATTGAATTGGCCTAGTCATGGATTTGTCCTTATACAATTTAAATTTTCGAGAAATAACGCCTAAAAGGTATATATGGCATAGTTTTTAGAAATAATCACTTGTTTAAATTAAATTCCATTCAATTATAGCGCTATAGTTGAATCTTAAGCAGTATTTTTAATAGATATAAGTTATTATCCTGAAATATCAAATGCTAGTAACACTGTCTAATACAATACACTCATTTACTCATTTCATGGTTAATCAAAATTTACTAATATTTATGAACTTATAAAAGATATTATTAAAAATAAATAAGATATAAAAATCCTGGAAAATCACTTTAATGGGTTTCAATTAATTATACAAAGTTTGTTCAAAGAATATTGTTTGTCTTTGATATTACTATAGTGCTTGAAAAGATATATAATATTATATATATCATTCTGAATCACACTTGTTAATAATCATGAAAAATGAACAAAAGCATATTTAATAATTAATTAATAGGTAACATTATCAATGTCTTATGTAATTTTTATTCAAAACTCGTCTGTTAAAGACGACGTTAGTATTTTCTTTTACATATGTGAAAATAACCAGTCTCCTAGGTTGTCAGAAAAATTACTTAAAGAATTAGAAAAATGGGAAGAGGACAAAAATTCTAACTGCCAACTAGGATATAAAAATGAAAATGACGAATCAGAAGAAGAAAATGATTTCATTTCACACAAAACTTTTATCTCATTTCGATATAACAGAAGAAAATAAAGATATCCTAGATAAAATTGAAATAGAAGAATGGATAGAAAAAGAAAAAGATTTCAAAAATAAAATAATAAATTTAGATGAAAAAACCATGTTCTGAAATGCATGCACTTTATATTCCACTTAGAGAAAAGATTGTCAATCCCATGGACCACACTATAGGAGATAATATAAAATTAAAAGGAAAAAGATTGCCAACTGAACCAGGTTTTATTATGCCCACTTTTTTATTAAACTTTTAAAGTATTGGATCCTCAAAAACTTCCTAATTACATGGAACAGTAAACAACTGGTGTAATAAGAGATTATAGGGTACATCATGAAAACTATATATCCAATAGTCAAAGAAATGACGACTAGAGCTGAAACTTATTTAGGTTAGATAGCTAGAGTCTGCTGGGAATCATTCAAACAGAATTTCCCACACCAAATAAAAAGAAATATCATTGACCCTGGTCCAAACATATATAATTTTTTTAGTATTATTATTCAAAGAATTTTTACTGCAAATGATGGAAATACTATCAAACAAACAAATTACCTAGGTAACTTAGAAAATTAATTTTCTAAAAGTTATTTTGGTAAAATAAAAGAATTTAATTACTCAAGATTGAAAAAACTCCTTGTCATTGAAACCAGTTTTATGGTTAAAGACGACGTTAGTATTTTTTAGAATAATAAAATAAAAAGCACAATCAAACCCAAAGGAAGTTCTATACATGATTAGATTGGCCTAATAAAAAAAACACAATCAAACGCAAAGGAAATTCTATATATGATTAAATTGGCCTAGTATTTTTTAGAATAATTAAAAAAAAAAAAAAAAAAAAACACAATCAAACCCAAACGAAGTTCTATATATGATTGAATTGGCCTAGTGATAACTTGCATCATATCTAGCATCAATAACAAAATCTTTAAAGACCAAAAGAGATATCATGGAATCCCAAAAACAGTCTCATCAGCTATCACTCATAGACTTTACTAACGAAAATCTGAAACCGGGCACTGATACGTGGGTTTCAGCTTGTAAACAAGTGCGTAGTGCATTTGAGGATGAAGGTGGTTTCTTGGCACTCTATGATAAAGTCAGTTTGGAGACTCACGACTGTGTCTACTCTGCAATGGAGAAATTTTTTGACCTCTCAATCGAAACAAAACGGAGAAAAACCACTGACAAGCCTATATTTAGCTACTCCGGTCAGCGACATGAGATTCCTTTGTATGAATCTGTCGGTATCGTTAACCCACTCAGCTTTGAGATTTGTCAGAAACACACCCAGGTGTTTTGGCCCCAAGGAAATGATCATTTCTGGTACCTAATTCTTAATTGAAAATTAATTTCATTTTGTTTATGTTTATTTTTTTATCTTGAGGATATGCTGGCTGGTGTCTTTCATTGATCTTGCTTCCTATTGGAAATTAAACTGTTTAAAAAAGTTATCTACTTTTTGTTTTCCTCAAAGAATTAGATACATGAATTTTCTAAACTCTAAACACTAAAATAAAACTTTAGTTAGGATCAAATTACAAAAATTATATATTTTTAAGGATTTTGAAAAGTCTCACATTATCTATCTTAATTGTCTTAATTCTCTGGATAAAATTTATTTATTTATTTATTAATCACCTTCCCTTATTGCCAAAAGATAGCAAGGTGGAATATATCACGTATTATAACCTAGAATCTAATGAGAGTTGTTAAATGGTATAACCAGACCAGTCATTTAGTTTGCATCCTCATTATATATATTTTGAGAATTTATGTATGTTTTATTCTTGAAAATATAATGTGTTTTTGGAGTTTTAATTCTTATTTAAATTTTATTTATTTTTAATCTTTGAGAATTATAAAAGTCATGTAGTTTTAGATTTTGGTGAAAAAGTAAAATATATTTTTATTAAAAAAAATTAACCATAGATTTATGTTTTTTTCCTGCTGAGCAGTGAAAGTGTCAATTCCTATGCAAATCAACTAGTGGAATTGGACCATATTGTGAAAAGAATGGTGTTTGAGAGCTATGGACTGGAGAAGAAGAAATTTGATTCTTTACTTGAATCAACAGACTATGTGCTCCGAAGTTTTAAATATAGAATACCCAAAGAGGGTGAGAGCAATGTGGGAGTGGCTCCTCATTCTGACACAGCTTTACTAACTATATTGAATCAGAAGGTTGAAGGGTTGGGTGTCAAATTGAAAGATGGGGAATGGTTTGAGGTGGGTGCTTCTCCCTCGTTGTATTTGGTTATGGGTGGCGATGCAATGAAGGTGAGTCACTTTTTTGTTCAATCTTATGTTGAAACATATAAGGCCTCATAATCCTAGTCTTTAAAAAGCCAAAATCATCCTGTAAAATCTTGCATATAGAGAACACAAAATTATGTAAAATAAGTAGTGTCTTTGTGCCAATCTTATCTTTTAAGCAGACCAAATGATAATTTAATATTGTAATAATGATAAATCATGTGCCAAAGCTAGATGCTAAAGTTGTAGGTGCCTGAAAAAATATTGGGTATGATTTGTGCTGTTTTATCAGGAAATGGTTAAAAATAACATTGGGTATCGCTCCTTTAAATTCACCCTTATTTAATTAGTCAGGTTTTTCCTGCATCAATTGGCTAAACTAATGATTTTTTTTTTTCATAAATATTCTCTTTACAATCCTATTTAAGATAATGATAAGATATTGATTGAATAAATTTGTAAGAATTCATCTGCAGCATATATTCATCAGTTCCACAAGTAACAAAAATAATAATAAAAAATCTACTAGTTAAAATTCCATTATTTCATTATTCACACAAAGAACAGTTACATAAAATATTTTACAATCTGAAATTCATTTTAAATATTTCCCTCACTTATAAAAGTGTAAAATTTTTAAATTTTAGCTTTAAGTTCTGCAATTTTTTTAATTATACTTGTGATATTAAATTTTTAAGTTTTTTCTTCTCGATATAAAGATGCTTACATAGCTATACCGCATAAAGCTCTGTAAATATTTTTCAACAAGATTAATTGGAGGACTAAAAGTGAAACACACAAAGATAGTTTAACTTGTAATAATATGTTATTTTTATCAATCATATATACATAAATTTTATATAATTTAATTTTTTTTTAAAATATATTATTTAATAATTAACATTTAAATATATTTTAATATCATATTAATTGAGAGAATAAAAATTAAACTTAACAAAATGATGCAGGTGTGGAGTAATGACCGGATACCCGCTTGTGTGCATAGAGTTTTAATGAACTCAAAGATTGAGAGATACTCCATGGGACTACTTTCATATACTGCTAAGATAATGGAGCCACAAGAGGAGCTAGTTGATGAGGAACATCCTCTACGCTATAAACCATTCGATCATTATGGATACCTACGTTTCTTTCTCTCAGAAGAAGCCCTAAAATCTGATTCCCGGATTAAGGCATATTGTGGTATTTGAGTCACATGTTATGGTGTGTGTATATATTTTTTAAAATAGTAAATTTGTAATGATGACATTGTTACGAAGTGGGTATTGTTGACAATAATAGTAAACTTTGTAAGGGTGAAAGTTGTTTTTGTTTGGTGATGATCGCCTTACGTGGTGCTACCTATGTCCGTTTTGCATGTATCTTAATTTTCTCGGTTTTATCTTCTTTTATGTATGCATGTTGCAGAGTCTCTTTAGGTGAAATGGACATAAAATTGTTATTATGTATTACGTGCAGATAACTTGCTCAAAATGTTTTTTCTTTCTTTTGCACACAAGTAAAACAATATTTTGGTCAAAATCTTTTACCTCTTTTAAAGAATTTTATGACAAATATAAATGAATTGTGTCTCATACTCGATTGACATGACTAAGGTAAATTTATATTAGGTCAACACTAATTAAGAGTCAACCCACATTCTATATGTGATTTAGTGCCTGCAACAGTCACCAACTCTTATAGACTATTATAACTATGTAAGGTCGGATACTAAACCTAACCGGACATGTGACATTACCACGTGTGACACAAAATTGTTATATACTTTTATTTAATTAACTAGATAAAATATAAATCTCTTATAAAAATTTCTACATGAAATATTTCTAGACTCTATTACTTCTTATTCTCACAAAATACTCACTTTCTACTTCCTAAAATTAACTTAAGTATTAAAACTAACTTAAGTATTAAAACACTTTTACGTATATCCCCACTTCTAATGAACTCAACTACACACTTTGACCTACACCCAAAAAACAGAAAAATTTCTCAGTCTATCCATCTCATCCACTCTTGCACGTCCACGTCACCTTCAATACCAGAGAAGATAAGGCTCCTTCGTATATTTTTCTCAATTTAAATTCTTGACCACATAATTAAGCAACTCAAATTTATACTACTAAGAATAATTACTTTTTGGTTACTGAATCTAAATGTTTGCGACAATCATACGAGACAATTGAATTGAAAACGGTAATTGATATCTCTGTTCATAGTGGGGATACAGGGTAGTTGTCCTCGCATAATATGACAAAAATTTATATATAAATAAATACGGCAAATCTGAACTGTTGTCCTATTAATTGTTTTAATATGCCTCGTAATTTGAAAAATTCTTTTGGAATAATATTAGATTTTGGTCCCCACATATTAGAATAATTCCTGAATTGCATTGAAACTTTCCTGTTATAATATTAATCATATATCCATGACAAGTACAATACTAAAATATTCTCCGATAGCTGATCAAATTGTCAACTTTCTCAAAATAATGATACTGAATAAGATTTGTTTCCTGCTTATGAAAGATTATGGCCAAGAGACTGACAAAGAAAGGTGCCAATTCTTGTTTGAATTAATTTGGATATTCCATGTCAATTATGAAGTTTGTGTCACATTTTTAAAACATGGACCCCAGTAAAAAAAATATTAATGACGAAATAATTTATACTTATTTTTAAGAATATATATCGTAACTTACATTTTTGGACCACTCAATACTATTAATAAAAGTAACTTTTTGCCATATAAAGTTCACAATTATTTTCTTTAATTTATTTTAGTAGAGATGAGAAGCCTATGATTTAATCTGACTAACTTATTCATAGAGAAGATTTGATCTAAACTTTTCCTTAAAGTAAAAAAGCTAGGTTTTAGGATTAAATAAAAGTCTATTAGCTCAAATAGGCCGACTTAATAAACATGATATTCATATAGTAGCAAGATGGTCTTATTTAAAATTTATTGACTTACATTTTTAAAATTTTTTTATTTAATTAATCCAACTTTTTTATTTTGATGTTATTGTTAGATAAATAATATATAGTTTTAAATTTTTTTAATAGTTTATCCAATTACTTTATTTTTAATGTATAATATGATAATAAAAATGTATATAAATATTTATTACTAGAAAAGGTATTTAGAAAAGTCCAAACCTTATCAAATCTGACATACATCATCTTGAAGATAACATTTATTAGTTTAATGATTTGATTAATTAAAATTTAATTTATATGAAAAGTTATTTATTTTAGTAATTTTCCATAAATCTTGACTCATTTAATATATTAATTTTAGGTATGAAAAGATTAAATATAAATTAGGATCTATACTTTAATTATTATATTAATATATAACCAGATAAAACCAAGTTTTTAAGACAAACAAAGCTTTATCTATAATCCATAGACGAAGCAAATAAGAAAAAGTTCACGAGACGCGAAGTAAATAATTTTAGTAAAATTAAACTTAAGGTGTTAATAAAATAAGTATATCTTTTACCACGATTATTTTAGAATTTCTTTTTTCTTACTTAAAATTTTATTTTATCTATTTACAAATAGGTATGGAAAAATAATTCAAAAATACAAGGTATATATCTAATTTATGCACGAAAAGACATGCCTAGTTTAGAAATAAAGAGAATAAAAGATGAAATTTGTGTTTAGAAAATTAATTTTAAAATTCAACTTACACTAGTTCGTATTTCTTAGCCACTAAATCAATATCTTTGGTTAATATTGAGAAGTCATCCTATATAAAAACATTAAATGCAAAAGGATATTTTTTACCAACACACTTCCATTAGATGTATGGATTTGAGAAACTGAGTTTAACTGTTAACTTAGGATCCTTAATTGTATAAAGACTAGAGATTGAAGGTTTAAAGATAGAGATTAACATTGTGCACTAATTCATATTATTTAGAATCTTTTATTTTTTCTTTCTATAATTTTTCACCTTTTGTTCATTGTAAAATTCCTTTTTGCGAAAAGGTTTATCTCAAAACTTAGACTTACCATTTATCTTTACTAAATTTCTAATGGTAACTTAAAGAGTATTCAAAGAATAATTATGTAATAGTATGAAGAAATTGAGTTCAAAAATTTCCTGCATATATTAAAGATATAGTGAAACTTTTAATAGTTGTTAAAAATTTGAATATAGTCTTATACTAATATAAGAATATATAGGTGGGTGTGTGCGTTATCTTTATTCTGTTCTTGTAACTAAGGAAATATTTCTTTTTAAAGTTACTTAAACAATTTGTCTCCTATGTCATGAAATTTCTACTTGTGAAAAAAAAAACTGACAATTTTTTTAAAAATACAATTTAATCCTTTTTTTTTATATTTCTACCTTTCCAATTGTATTATTTATTTATATTCCGTATATAATATAAATAAATTTAAATTAAATTTAATACATACAATTATCTATAATAAGGTCTTTAATGAGGATATTTTGATTTATCTTACACTATTACATTAAGTTGTTTCATTCCATCATCCTAAGTTTTACCAAAAATAATAATAATAATAATAATAATAATAATAATAATAATAATCCATACTCTCAAAAGCTATCTTTACATGAGTACATCATGCTCCACATTAAAAAAAATATATAAATCTACATATTGGATTTCATAATTTCAAATTTAAACAACACAAAAAACAAAGGGAATTTCAGAGGTTAATTTAGGTTTTGATGTATTTGAACTTATACATTTATTGATTTATTTATTTTAAGGCTTTATATGAAACAAATTACATAAGTAGGCTTACATACCACACTAAGCTTTAAAATAGACCTTGTTAGGTTTTAAAAAGAGGAGTATCACTATAACAACCCAAGTTTTACGGCTTGAAATCTTCTACTTCTATGTCTTTGGTGTGTGTTTTTATGTTTGTGGGTGTTTTGGTTTGTTGATAATCAAACTTAAAACTCATTTATATATGTTTTGGTAGTCTGAACTCTCGCTTAACTTAGGGGACCTCGCTCTAGCAAAAAGCTTGTTTAAGGTGTTTTGATGAATACCTTAATTAGAGAGCTAAAATTATGTTGTTTTATAATGTGAAATATCCCAGTGCATTAATGATGCATATATGACATAGATACATATTCTTGTGTTTTCAAAAATGGAAATAGTGCGAATACGGTCAAGTAGTTGGCCCTGACATGCAATTGCCGAGTATTACCTGGTGAGAGTGTAAGGAAAACATGTACTCGCAAGCTATTTTTGGAGTTTATTGAATGACATTGCATGTTAAGAAGAATTGAGAAACATGGATAATGTGCATATAGGTATTGATGAATTACGTGGTTGTGTTTGATGAATGAATCGAATTGATAAAATGATGTGGTGGACATAATGACATATATACATGTATACTATGTTATGTTTCAAATCTATTACTTTAATCTTTTTGTAAGAAGCTTACCCTTATATTTTTGCACTTGTGATGGATTTCTGTGATGATTACGAACTTATGTTCATGAGAGTAGATAATCAATAACAGATGCCTGTGGATGCAGTTGTAGGCTTCAAAGTCGCATAAAGCCTTTCTGGTGTTTTTGAGAAAATCATGTTGTTTGTTAGATCAAGATGATTAACGTCTCAAGTTTTGATTAATTACAGAACAAACGAATACATCAGACTGAAGCATTGCAAGCCAAAGTCAGACGAAACAAAAACAGAAGGAAGATGACCCCTCAAAGTTCATTTTAGTTCAAGTCATTCGTCTATCTCAAAGCATGCCACAAGACGAAAGCATAAAACGATATGCTTAAGACGAAGTCTTCAGATCAAGTCTAACGAAGTATCAGACTGAAGAATATGAAGACTCATCGTCTTTGAAAGTTAATGAAGTCCAAGTCATTCATCTGAGTAACGCACGCCAATTTTCAAATATAGTCGTTACTTGAAGAAGCTTCCAAAAGTGGTTGGATATTGTGCAAAACCTCTACAACACAAAAAGCAAATCATGTTTTTGTTATCCTCTCTGATCAAGTCAGAAAAAGGTACTTAAAGTACGCTGACTCTACTACTCATCATTAATTATTCTGATTGATCTCTGCCACATGATGTGAAAGCTTATTGAAAAGGACAACGGTCACCAAAGTTGAGTCTAACAGATCTCTCAAGACGTTGCCTATATAAAGGACTTTACTTGCTCTTTTTTCAAGTTGGCGAACACGCTGCAGAAAGCTATCATTTATGATTTTGCTAACTTGCTTAAAAGCTCTGTACTTAATTTGTATAACCCTCCTCGCATAGAGGAAGTTTGTTTCTTAGAAACTCTTTTAAATTCACTTGTGTGGTGTCTTAGCTTGAGGAGGTTGCGTTCTAAAGAATACCTCTTGTATTAGCCTGGGGAGGTTGTGTTCCAAAGAATACCTAGTGGTTTAGCCTGAGAAGACTGTGTTCAAAGAATATCGTTTTAGCCAGAAGTGGCTGGGTGCAAAGAATACTTGTAACCATTTCACGGTTTGTAGTAAAAACTCAGTAGTTGTTGGGTAACTGGACATAGTCTTGAATAGACGAACTAGTATAAAAATATCTTGTGTTTAACTGTTATTTTGAACTAACGGGGATAACTATCAAACTGTCTTATAATTAAAATCAACAGTTAAAAAGTTTAAAAGTTTCGTCTGATAGCATTTGAAAATAACAGACGAAAGGACAAAAATTTTAATTAACACAATTCAATCCCCCTTCTTATGTTTTTGTCTTTTACATTGTTGTTTCATTCTTTTGAATAATATGTCAAAGTTTGAAGTTTTATAATGTTTAGATCAACTAAACTTAACTATGTGTGAATGGTACGAGTATTGTTTATCTAATGGATGACATGTGTACTTTACTTTAGAATATATGTACGTGTACATTATTCAGGGTGATAAACATAATATGTTTACGATGTTATGAGCTTGAATGCTTGATCATGACGCATTTACTGGTGTGAAAAGTAATTTTTTTTAAATGTGGGTAACGAGTCTAACTCAACCCTACAAAATCGGTTTGTAAGGTGAGATTTGCTCCCACATATATTCACGCAGCAGGTCATATCTCTAGGTGATGTGAAACTTCACACCCTCAGGATTTTGTCTAATATTGAATTTTCAACACACTCATCTCATGTCGGGGACTGGACTTCTCGAGCGTGAAGACTATTCAATGGGGTGATCCAATATTGGACTTACAACGGGTGTCCCAACATCATCATCGATCCTAGGATTGAAAAATTAATATAATTCACTTTTTCATTCATTCATCAAATTTTGTATACATGATACTATATTTATAGTAACACAAATCAAGGAAAAGATAGAATTTTAACTAATAAGATAATCTTCTTCTAACTATATTCGATTATACGATATTATCTATATCTTATCTATGCAAACATAATCTTAACTAATCAGATATTCTCCTTTTTCAACACTCCCCCTCAAGCTGGTAAGTAGGTGTCATACATTCCCAACTTGTCTAATAGTTTCCTAAAAAATCTGACTTGTAACAACCTTAGTAAGAATATCTGTCAGTTGATCTTTAGATCGAATACTTGGCAATTCTAGAATATTTTTATCAAGCTTTTTCTTGATAAAAAATCTGTCAACTTCCAAATGATTCACACGATCGTGTTGGATAGGGTTGTGAGCAATGTCGCGCACAACTTTGTTACCACAATACAACTGAATGGGATGTGTGTGTACATACCCTAAGTTCTAGAGAAGTAGTCTTAGCCACATACCTTCACAGAGTCCAAGAACCATTCCTCTGAGTTCCACTTCAGCGCTAGAACGAGCTACAACATTTCGCTTCTTGCTTCTCTATGTGACAAGATTACCTCCTACAAATGTAAAGTATTCAGAAATTGATCTTCTATCATCAAGAACACCTATCCAATCTCTGTCAAATCTTAAGATTTGTATGATCGCATCCATGTGTTGTGCACCAGGATTGTGCATAAACTGACTCACCACACTTAGAGCGTAAGCTAAATCTAGCCTGGTGTGTGAGAGATACGTCACTCCGCCTATAAGTCTCTGATATCTTCCTTTGTTGGCTGGAGTTTGATCTTCTTTAATACACAACTTCAATCCCCCTTCGATTGGAGAATTTGTTGGTTTGCATATTGTCATCCCAATTTCTTTTAACAAATCCAATGCATATTTTCATTGAGACAAAAAAATACCTGATTTTGATCTTGAAACCTCAATCACAAGAAAATACTTCAAAGAACCAAGGTCTTTCATCTCAAATTCTCTTGCCAAGTATTCCTTTAATGAATTGTTTTCCTCTTTATCATCTCTCGTGACTAACATGTCATCAACATAAATAATAAGAATTGTAATCTTTTTCCTTTTCCTTTTTAAAAAACAAGGTGTGATCTTGATTGCTATGTTGATATCTGAAAGCAATCATTGACTTGGTAAATCTTCCAAACCATGTTCGGGTGATTGCTTTAGTCCATATAATGACTTCTTCAGCTTGCATACCTTCTTGCCATGTGTATCAGAGATTTTACATCCTTCCGGTAGATCCATGTAAATCGAACAATGCTCATTTTCGCTACGGGAGCAAACGTTTCAGTATAATCTACTCCATATGCTTATTGGGAAACTCAACCTTCTCAAAAGCAAGTATAGAGAGAAAGGAATAAGAACACATAAAAAAGGTTAACGAGGTTCGGTGCCTCAAGACCTAGTCTATGATCCTATTGGGATAAAATTCACTACTTGTAATTTTTGAACGGAAAAATAACAAACCCTCTTTACATATAATTTCTCTGGCAAAAATTATAAACTCTTCCACGTGTAATTTCTCTGGAAAAAATTATTAACCTTTCAAAGTGTAATTTTTCTAGCAAAAATTACAAACCATTCCATGCGTAATTTTTCTGACAAAAATTACAAACCCTTCAACATGTATTTTTTCTTGCAAAAATTACAAACCATTCGACATGTAATTTTTATGGAAAAAATTACAAATCCTTTGATGTGTAATTTTTTTTTTTTTTGGTAAAAAATTACAAACCCTTCAATGTATAATTTTTTTTGGCAAAAAATTACAAACCCTTTCATAGTGTATGACACACACTACACTTCTACAACAATCCTTCTTCACATCAAAATTAAGAAGAAAAAAAAATCTTCTAAAGCAATCTTTTCTTGCAGCAACAGAATCTTCTGACTTGTGGAACATAGAATCTTCAAACTTCTGGACAATTCCTCCCTTGCAGCGGAATCTTCTAACTGACAAAATTATTCTTCTCCTTCAAGTTCTGCATTGTTCTTTTAATGTGGGACTTTGATTGCATCCCAACAATCCTCCTTTTTTTTAATGTGGGTTACGAGCCTAAATCTACCCTACAAAATTAGTTTGTATAGTTTGGTCCTACTTATATTCTCACAGCAAAGCATATCTCTAGGTGATGTGCGACTTCACACCTTCGAGATTTTGTCCAATATTAGATTTTCAATAGTGAAAAATATGCATGAAAGCCTATCTTAGGAACGAATGGAAGGAGTAAGTCATGTATCTTGTTCCATAATGAGCACTAAGTTGAGTTGTGAAGTTGAGAAAGGTAAAATTTGATATTTTTATGTCCTTTAAAGCACGCACTTTCATTAAATTTATTTCTATTAATTTTACATGATATTATACTAATTAACTAATTAATTATGTGAAAATGATTTTTTTATTAACCATGAAAATGATTTTAGTGGAATAGTACTTGAGTTTTTAAGTTATTTTACTTATTATATACATTTAATTTTGGTTATGTATTGAAATTTGTGTTTAAAAACTATTTGACTTAATAAACATAGATTGTGAGATTTAAATTTATGGTTAATACATCTAATTATCTTCTATTATTATTTTTTTATTAATTAAATTTCTTATAATAAAAGAGATTGGTTTGATTTTGTTTATTTTGTTAAGATAAAATTTAACAAAATTACCGGTATAATTTTATATACCTAAAAAGTCCCTCACTCCCACGAATATAAAATTATAAATTAAAAACATAAAACCATTAAAAATTAAAATTTATTATTATTATATAATATATTATTTATTATTATAAATTATTATTTATATATATAATTATTATTTAAAATAATTATTTTGAGAATATTATAATTATAATTATTTATTTAAAATTATAAATTAAAATCTTTTTTATTTATTTAAAATAATTATCTATATATATATATATATATATATATATATATATATATATATATATATAAAATTTTGGGTGGGGTCACGACCCCCTTTTTTCTCTATCGTGGCTCCACCATTTAATTTCTATTTTTCTTTAATACATACCTATTATTTATATTTAAATTCTAAATTTATTTATATAAAAAATATAATATCTCTAAAAGATTATTTATATAGAAAAAATAATATTTTCAAAATATAATGATTTTAAAAGATAATAATTTAAATATAAATTCTAAAATATATTTTCAATATTCTCCTTCAAGTTGGTGAATGTATATCTATCATTCATAATTTAGAAGTAAACTCTTTGAACTGTTACCATGGGAAATTTCTTAGTGTTTATGCTTGTTGCATGTTTGTTGTATTTACTTGTGCTCCATAAGATGTTGTAGCTATTGTGGAGATAATATTGATTATTAAGAAATTATTTATGAACAAAGTTAATGAATTGTTCAAGAACAATGGATACTATAAAACTGATGTTAAACAAAGTTAATGAATTATTTAAGAACAATAGATATTATGAAACTAGTGTTGAACAAAGTTAATAAATTGATCAACCAGGTATTTGAGATTTATTTGAATGATGTACGTAATATGAATTTGATGTATTCATAACTGCATATTTTTTTCTGGAGATTTCGATAAACATGACTGTCGAGTACTGAAGAAAATTTTGCAGAGTCACCAGAAACGATGCTCTAATACCATGTCAAATATTGATGAAGGTTTATACCATCTCAAATATTGATGGGAAGATTTATATATATTGACATGTAAAATATTGATGGAAGATTTTTTCATATTTTTCTTCAATATATGCCTATTATTTATGTATACATTAGAAATTTATCTATATGAAAAAGATAATATCCCAAAAGATTATTTATATAATAATTTCAAAAGATAATAACAATTCAAATATAAATTTCAAAAGATAATTTGGATAGATTAACTAATAATACATTTATCTACTTTTTATGGGTCAAATTTTATTTAAAAATACAAATCAAAAGAAGAAAATCTTCAAATTGTAAATGAGAAAAAAATATGATTTTCTTACGCCAATTATAAACAATATATTAAAATAGTGTGTGCAGATGTGATTTCTACTTTGATATATAAATTTTAGTAATAGGAAGTTGAATATTGAACAAATTTAAATACCTAATTTTCTGTAATCCTATATTAAGGACTCCAGTAAATAATACAACTATATGACCAAAAATAACCAGTAAAAGTTGGAGCCCCTGAACTTTTTTCAACTGAATCCCAACCTTGTTTATACTAATATATAACATCCACACGAGGCAATCTTAAAGCAAATCGAATCTATAGTCTCTAAGGTCTGAGTTTTCTTAAGGGTTCTCTATAAATTCTCTCTATTTGAGATTTATCAAACACATCATGGCTGGCCTTCAACAATACAATTTTTTTCCAACTGATTTCTTCTACCCTCGACCACAGCCTTCTGCTGCCACATTGGACATTGCTTCTTCCAAGCCAACAATTGTTCCAATGCAAACCCCAAAAGAAGAAACCAAGAACCAACATCCTAGACGCATCATCATAGTCCCACCTCCTACCAAAGTCATTGCTTTAAAACCCAAAAAGCAATTCAACAAGAAACTTTCCACATCCTCTGTGATGCCACTCTATTGGCCCCCTAGTTTAGGAGAAGATGAGGGTGATGCTCTCTGAATTGTAATGGTGCACAATGCAATTAATTATATATGGATATTTTTCTTTTTCATACATTTCACAACAACCCCTCAATTTGTTTGGTTTTACGTTTATCTTCTACCCTTTTTTGCTTTTGCCTTGATGCTTTAATTTGTTCACTCAATTAATGTTTGTAATTCGAATTTTGTTCTCTTTCTCGCCAGTCGCCACCTAACATTGGAGGAGGCTATTGTTATTATTATTTGATATAAGATGAAATTCGTATCATAAGATGAATAATTGCTATGGTTATTAAAAATCGGGTTTATTGTTTGTTGGAATTTGTTGCGTAACATTATTCTCGGTATTTCATTCGTAAAATTTGCTTGAATGAATCATAAATTGGTGTAACTGATAAAAATAAGTTGTTGAATTGATCTGTGCAGTATAAAGTTAAAATATTTTTTACTTAAGTAATTTATTTTATACATAAACTAAATTATAAATATAACTAAATTAATAAATATAATATAATGTTACATAACACAATTTATTTTATTTTACAGTTGAATTGTAGTGTATTTCACTTTTATTCTCGTATAAGATATATATACTTTTTTAATGATTTATTTTTATTATTAATAGTTTTATTTTTACTAATATTTTTTATTATAAAATTAAATTTTTATGTCAACATATATTTAATTATATTATTTTTTAATTTTTATTAATATTATTTTATACATTATATTAAAAAATTAAAAAATAATCAAAACCAATATAATCATTAAGTCACTAAATCAACGTCTTCAGCTGAATGTACGGTCCAAATTCGAAATACGTTTGTAATTCCAAGTCCCACTAATATTGGGGCTAATGCCACTCTCTGCACTGCACGTGTGATTTTAGGGTAAAATCAATTGGAATTTTCTTTTGTTCTACTGGTCAGGCTATCCTTTCCCTTTTCATGTCAATTATCATTGTGTATTTCATTTGAGTCTATTTCTTTTATTTCATTTTATATGTTTTTATTTAACCTATTTGATTTATTAATGTATTTAATCTTCTGAAAAATAAAATAAAATTAAAAGACATATATAAATAAAAATAAATTAATACATAATTACATACAAAATAACAATCATGTAACAGATACAAAATTTTAATTCAAGAATAATTTTTTAATAACACAAGAACCAAAATGAAAATTAAAAATAAAATTATTGTATAAAATGAAAAATAAGTAATGAATCAAACCTGAACATGTATTTTGCTTAGAATATTTCACTTTTTCACTTAAATATTTATTTTCATTTAAATGAATTGTGTTAAATTAAATTACCTTTTTACTGTGATTAGATTTTTTAAAAATGTTTTGTTAAAATTTATTTTTATCTTTATCTGATTGTTTTAATCTTCTTTTATATTTATCCCTGTTTATTTTATTAATAATCTTAATTATGAGAATATTTTGAAATAAAAATCCTTTAAATGAAAAAAAATACATTTGTCATTAACCTAAATTTAAAATATTATTAAAATTATTATTAAATTTATTCTATTTTTCTAAGTTTCATTCCGAAAACCTTCAGATAGATTAATCCGTAAGTAGATTTGGGATTCTGAAATCTAGTTTATTCCAGATTCCGAATCCAGAACATAGCAAAATGGTTACTTTATCAAGTGTCTCCTCCGCGAATGAAACCAACGGAATTTGGACATCCACGACCGAATCTTCAAATGCACAGTGCACAAAAACTAAGCAATTTGAGTGAGGTAGGGAGAAGGAGAGTAGGCGGAGCTACATGGCCACCAAGGGGGCGGTGGCCCCCAAATATATATATATATATATATATATATATATATATATATATATATATATATATATATATATATATATATATATATATATATATATATATATTTATTTATTTTATATTTTAATTTAAAATATAATTATTTATTTTTTAAAAATAATCTTGGAAAAAAAAATATCTTTTGAAGTCAATTTTAAATAAAATAAATTAATTTTTTTTTAAAATCAGTCTTAAATCAAAATTTACTTTTAAAATTAATTTTAAACTAATTTAAAAAAATTTAAATTAGCTTGTTTTAAAAAATATAAATTTAAATTTCAAAATAATCCATTTAGTTGGATTTATACTAGATATTGTCCACCCTTATCATATATTTAAAGTATAAACTTTTTTTTTAAAATCAATTTTAAAACAAAATTTATTTTTAAAATTGATTTTGAATTAATTTAAGAAAAATCTAAATTATTTTATTTTAAAAATATAAATTTAAATTTCAAATTCAATCTACTTAATTAGATTTAAACCCGATATAGATTGAATTTTTAAAATTCAATCCATGTCTACCCTTATTATATATGTAAAGCATAATTTTTTTTTTTTTTAAATTAATTTTGAATTAAAATATACTTTTAAAATTAATTTTAAAAAATATAAATTATTTTATTTTAAAAAATATGAATTTGAATTTCAAATTCAATATACTTAACTAAATTTAGACTAGATATAGATTAGATTTTTAAAAATTCAATTCATTTCCACTCTAATTATATATGTAAAGCATAATTTATTTCTTAAATTAGTTTTAAACCAAAATTTACTTTTAAAATTAATTTTAAATTAATTTATAAAAATTTAAATTAGTTTATTTTAGAAAATATAGATTTTAATTTTAAATTCAATCCACTTAGATTCAGAATAAATATATTTTTGTATAGTCAATCGGCTTCCCTAAAAATAAAAAAAAAAATATAAAAATATAAAATAAAAATATAAAATAAATTAAAATAAAAATAAAAAGAGAAAAATATGTATATGTATAAAATGTGAAGAGAGAAATATATATATATATGTATAAAATGTGAAGAGAGAAATATGTATATATATTCTATGAGTGATTTAGGGGCGAGCTAATGGGAGGGGGGCTAAATTTTTTAAATTTTTTTTTTTTAAAATTTAAAAAAAAATAAATTTTTTTATAAATTTTTTATAATTTTAATTTTAAATTTATTTTTTTAAAATTGGTTGAATACAACTTACTAATTATACAATAATTTTTTTTGGAGATTAAAATAAATTTGAAAAAGATTAAAATTTATTATTAATATATATAAATTTATTATTAGTATAAATAAATTTATATTTATAAATTAATATATATAAATTTTTTATTGATTTATATATATAAATTTATATTATTATTTATTATTAATATATATAAATTTTATATATATTAATATTAAATTTATTAATAATATATATATTTATAAATTTTATTATTAATATATGTATATATAATTTATATATATTAATATTAAATTTATTACTAATATATATAATTATTATTAATATATATACATATATATATATATATATATATATATATATAATTTTTATTATTAATATATATTTTTTTTTCAAAAAAAAAAAAAAAGCAAAATTTTGAGGGCAGTTGCTCCCGAGCCACAACCGTCCATGGCTACACTGCAGTTTCCAAGAGCAACATTTATCCAAAAAAAAAAAAAAAAAGGGCGTGTGAACAAAAAAAAAATAGGTGTACTCCTCCAAAATTTATAACTACGACATGTTTTATAATAATTTATTATAATGGGGCAAAATTTTAAATTAAACTATATTTCTGTTTTTATATATATATTTGATAAGATAGTTATTTTTATACAAAAGGAAAGGGAAAAACTAGTCACACAATCATACATGTATAGTTAAGATATATTATCACGCGTGTTTATATATAGATATATTTAGATTTGGCGTGAAATTCATTTTTGCATGAGTAATAAAAATATATTAGTCATTAATAGATAGACTATAAATAGATTGTAACAATGTATAAGGTTATGGTATGAAAAGAAATAAGCTATATGTTATATGTACACGTGTCTTATAAGAGGCTCAACAAACACATATTCCAACATATCATTTTGACCGATAAAATTTAATAGTTAATATCTATTTTTCTCATTATGTTTTTATTTTTTTTTTCTAGTACGCATAACAGAACAATATACAAATAGTGCAATTATACGAAAACTATATTTGTACGATTTTTTCTTTCCCTCTAAATTTTGTTATTGTTATGAAAAAACATCATACATGTTATCGAATTTTCCTTTAAAAATTAACCATGTATATAAAGTCATTCGCTAGGAATTCATCATGTTTTCTTGAAGTTATGAGAAACTCAATCCTTAGTTTTTAAAGGTTTTAAAACTAGAAATATATTTATTTATTTTATTATTATTATTATAATAGCTCCTCCATTATATAATAACACGGAAAAGTTTAATATAATTTTGAGTTAAGTTGTGCTCAACTCATGTGACAACGACTTTAATTTATATCGCAAAACTGGGCATACCCGTAATTGCGAAAATCTGAAGCAACTTCAATTCAAAACTTTGTCCATTTTCTCAAAGTGGAAAATTATAAAGCAGAATCAAATGTAAAAAGAAAATTTTTGTCTTATTCATTCCTGGAGGAAGAAACAAAATGAGCAAACAAGGTAGATTAAATGAAGAAAATCTAAATGGTGCGGTGATATATACGTGGGATTGAGATAGCATCTCTTAATTTAACTAGGGTCCTAGCCTAGCTACCTAAATTGTGAAAGTGTCAACATTCAAGGGCATTTGGGTCCTCCTCTTTTGGTCTTCCAGTCGTTGTAACAGGGGCAAACCTCCTTGTTCCCATAAGTACCAGGTGGCACACACAAGCATTTTGCACAGCACTTATTGCAGAAGAACAAACATGGTTTCTTGTGATGTGTCTTTGAGCATCTTTCATCGCATCGAGGAGCGCAATCTGAAATTCCATGCATCCATCAATATGCACCATTTTTAGTCATAACATCAAACATAACCAATGGAACAATGAAAGAAAAGAAACGAACTCAACAGTGACTTTGCCTTATCCACTGTTATATTCAATTTTTTTTTCTTCAAATTCTATACTTTGTAAATCTAAGATAACATTTGTTCATACCTTGTGGTTGAAGACTGCCTTCACCGTAGCCCTGAAACTCAAGAAGACAAAGACCAAATTAACACAAGAAATGCAAGTACACTGTTTAGTTAAGGTTGTTAAATATGTATTGTACTAATAATTAGGTTTATGCAAAATTTTCCAAATTAAAAGGTGAACATGGGAAAAGCCTCACGTTGTCTGGTGGAGGTGGAGATGTCTCGTCGTTTGGTGGAGGTGGAAGTGTCACGTCGTTTTGTGGAGGTGGAGGTGGAGGTGGAGGTGTCACGTCGTTTGATGGAGGTGGAGGTGGAGGTGTTACGTTGTTTGGTGGTGGTGGAGGTGTCACGTTGTTTTGTGGAGGTGGAGGTGGAGACACCTTGTTTTGCTTCGTCGGAGGAGGATGTGTCACTATAGCTGGAGTTGAAATTGGACCTGGACCTGGCGCCGGAGCCGGAGCCGGAGCCGGAGCCGGAGCCGGAGCCGGAGCCGGAATCGCAATGGTAGAATCAATAATCTTAGCCTGAAGGTACCAATGTTAGTATTTGCTACATAAATATAATCAATCAATTCATTGACATACAGAAAAATGAATATATACAATAAAGTTACACCATTTATGACACACCTACAAAATCAGGTGATAAAAACATCAAGGATAATAAAAAGAGAATTTAACTCTTGTGATTCATATAATTAAAAGAAGAAGGTTCACTCCATGAGATAAAATAAAGTAAGAAAAAGAAAGCATACGTGATGAGAATGCAGTGGTGAGAGGACAAGAAAAGTGAAGCAGTGTTAATTTTTCTATAGCTGATGCCACTCATTAATTCCATTTAAAACAAATACTTTGTATACTTTCTAATTTCTTTTATATTGTTCTTTATGCATGTCAAAACAAATTGAGCATGGGAGAGTTGTGGGAATCATGTTAGCATACGTGGCTCTCCAAAACAAGAAGAAGCGTTGCAACTTGACAGAACATAAACATGCTTGAGTTTTTTGCCATTGTTCACGTTTGCAATGGTTCACTGGCTCAAAGATAAAGTGTGTGGAGTGTGGCTTATGTGTAGTCAGTGAAGTGTGCTCCCAAGTACAGTAGAGTTGCCTATTTATATAAACAGTAAGGTATGACTTTTTCTATTTTTAACATGAAATGTGGCATTACATTGGTAATTGGTTAAGATAGCGAAGGTACAGCCATTTTTCATTGAGTTATGACCATTGTAGATTCTACGCAAATCATATATTCTTGCCTACTATATTGGCAACTGACCCCTTTTTTTATGACTCAACATTAACATTATTACTTATATGTTTGTAGTGGAGAGACAGAGACGTACGTGTAGGGAAACTTTAGTGTGGGACTCGTAGCTCGTTATGAAAATCTCACCCTTGATGCCATGGAATTCGTAGCTAGTGATTTACATGACTTATGAAGAACTTTAGAACAAATAATTATTTTTTAAACAAACAATGGATTATTTGACAATTTTAAAAGAATCGATACTTTAAAGGATTCAATGTAGAATCTTAGCAAGGTTAAAATTCATGCTGTGTGGAAAAATTAATTGAAAATCTAGATGAAAATTTGAAAAGTTTGCTAAAATCTATAAGTGTTTGTTAAATTAACTTGTTAAAATAACAAATAAATATAAATGATAGACATAAACAGATTACGTGATATTTCAAAAGTTTTAGTTATTTTTTTTGAAAAAATATATATTTGAGTCTTTATAATATTAGCAAGTTAAATATCTTAAATACAATAAATTTTTTTAACAAAGTTTAATAAATATTTTACGTTTTAAAACCAGCGAATGTCCATGTGAATGATAGCGAAAAACTAAGAGGAAGTTCCGAATGGCTCATGAGAGTAACTAATAACGCATAGATAGATAGCGAAAGAAGAACAAAGAAACGCCATACACCAACTTCCCAGCAATGCGTTACCTTGTCTTTTGTACAAACCAGGCAGCATGGGAATCCTTTGATTAGTCACTACACAAATGCATTCCCGTGAACTCATTTACGCAATTCTTCTTTTGTTTCTATTATTCTTTATTGCCCGGTTTATAATTATATTCTCATGTCACAGCTCTAATAAATAACAATTTTTTCTAATTCAACTAATTAGTTAAGCACATTCAATCATTGTTCCATTGCTGTGCAATATTATATATTATGGGGTGATTATTGATCATCAATTTCGTTAATTTGTTGGTATTTCTCTTTTTATATGATAAGATTTTATTTTTTGCACTATTTTTTTCCGTGGGACATGTGGAAGAGAGAGTGAGCATTCTCAACAGCACAAAAAGTGGAAGCGCTAGCTAGGAGTTCAGTTTGTTCTGTTAGATTGTTCTCGTGAACTAGCATTTGTTTGTATGCAGCAGAGTTTTGTAGGGTTTTTAACTGAAAGTTCGGATGTGTCTTTGGCTAATGGCTATCATCGAAATTATACGGTCACATCAACCTTTGTTTGAAAGCGTTGTTATAATGTAAGAGGAGGTGATATTTCAACTCGAACAATCTATATCTTATACACAAACATTTAGAAAACACAGAAAGGAAGTTTTCGATAGGTGACAAACTGTCATTAATCAACCCAAAAATCACCATACTTAAAGTTAACTAATAAGGGGAATTATTAGGCTAAAATAATATACTTTAAAACTTTGAGTCCAATACTTTACAACACACGCTGAGGCCAAATTGTTTGGGGGCATTCTTGAACACTATCCCAATTAGATGTTAATAAAGAATCAAAAGAGAATCTTTTCGTTTTCAACAACCAGCGAGAGGCCAATAGATACAAAATGCAATGTACAATATTCCATTTTGTACAAGATCGGTACACCACCCACACGTAACGGATCATGCACATACCCAATTTACATTTCGTCAAGGGTAAATTAGTTAATAAATATTTCAATAAAAAACGGGTAAACTTAGCAAAGATAGAGATGAATAGCCGTTCCAATATTAGATTAATCTAAATAAGTTTTATAGTGCATTTTGTACTCCATGTATGAAATGGAAAATATTTATGCGGAAAAGGGAGTGGGCAAATGTGAGAAAATGAAAAGAGGAAAAAGCCTATTCATGTAACACTGTCGTATCTTAATGTGACAGCTATCTTTGTCAACAGGCACATTCAAGTAAAATTTAAGTAAGACAAGTCAAAGATCATTGTTCTCATCTTTTAATTAAGTTGTTGATCTACTTATTAAAGTTTTTCCAGGAGCAAGATTGGGAAGATTTAGATAAAATATGGACTTAAAATAGAAATGTAGATAAATAGAGTGATATAAATTTAATTAACCTTGTATTAGACATAAATCACTTTACATGTTTATGATAAAAACATCTCTTTCACTAACGATACTTACAGAAGTTTTGCTTTGAAATTTTAAAAGAATGATATAGTTTACGTTAAATTAAAATTGTGATAATAAAAGTGATTAAAGTTAATAACATAAGTTTTGCCTCTCATCTTAATCATTGTTTTTTCTCTTGACTTTATTATAACTTCTTTTAACTCATGAAATTATAAGGAAAAAAATTGGGATATATGTATAATTAAAAAATAATACTTTAGACTAAAAAAAAAAATTTGGTCTCATGAGTTTTTTTATTTTTATTTTTAGTTTTGTCTTTAAAATTTAAAGTGTTTTAATTTTATATCTTAAAATAAATTGATAAAGAATGTTGCTTGAACACCTGAGAATTTATTCAAGAAATATATAATTAATTACACTTTCATTTAGAGACCAAATTTAGTGATCGAATACAAATGATCGCAATTTGTGATTGATTTAGCAACTAAAAAAGCTCAGGTGCCACAGTGAGCCTGGTTATTGTCGGTGGCGATGGAATAATCAGTGGCTGTACAACCTGCATTTTACTTCAAGATGATGCGATTGAGTTTGTGACTTAGTAGCTAGCCACCAAAACATATCTGGTTGCTATTTTTTAGAATTATTGATTGGTGACAAGTATTAAAACAAGTAATTTTATTATGACAATTGAAGCTTTTCACGTGAATTTAGCTATGGAAATATGTTTAGTCGAAGTTTTCATCTCATAACTTATAAAGCATTTGTGTTTTGCGATTGAACCTAAATTGATCGATCAAAATTTGTATTTATTATTTATTTTTCTACTTAGAAATTAACGACCTAGTATATTTCGGTTACAATTATTTAAATAAATAATTTTATGATAGGGACTGAATATATAACTATCAATAACGATTAAATAAATAATTGGTTGCTTCCTTTCATGTGAATGTATCTAACGATCAATATTGTGTTTTGCGACTAAAACTAATTGCTAAAAAATTGTATTTACTATTTATTTTTCGTCTTAAAAAATAAAAATAAGTTGTTAACTTTATATATATAACGTTTATATGTAAAAAATAAATATTTATGTCATACAATATTGAATTTAATTTCATATAGTCATTATTATAAAAATTTATTAATTTTAATTAAATAATCAAAAACATTTAGACTATACTTTTTGTCAAATAATATAAAAAAAGCCCAAATGTAATCTTAATGATTAAGCTCAATTGAAATTTAATTATATCTCTAATTTTGCAAAGCCCAATAAAGTTTAAGCAAAACAAAATTTATTTGATAACTTCGGTTTGGAACATTGTCATATTTTAACATATGCATTGGCGAGAGTCTAAAACCAATAACTCAATATGATTTGAGTGTATATAAATGATTTTGTTGAATGTCAATTAGATTCAATTTTCTCACTACTAATTGATTAAGGACTAATAAGATGCACACTGACGCATTAACTAATAGCTAATTCATGTTAATTATAACATGTGCATAGGAATGATAAAATGGGGTGAGTCGACGATATTAGTTTTCTTAATTTCATTTTCAATCCGCTCCCTATTAATCCACTAAAAAATGGGCCAATTTGGTGGATTGTCCGGCCCGCTACCTATAAATATTAATTAAACTATATATTATTATCTATTAATATATTATATTATTATGAATCGAAATAAATTATTATATGGGAGGTTAATATTTGATTTCATTTGTGTCATCTTAGATATTTAATTTTTTGATTTAGTTATTTCTTATCTTAGTTATCTGTAGTTTGTATAATTTGAAATTTATTAAGAGACTCGTATTTTTATTTAAGATTAATATAACTTATATTTTAAATTTAACATTTTAAATTTGGAGTTTATATTTATATTTCATTAGTTCTGGGTTCAACACGAGTTATATTCAACAAATTTCTGTTTGAAATGAAATAACATTGAAAGCAACAAATACTTTCACAAAATTAGATTGAAAGCAAACTTAACAAAATTAGAAAAAATGAAAATCAATAAAATAAGAAATTTAATCAATAAAAACAACCACTTAATCAACAGAAACTCAATGAAGTGTACTAACCTTGGCCAAGATTGTACTTAAATAGAAGGATGTTACAAGAGAGTGAGAAGGAGAAGAGAGAAGGTGTACGATGAAGAAGGAGTAGGAGACTACAAGCTTGAGAATGAGCGCAAACTCATTAAAGGAAAAAAGAAGACTTCACGAATTAGGACAAAGAAAATGAAAAGAATACACTCTGATTTTGAGAAAAGGGAAACTTCACAAAAAAAATATGAGAGAGAAAATAACAAAAGAGGAATCACAAAGAGATAAAACTAATTTTTAACGATGGGTAAATTGGGATGCGACATCAAATGGGTAACGTTAAGCGGAGTGCACCAGATTTTTCAAGCATTCATCTTTGCATGGCTAGTTTCCCTGTCCAATTTTTCATCCATACATATGCATTGACCAAATGTTCAATGTGATAAATTATAACATTAATGATTGTAAAACAAAAAATTAATTTAGGCCCAAGTAAAACATATGCATTAACAAAGTATCTATATGACCCAAGTGTATCATATGCATTGATCAAGGCCCCGTATGATCTAACTATAATACTAGTTATTTAAGTTTAATAAATCCACTGACTAAAACGCAATGTTTTAGAATTTTAGACTCGAAACTCTTTTCTATATATGGATGATTGTTTTGGATGTGTACAATGTGTTTTGATTTTGTGCTATGATAATATGTATATGTCTGTGTGAAAGGACATGAATATCTTGGACTTGAGATTAGAAAAGTTTGAAGCTTATTCTTTGTGTTTCGCTGCCGTGGAAATTCACTCATACTCTAAATTTACATCAAGGTGGATAGGAAACTTCACAAGAAAATTACCGGACGTCAAGCCCAAAGTGTATAACCAGGTTCGCATCAAACCAGTCAAGAATCAACTTCTTTAATCTCAAATAGCACATTTTTAACCAACACAAACCTTAAACCCAAACATGAACCTCACCACAAAAAGCACCTCCTACACACAAGATTTGCTTCAAACGAATAAAGAACCAACCCTTTCCATCAAAAACAACATGTTCTCAACCACCACAAACACAAGCCCCAGAAAATTAACCATCATCTGAACCTTCAAAAATCAAAACCAAACCAACCTCACAGACGAAACTAGAATCACCTTCACTGTTTCCTTCGCTTGCCAAAAAGCCGAAGCTTATCGTAAGGCGACATTTTTATAAACCTCTCTCCCTAGACAAAGATCTCACTACCAAAGTGGTACCGTCCTATTTCTTCTAGAGCTCTATCTGCTCCAATTTCTCCTTCTGTCCCCCTTGCACCCTCTGTTCCATCTATTCCTTGTATTCCCAAAAAGCAAAGAACAAATAGCACAACCCTCTTCTACAAAAATAAAATAGAAGAAAACTAATATAAAATACACTTTTATTTGTAAAAATATATGATATAATTTAATTTACATGTAGAAGATGATGTAAAGTTTCATGAATATGAAGAAAAATGAAGTTATGTGACACCAAGGGAAACATCTGCATTTGATTGATTGATAATGTCGTGGCAGAATGAGTTTTGTAAGTCAAAGTCAAATTTGATGGATAAAACAAACATACTGGTGGATTAAGGAGTAATAAGTTGCTAATCTTTTCCTAATAAGTGTTGGCATACTTAACTACGATAGGCAAAAAATATACTTGTGGACAAAGAAGATTAAGAAACTTCCTATCACATGTCAAAGAACCGATAATTTTGACAAAAAATTGATACTTTTTCTCAACTAGACAAACTTATTCAAATAACAAGTAAAACTTTATTAACGACTAAATCATCAATAAATGACGTAGATGATGACACATTATTTTTTGCAGGAAAAAAAAAATAACACCATTTTTATCACCTTTATTAATCTAAATAAGAACAACTTAATACTGAAAATCACCTGTATGATTAATATGTGTAGTCAAAATTATATTTAAATTGAGACTTATCAAAAACCCAACTCCCGAAAACAAACGAATGGAGTGAACTTTTTTATTCAGCGGTGGTAAATTAATAAATCAATGAAATGTTAGTAAATTATTTCATCGATGAATGGATAAACTATGAATCCATCCCATTGATAAATTTGTTGAACAAAAATTTGTAAAAAAGACCAGCAATTACACACAAATTGAAGCACAACTCTGCTAATTTAAAGATAATAAAAAGCTCATTATTGTAGATAATATAATTAGTTAATAACATACTTAAAACTCTATTAATTCCAGCCAGTACTACTCAATTATTACAAAAATACCTTTTACACAATCATCCCTAAGTCTCATTCTTACTTTTAAATATATATTTCCCTTCTTTCTTAAATACAAATATACATTTCATTCTATATATAACTTTTTTTTTTCAAAATATAATTTTATAACTAAAATATTTTTTAAACTATTTTATCATAAGATATTGAAATATTATATATTTTAATTTTGGATATTGAAATCCACAGTAGAATAAATTTGAATATTATATGTAAATAACTCACGATATGATAATAAAATATTATAATTTTTAAATTATCTTATAATATTTAATAATAAAAATTAAAAAACATAAGATTTAAATATCGTGTGAAAAGATAATATAAAAACATCTTAGTTAGAAATTACAAATAGAATAAAAAATTTAGTATTATATTTGATTAAAAAAACATAAAATTAAATTATAATACTTAAGGTGATAGTCGGAAATGGTAAAGAAAGTTGTATTCCTGTACACTCACTACATTGTTGATCGGGAAAAACGCTATTAAATTTCTATACACATGAATCCCCTATTTTCTAGATGCAAGGTAAAGGGAAGTAACTATCTAACCTCAAACTTTACCCGCGGTAAATAAATAAAAGAATCAAATATGTAAAATTATATATTTAATAATTTAATATATAATATATTTAAAAACGAACAAATATTTTAAAATAAATTTATTATTTGTTAATCAAAATTCGATAAAATTCATGAGAATCCACATTTTCCACGTGGACAAATAATTTAGTTTTTCTGAAATTAATTTCACATATAAATTATTTTTAAGCATAACATACAACAAACAGGAGAATGTGTGCGTGTGCCTGCCAACCCACTAATTGGAACAAAAAGCGTGCACGCATGGAAATTTGGAAGCACCGAATGTGCGTAGTGCTCAAAACATTTGCACGTGTCATCCGCAAGCACACTTTACCTTCCACCTTCCATTCTTACGTGGCAGTTAATAAACATGCAAAACACAGACATCCTCCACGTGCCACCTCCACCGTACGATTCTCCATCACTCAAACTCTAATGAGTCAAAACCATTTCCTTCGTATTTAAACCTATTGCAAGACATTAACCCGAAAACGACACTGCTTCATCCACTGTTCTCCAACCTTAACGGAAACAAACTCATTCTACAATGTCATCACCACAACCACCATGGGAAGCTCTCATCATTGTAGCCACTTACCTTGACCCCAAAACCTTAGCCATAGCTTCATGCGTCTCAAAGTCATGGTTCTCTTCCATGTCCTCCAATCACATTTGGAAACCTATTTTAGCCGCCAATTTCCCCTCTCTGTCCTCCCTCCCACCTTCCTCCGCCGTCGCGTATCGCCACCTCTTCTCGATGGGGTATATGGCCGCCATGCGCCGCCGCCGGATGCCCTCAACACCAAGCCTTTCCCTCAATGATCTCCTCTTTGCCGTATCCATCTACACGCGCGGCTGTGAGGTTGTGTCCACTGTGCGGCCCGGTGATGCTTTGCGCGTGGACATGCCCGGTGTGTTCCGGTTCGGCGTGGACTGTGACGGTGTCGTTTTGAAGGAGGGTGTGGAGGAGGTGAGCGTGACGTGGAACGTTGTTTTGAGAGGGTGGAAAGGGGTTTTCACGATGTTGGAGCGCGTGGGGAAGGTGGGGTTTTTGCCCGGCGGTGAGGGGTGGTTCTCGCAGGAGCTGCCGGCGCCGGGTTGCTGCTCCGGTACGGTGGCTAGTGTGGTGGTGGCGGATTTGAAGGTGGGGTTGTGTGAAGTGAAGGGTGGTAATGGAGTAAGGGTTGATCAAGTGAGTGTGGGGATTTTGAGTGTTATGGATTGGAGATACGTTAGTGTTGAAGATGGGCTTAGGTACTTGCAACATTTTCTTCTCGCTGACAATGTAACATAAGTATGCAGCTTAATGTGTAAAGAATACATCAAAGTCCAGAGGGTTTTCAGTTTTCTAACGCCTAGTTTCTTACCACATACATTTTGTATTTTTGTCGAGTACAATGAAAAATTTATTTCGCTATACATGATGAGTAAAGAACTATGTTATTCATATTTTAATAATAAATTAAAACGACATTTATAAACTTTTGACTTAATTAACAACAAGAGTTTATAATTATCTTCATCTACTAGAAAAATTTCCCCCAACAATTTTGTTGGGTAAAATAAGTGATTAGAGACGTAGATAGCAGGGTCCCTTACCTATTCTCAATGGTAGGATTTTGGGTCATTTCTCCTGAGTATATACTGGTACGTTTCAATGTCCAATTATTTACTAACGGGTCTAACCTATCTTGGATTTTTAAATTTCTGAATTGAGTCATAAGAATCGGACCGAAATTTCACAATATCGGGAACTCTTAAAAAAAAAATTCACTCATTTTCATCATTTTAAAAGTCATTTTAACTTCGACGCATGGAAGTGCATCAGTAAGCACCTCAACTCTATAGGGTTTATTCACTCAGTAATGCTTAGTATATCTACCCAAAGTTGGTTTATTTTTTATTACTATTATCTTTTCTAATTATCTTTTAAAATTTGTTGAAAACTAAATTTTTAATCTAAAATTATTTGATAATCTACCAAATTACTTTATTCTAACATATAATATGACATTAAAATATATTTAATTATTAATTTAAATAAATTAATAAGATTTAAGTTAAATTTAACTATATATTTCTTAAAATTATTTAATTACTATTTTTTGTAAAATCTACTTTAAAATAGTCAAGTTAAAAAATAAAGTATGTATATGATGAAAATATCATTAGATACAAGTATTAAGATAAACTTAATTAATGTTATCAGTATAATGATTTATTGGAAAGGAACAAATTTAATATTGTACAAATATATAAAAATAGTTATATTTTTCTTATGATGGGTTAACTCTTAATAGTTAATACTATTAAACTACTCAATCATAATATACATGATCAAATTTCTTTATATTAATTATATTTATATAATTTTTCAAAACTAATTAGTAACGTGAGATTTGTTTCAAAAAATAAAGATAAGTGTTAAATAATAGTAAAGACCTGTTGTACGAAAGAAGGAAGTATGAGAAAAGTGTTAAATAATAGTAAAGACCTGTGTTGTACCAAAAAAGGACGAAGTACGAGAAAATTTGTATCATTTAAAATAAAAATAAAAATTGATGTTGTGGATAATGATTAAAACTTAAATTATGTGTAACCATTATAAATTATTTACCTTCTAGAACTCATTAAAACTAATTTACTAGTCATTCATCACATACTAGAGATAATATGAAAATTAGATTGAATAAATCTATTTATTTATGTATTGATTGAATAAATCTATTTATTTATGTATTGACATACAAGTACAAGGATATAAGATATTTTTACGAAGAGATCTAAAATTGGATTTGCTATAACTGTTGTTTATATTATAACATAAATACCAACTCTCTTAAAACTTTTAAAAGTCATAAATTGCTTTACAAAAATGTTTGAAATGAAAGACCTACAAGAATGACAAAGTCCTACTTAGAGTATTTGAAACATGGAATTTTGATTTATCGAGGAGTTTATGTTCGCAAAGTAGTTTAAATTATTTTTAAATCACACCTTTTATGCATTCTAATGGTCATCAGAAGGTCTTTACACATGAATAAATACCATTTTATGCCTTTAAAAAAAGGTTGAATAACTACTTGATCTTAAAGTGTCATATCTCACTACAACAGGAACAGTAATGTTTCTTGCTAGTTACACACATCCTGATATATAAATTTGTTATAAATTTATTAGCATTTTTCAAATTACATGAAGGTATTGAAGTGAAATTAAGGAGATATTACATTACCTTAGGGTTACCATGGATCTTAGTTTATTTTATTCCAATGCTTTGAAGTTCAATCTACTTGGTTACATAGACGTGGGTTATTTGTTAGATTGTCCTAATGATAAGTGTGGTGAAACAACCATGTTATGGCAGTGTATAAAATAAACCCCAAGACTTGTATCTTTTAATGATGTAAAAAATTTAAGTATTAAATGAGACACGTCGTGGGTTGAGGTATATGGTTCAACATATGTGAAAAACTTGTAGCATAATTTTTAAAAAATTGACATAGATGATTATATGTGAAGACAATGGTGCATGCATTATTAGTTGAAAAAAGGATATATTAAAGGAGTGAAGACTGAATAATAGTTCAAATTCAATTACAGACATAGATATCTCTCTTTTCAATAGGACTTGTAAAAATGTGAAATACATGTATTTAATAGGATGGATTAGGGTAGTGATGATTTGAAAAACACAAAACCAAATTTGTCTGTTATATTTATAGAAATCCAGAATTTTAACTCAATGTTAACCATACTCTTACCCAACCCGCCAAATGTCATCAATTTTTTTAATGGGTGTATCGTGTAACACCCCCCTCTTATTTACTTATTTTACTTATATTTTGTAATTTAAAGTGGTTAATGATATAGTAGATAAAAGAGAGATTTAGAAAACAATACTTTTATTACATAAGTTTTAAAGTTCATTACAACCAGATTACATAACTTTGTCCTATTATTATTTTACATAACTACCTTTCTACTACCTTAGAACATTTACTCAACACTTCTACACGCAAAACATAACAAGCATTTTCACAACAAGATAGTAGCAACAACCAGTGCAAAACAGTGACAACTTCTCAATCCTGCAAATCTGTAAAAATAGAATTGCAAGGGTGAGCTTTCTTAATCCTCAAATAATTTTAATTATAGTAAA